>JAJOZX010003661.1:322500-489943 GCA_023014485.1 Bathynomus jamesi | reverse complement strand
CATCAAATGTATTGTTATTAACTCTATGAGCCGGAAGTAATGTATTTCTTCTATTTTGTATCCTTCGAGACGCTCTAATTCTTTCAATTGCTATTCTTGCTTCAGTTTCTTCCTGTGTTTCTTTTGTCTCTTTCGACCATCCTTAATCTGGCTGCTCAAGTCTTGCTTCAGGTTCTTCCTGTGTTTCTTGTTGTCTTCTTTCGACCATCCTTAACCTGGCTGTTTCAAGTCTTACTTCAGTTTCTTCGTGTGTTTCTTGTTGTCTTTTCCATTATCCTAACCTGTCCGCTCCAAGTCTTGCTTCAGTTTCTTCCTGTGTTTCTTGTTGTCTTCTTTCCATTATCCTTAACCTGTCCGCTCCAAGTCTTGCTCCAGTTTCTTCCTGTGTTTCTTGTTGTCTTCTTTCCATTATCCTTAATCTAGCTGTTTCAAGTCTTGCTTCAGTTTCTTCTCGAGTTTCGCTACGTCTCCTCTCGGTTATTTTCTCATTTCAAATTTCGTTCTGCGAGTGATTCTATTTTCGCTGTGCACAACAGAATCAATATCTTCATTTACATCAACCACATCATCGTAGTGTCTGAGTTCCGTCTTGCTTGGGTACGATTGTATACTTTCCTGAGCTCTTTGTCTGGCCTTCCTTTCTCTTGCTAAGCGACGTCTTCTTTCTGCGGGGTCTTCCATGTTTTATATTTCACAACAATATATTTTGTGGTTGAACAACAATACTCCAGCTAAGTAAAATTTATTCCAAAAGCTTTTAATTTATTTGGAATCCTATCAGTTTAATTAACACGTATCATAGTTACTTATAATAAAATAGAACAAATAATTAATCTCGGAAGGTGAGCTTGGGCAACATTTTAATTTGCTAAGCAATAATTCATAGCTTCTAATTATTCCTATCTAATTCCTTCAGAGCGTGACACAATTCTGCAACAGACAGACAGACAAAGAAACAAATAATAAATAAATAAATAAAAACTGGGCTATTATTTAATGGGGATTGCGGACCTCATTTTTACTTATATTGTTTATAAAAAAAGCCTCGCGTACCACCGAAAGTGTTCTCCAAGAGAAATAGTATTATCGTAATCGGTAAAAGTTTTATCACCATTATTTTATAATCTGCTCCGCCGATGTCTCATTTCCTTCGCGAAGCGTAGAAATTTTATCGACGTTTAAAATAAAAGTCGATGGCTTTCGGCAGATTTGACTTGCCGTTCGTTCCTCTATCGGAGGTGCATCGGAGCTCCCTTATTGAGTGAAAGTTGCTTACGAGTCCATGGTTATTTAAATATAGTGTACCCGTGCCGTCAAGAATGACAGTAAAATATATATGAACCACGAAAATGGAGATTGTTGCGGAAATATGAAGACTATTGGCAAGAGAACGAAAACTTCAAAGAAGAGCAAGCTTATTAAGTCAGGAATGATACCCTGAACACTGTTAGTATAAAAAAGGATAGGATCATTATAAAATATAATAAAAAAACCTGTAAAAAAATTTCAAAATATTAATTTAAAAAAAACCCGTAAAAAAATTTCAAAATATAATTTTAAAAAAACCTGTAAAAAAATTTCAAAATATTAATTGAAAAAAACCTGTAAAAAAATTTTAAAATATTAATTGAAAAAAACCTGTAAAAAAATTTTAAAATATTAATTTAAAAAAACCTGTAAAAAAAATTTAAAATATTAATTTAAAAAAACCTGTAAAAAAATTAAAAATATTAATTTAAAAAAACCTGTAAAAAAATTTTAAAATATTAATTTAAAAAAACCTGTAAAAAAATTTTAAAATATTAATTTAAAAAACCTGTAAAAAAAATTTAAAATATTAATTTAAAAAAACCTGTAAAAAAAATTTAAAATATTAATTTAAAAAAACCTGTAAAAAAAAATTAAAATATTAATTAAAAAACCTGTAAAAAATTTTCAAAATATTAATTTAAAAAACCTGTAAAATTTTTTCAAAATACTAATTAAAAAAAACCTGTAAAAAATTTTCAAAATATTAAGTAAAAAAACCTGTAAAAAATTTTCAAAATGTTATTAATAAAGTGTATGCTTATAGATATAACATAGCAGCTCAAACAATCTGTATAAAAATGTGAACCTTATCAAACGGTTAGGTTTTTAAAAACGTAACGGAGGAGAAAAAGAAGAAGGAATGGAGCTTTTTATATATAGTTCCTTCAGAGCGTGACACAATTCTGCAACAAACAGACAGACAAACAAACAAACAAACAAAACTGGGCTATTATTATAATGGGGATTAATTAATGTTAGGCCTATGACGTAGAGAGGTATTTTTCAACCTTTATTGTGCTTGCGATCCCCTTTTGACATAAAAACAATTCGGGACCCCAGTTCCCTTCCTTAAATGATAATGCAGCACATACCTGAACTGCAAAAACAGCTCCCGAACTATATTCCACGGGACGATGGAAAGTTGCTGAGAAGTGACTACTTAACCCGTTCGCTGAAAGGGTGGTAGAGTCTGCCAAACTTTCGAACTCGCGGGAAACCTACACAATAAATTAATTGAACTTTATTCTGACAAAACCCCCACAGTTATCATTCCAGTCAGAAGTCAAATATGTACAGTACATTTTGGATATCCAGAACTGGTGCGAAGCACTGAAAGTTTTAATTTCATTTGCAACCTCATACTTATGCTAATTGGGCTTCTCCTTCTCATCATTGAAAATGACTGTCTGTTACTTTGTATTCAGTCGATTCAACCGAATATAAGATTAACAAATGTAAAGCGGGCATAGGTATCTCACTGGAAGACAAACTAAAAGTTTCAAATTTTATTAACAGCCTCTTCCATTTCTTCTCTGGTAATAATTACCTGTTCTGCTAATTCCTGGTATATTCCATCCGCTTCTCCACTTCTTCTAATGGATCTCCATTCAAAAGATCTTTAAAATAATCTGGCCATCGTCTATTAATTGCTCCAGGTTCCACTATCACATTTCCCGCTTCATTTTTAATACTGTATACTTTTTTCTTTTCCTTCCTATAAGATTTTGCAAGGCTATAAATCAGTTTTTTGTTTCCTTTCTCATCTTCTCTCAACTTTTCTCCCATTTCCCTAATTGCCATTTGTTTTGCCCTTTTCTTCTCCCTCTCAGCTTCATTTCTTGCTTGCACATATTCCCGTCTTGATTCCTTTGTACGATGCCTCAACCACTTCCTATGTTTTATAGTTTTCTGTTTTACTGCGCCTCTCACTATATCTGTCCACCACCATGGTGTATGTCTTCTTCTTCCTCCCCCCACCCACTCAGTTCCCAAAATCTCCTCCGCAACCCTCTTAGCACAATCTCTCATGGTTTCTCATTCATTGTTTTCCTTCGTCTCAGCTATATTTCTCTCAAGTTCCTCTCTGAATCTGACTCTAATGTTCTCATCCTGCAGTTTCTTTGTCTTAATTATCTTCCTCTTCTCCTCTTTTGTTGCTACTATTTTCTGCATTTTCAAATCTGCTATCAGTAATCTGTGGTCGGAGTCTAACGTAACCCCTGGTATCACCTTGACGTTTCCAACAATTCTCTTATCGGAGCATACAAAGTAATCTATGATGGCTTTTTCAAAGTTTCCTGTCGCTTGGTTCCACCTGTATCTCGTAAACTTATGGGTCTCCTGGTGTTTGAAAAATCCGTTCATGATCTTTAGTTCGTTCCTTACGCAGAAATCTATTAGTTTCTCTTCCTCTGCATTTCGGTTCTGTTCTCCGAAAGGTCCAATTATCTGCTCCACTCCCTCCCTCTCCATTCCCACTCTACCATTGAAATCTCCCATAAGCAGTCCCACCTCCTCTCCTCCTACTTCATAATTGTCATCTAATAGTTCCATGAAGTTGTGTCCATTTTTCGTGTCCAGTTTCGTTTCCTTGTCCGTGATCTGTTTATCAATCCTGGTTCTGAGGCTAGTTCTTGAGTTTCTCGAGTAATAAGATTTTTACACCACCGGCTTGATAGGCCTGTCGTGGTAACCCTCCTCTTTTATTCGGGCTTGGGACCGGCATGGGATTCCAGGTGTCATTCCCCATGGCAGAGTCCATGTTATAATACTATAATTCTATCCTCACATATAATATAATTTAAGAAAATAGTACGTTATAATACTATTTTCTTAAATTATACTAGCTAAAGTGGGCCCTACGGGCCCATTTAGCTACGCCCGTGGTGCTGGGGCCTTTGGCCTCAGTAATTGGGGAGCCGCAGGCCCCTCCCAGTTACCGGGGAGTCAATTATTCAGTCAATAAAACTATAGAAAAGAATGTTGCCCGGGTTAACTGAATGCCCGGTTAGGTCAACCGAATGCCCCCAAAAACCCCTCACCCCCCTTATGCAACTTGGGGGCTAACCCCCTCCCCATTACCCCACCCCTCCCCCATTACCCCACCCCTCTATTATAGGTGAGTATAGAGTTAAACCCTGAATGTATTCAGAACTTGTCCAGCCTATTTTTAGACATGTTTACACTTTGGCTTGAAACAACCTCTGAGGGAATTTGGTTCCAGGTATTAATCTTCCTCAGTCCATCTTTCCCCCTGTCTATGACCTTTAATGTTTCAAACGCAGAGTGTCTAGGCATCTCGAAAACCTTGGACCTTGATTTTCGCTCTCTTCTTCCTTGATGGGAGGAGTGTTTTAGAAGGCAGGGCCCCTCCTTCAGGGGCGGATCCAGATAACAAATCTGACCGATGCAATTTTTTAACTTACATTACAGATTTTGTATTTCAGTATATCTTCGTCATGGAGACATATATATATATATATATATATATATATATATATGTTAAACACAGACCGTGCATGGAACAAGGACTCTTCTGGAAAATTAAATCCACTATAGTCCGAATAAGTAATGGTAAATGACAAATACCACAGTTTTTCTTTTTCATGATGCAAGCCCGACGTGGGCAACGGGTCTCTCGCAAAGCTGGATCCTGTCTGCTTTGCAGATAGCTGGTGAGGGAAGCTATATTTATGGCCTCTTTGCGAGTGACCCGTTTGCCCACGTCGGGCTAGCATCATGAAAAAGAAAAACTATGGTATTTGTCATTTACCATTACTTATTCGGACTATAGTGGATTTAATTTTCCCAGAAGAGTTCCTTGTTCCATGCACGGTCTGTGTTTAACATATAAGTTTCTCAGGGGACCATTCGAGTTTGTGTATATATATATATATATATATAATGTTTTCACTACAAAACACACTGAAACTGTACAAAACAATTATTTGACCGATGCAAACGGAGCACATATTTTTCTGACCCATGCATGTGCTTCGGTTGCATCGGTCTGAATCCGCCCCTGTCCTTCCTGCATAAAATGAAAATAGACAGAGGGTTGACAAAATAAATAGACACCACGACTGTCCTCAAGAACAAGTGGCAAAGCTCATGGATGGAATGCCACAACGTGTGTCACCTTTTACATCATGGAAAGGGGAAAGCAACACCATTCTCAATAGTCAATAAAATTAATTATTTATTGACTTATTATCAAATAAAAAAGTATGTGTAAACCTAAAGTGTCCATTTACATCTGTACCATTATATACTCGGTATATATATATATATGTCGCCGAGTTTCAACCAGGGTCTCCCCCCGTGAAAGATGTTTATGTAGCAAGTGGTTGTAGTGAGTTTTTCATATATATATATATATAATATATATATAATATATATATTATATATATATATTAGGAGAAAATCCAATGACAAGAAGGAAAGTAAATGCCATGAAAAGTGTCTTCTTTAATGCGCAACGTTTCAAGCAATACGCTCATCTTCAGGCTAAACAGTGACAAAAAATGACAATATGAAGTTAAAATCATAAATAAATGAATGAAACACATAAGACAAAATAATTACTATAGAACCTATTCTTAAAAGCAAAATTTAAAAGACTAAAAGAAGAGGGTTGAATTCAAAGTTATAAAAGAAGTTACATATAAAAATACAAGAAATTTAAAAAGCTATTTTTAAAATTATAAATAGTAATTTGAAATTAATACAATGGGATAATTAACACTACTAACCTTTCATTGCTGGTTCCGAGGCACAAGTAATTTTAAAACAAAACAAAGGGAAAATACTATGGGTTGGGTGGTTGGAGAATTATGAATTGGGGGGGGGGGGATTATAAAAAATTTAGAGGGACAGCTGAGGAATCACAACGTTTAGAGAAGGGTCAATGTTTTAATATAAAGGAGGATTCCAAATTCTAAGTGAGTTGGGACAAGGATTACAGCCAAGAATTTAAAATTATCCAGAGTGACATCTATTTTACATTTAATACTATGTTCCCGGATACTAGAGGCTTCTTTTTATTTAAAATTTTACCTGTTCGACAACTTATTCCATATGCGAATAAAATCTAGCCCTGAGAGGAGCGCACGGTGCTGCCAATATAAGTACCAAGGAGACACCTTGGGGCAGGTAAATAAATATACAACACCGCTACGCACGAATCAGGAGTTCGATCCTTCGCTGAGAAAAAAGCTACCCAAAGACGTTTTTAATTAATAATATAATGCGAAAATCAGTATGATAAAAAAATCTTTTTAACAACTTGGTAAATTTAAGTTTAAATTCTTTATTCAAGGGACCCATTCAGGTACCAAGAAATATTTTATATCTTTAGGCACTGAAATACAGGGAAGTTGAGGGCTATAAACATTTTTAAGAAAGATCTTATTAATTTATCTACATATTGAACAGGAAAACTATTATTGGTAAAATATGATCTTAAATTATTAAATTCATCATTAAGTAAGGTAAAACTAGAAATCAAATTATATCTTATAGTTAAAATCAGTAAAACTAAAAATTCATCTGTCCTATTCAAAGGAGTGCATAACGAAGGAGTGACATAACAAAGGAGTGACAAATCGGAGATAAATTCAAAGGAGTGACATAACAAAGGAGTGACAAATCGGAGATAAAATTCAAAGGAGTGACATAACAAAGGAGTGACAAATCGGAGATAAAATTCAAAGGAATGACACGAAAATACCAACAAAGAAGAAGAAAGAACAAATCCAGAGGGAAGAGAGGCTTGCAACTGTTAGGTTAGTTAGGTTAGGTTAGGTTAGGTTAGGTTTCTAGTTTTTGAAATAAAATCTTAATTTTAACAAATTTTGTTTTTTTAAATAAAATTTTAATAATTATACTCCTTTGAATTTTATCTCCGATTTGTCACTCCTTTGTTATGTCACTCCTTCGTTACGGTATTTATGTCACTCCTTTGTTATGTCACTCCTTTGAAATGTCACTCCTTCGATACAGACCCAAATTCATGCCCAAACCGGTAAAAGTGGGTTTCCTGTAAACTGATGTAGTAATAGAATCACCTTTTTTCGAAATTAAAAGATCTAAAAAGGGAAGGGAGCCATTTTCCTCAGTTTCCATTGTATAAGTTATATTGGGGTGCAGAGAATTTAAGAAGTTAAAAAATTGTTGCGCTGTACAGCATTATCAAAAACGGCTATCGAGTCATCAACGAAGCGTCGGTAAAAAATTGTTTACAATGGGCGGGAGATTGTCTAAAAATTACGCTTTCTAAATGAGTCATAAAAAAATCAGCTGATAAAGGTCCGACGGGTGATCCCATCCCAACACCGTCAATTGTTGGTAAACCTTATTATTGAAAGTAAAATAATATTGCATAAAAACCAGTTCTAAAAGTTCCTTAAAATAAGACCATGAAAAAACCATGAAAACTATCGACCGAGCTAAAAACCCTATCCAAAATAATGGCAATAGTTTCTGATACAGGTACGTTCGTGAAAAGTGACTTTACATCAAAACTGACAAAAAACTTTTTTGAACCGAAATTCTCACTGAGGAGATCTTTTTGAAATTCATAAGAGTTATTTATAGTATACGCATTTTTCGCAAAAGGTGACAAGAGACCAACAACAAATTTTGCCAATTGAAAGGTAGGTAAGTTATACGAAGCCAAAATAGGACGGAGAGGTGTTCCAACTTTATGGATTTTAGGCAAGCAGTATAATTGAGCAAGATTAGAACCAGATACGGACAACTGAGAGTAAGTATCGTTTTTTTATCTTTAAAGACTTTAATCGTGACAAAAATCTATTAACTTTATCTTCCAACCTTAAAATGACTTTATTGACGGGTTCAAGAATTTGTTTAAATTTGCTAACATCACTTAGGATTTCATTAGTTTTATTTCTATAATCAAATTTGTTCAAGATAACGACTCCGTTACCCTTGTCCGGTCTAGTCACAACAATATCCTGGTTCTTTGCCAAACTCTTAATAACCTGTAAGTCACTCTTCTTAAATATGAAAGATTTAAATTTAAGGTTTCTAAGTTTATGAAAAAATTCATGAGTTAAATTAGCAAACTGACATTTAAAATTATTAAAATCACCAACATGGGGAACATTTTTCAAGCCATTAAAAATTTTTTCAAAGTAAAGAAAAAACGAAGGCTTATATGTTTGAAATAACGGAAGCTTAAATTGCAAGCCAAGTGAGAGTAAAAACTTTTCCCGAGGGGAGAGAGTGTAGCTGGAAAAATTCGAAATTACTTTATCAGAATTGAAAAAATTAGGTGAATTCAGGCCAAGGGCCTTTAACTTACGTTCATGAGTTTCAGAAATGGTAAAATGAAACTTTTCAAGATCACGTTGTACAAGGGAAATTATTAATAAATAAGCCAACACTGAAAGGGTATTTTTAAGAGTATTTATATGATGCTCAAGCAACTTATTATGCGAGTCTGAAATTTTAATTTTATAATTAATTTCATTATTTAATAAATATTCCAGAGAAGATTGATAAAATTCAGAGTCATATAGATTTTCTCGATAAAGTTTGAAGTAAACGAATTTCGGGAAAACCTTGCAGGTACGACACATTTCAAGAAAATAACAGTCAAGTTTAGACTTGAGAAGCGAAGGATCGAACTCCTGATTCGTTGCGTAGCGGTGTTGTATATTTATTTACCTGCCCAAGGTGTCTCCTTGGTACTTATATTGGCAGCACCGTGCGCTCTCTCAGGGCTAGATTTTATTCGCATATGGGAATAAGTTGTCGAACAGGTAAAATTTTAAATAAAAAAGAAGCCTCTAGTATCCGGGAACATAGTATTAAATGTAAAATAGATGTCACTCTGGATAATTTTAAAATTCTTGGCTGTAATCCTTGTCCCAACTCACTTAGAATTTTGGAATCCCTTTATATTAAAACATTGACCCCTTCTCTAAACGTTGATTCCTCAGCTGTCCCTCTAAATTTTTTATAATCCCCCCCCCCCCCCCAATTCATAATTCTCCAACCACCCAACCCATAGTATTTTCCCTTTGTTTTGTTTTAAATTACTTGTGCCTCGGAACCAGCAATGAAAAGTTAGTAGTATTAATTATCCCATTGTATTAATTTCAAATTTACTCTTTATAATTTTAAAAATAGCTTTTTAAATTTCTTGTATTTTTATATGTAAACTTCTTTTATAACTTTGAATTCAACCCTCTTCTTTTAGTCTTTTTAAATTTTGCTTTTAAGAATAGGTTCTATAGTAATTATTTTGTCTTATGTGTTTCATTTATTTATTGATTTTAACTTCATATTGTCATTTTTGTCACTGTTTAGCCTGAAGATGAGCGTATTGCTTGAAACTTTGCCCATTAAAGAAGACACTTTTCATGGCATTTACTCTCCTTGTCATTGGATTTCTCCTAAATATTAAATTAAAGCTTTGTAGAAGCAACCCGCATGATTATATATATATATATATATTATATATATATATATATATATATATAATATGTGTGTATATATATATATATATATATATATATATATATATATACACACACACGGTAGTCCAGAAGTCCTGCCTCGTTTTAGTGGATACAATATCCCCCCACCCCCATGAGGCAGGACTTTTGGACCACCCTGTATATATATGTTAGTTAATCAGCACTTAGGGTACTAATCCTTGAAATGTACTGTAAGATGAAAAGTGAGAAAATGAGAAATGTTGGAAAACGAACTTCTTCATTTAGTTAAGTTTGGAACATTTCTGAGAAATTGCAGCAAAAATGACGTGAACGGATCTTTACAATTTGTAAATTTAGTTTTAGTTCTAAAAGATGAAGTCAGGTCAGGTCAGGTTGCGTTACTTTACATATTTAACAAGGTTAAATTCCACTTCAGATATACAGGGTGTTTCAAAAATGTTTACCACTTATATGGCGCTAATATACAGTATCATTCATTACCATTTATAGTTTTTGTTTTGTTTTTTGGTTTATGTAAGTATTTCTGTGTTTATTTGCTTGTTTTAATAATAATGTGTTTCTTTTTCAGGGATTGTGTGAGTGATTAATGAATGAACCCCATTCAGTGGAAATGAAGATCCAATCTTTCTGCGTTGCTCTAATGTAAATCTTAAAGCTATTTCCACTGAATGGAGTTTACTCATTAATCACTTACACAATCCCTGAAAAAACGACATTATTATTAAAAAACAAGCAAATAAACACACAAATACTTACATAAACAAAAAGAAAAACACAAACTAAAAGTGGTAAACAATGACATATTACCGCCATATAAGTGGTAAAAAATTTTGAAGCACCCTGTATATTATTTTTCTTCGTATTAACTGTATGTAAATATTTTAAAAAGTTAAATATTTGAAAGCCTGGGTATAATTCAAAGATTTTAAATGCCAAACAACTGAAGTAGTGTCTTACCCTTTCGTTGCATTGGAGTTTTCTATCAGATTGAATATAATCTTTTGACATTAGTCAGAGTAAAATCAACAAATAAACATACGCGTAAAACTCAAAAATGTATTCTCGGACAGATGCGATATCATTTTGGATTCTGCGTGCTGGTCTTCTGAGTCCTCAACGGCCATATATTTAGTGAAAAGGAAGAAACGCAGTTAAACATAGGAGAGAATTCAAAGAAAGATAATTCGGAAGGTCCTTCTGCTGTAGCAGCTGATGGGGAAAAACGAAAAGGAAAACTGATATTTGTTTTATACTCATCTACGAACGTAATCACGGTCGTTACAGTGACGCAGGCTCTCCTCACTACCTGTTATTCTACGACTGATGCTTATCTTGAGCCATGCAATGGAAGGAAGCGACGCAGCTTGCAGTTGGACTCGACAAACGATGACGAAAGCCTGTAAGTAAATTCAGAAGACAGTTTGGTTAATCACAAAAAAGGAATTTTCCATATGAGCAACAGATAAAATTTTAACACCACCACAACAATTCTCTCTCTCTCTCTCTCTCTCTCTCTCTCTCTCTCTCTCTCTCTCTCTCTCTCTCTCTCTCTCTCTCTTTAACGTTTATAATTTTTTTTTGTTTTAGAGATTCAGATATGGAGAAATTGGCTAGTTCATTAACGTCTAATAACGACATTGAAGAACCAAGTAGTGGCAAAAGGTTAGGGAAAAAATTAACTTTTTGGACCACCGCTTACTCCACTCTCACATTCACCACAAAATCATTCATCACAGGAACGACCGTGACAGTGACTGCAGCGTGTACTATTCCGGGAATATTTACGGCTGAATCTTGTGGTTTCCTTCACTTCGACTAAACAGGTTTGGTTTATGGTTTTTATTTACCAGTAGACGCTTAATATTCTTTGTTTGTACGAGATATGAACATGGCTTCGTTCCCCGCATTTTAAAAAATATCTATGGGTCCATTCAATTATTACGTAACACTCGAAGGGGGAGGAGGTGTTCTGGTATGTGTTACACTTTGTTATCGTGGGGGGAAGGGGGTATAGCTGAGTGTTATGGAACATAATGAACAAGTTTAATGGAAATAAAACTCTTTGATATTTAATCAGAAACATGTCATATATGTATGTATTACGATACTGAACAATCTATACATAATATGCATACTTTACATATACACATGTAGTTCATACTTCCTCCCACACAGGGGCACGTGTTGTTACTGAAATTAAGACGTCTCAACATCATCTTCATGATGCCATTCCAGCTCCTCCTGATTGTTCATGTATACAATGGCACACATTAGTTCCCTTTGACGTCTTTAATCCTAATTAAAAGTCCGGGAGGTATGACCAGATGTTACATATCAACGTTAGGGGGACTTTACACTGTGACAAAGCGTTACAAGGGGGAGGGGGGTAAAATTTATCTCCAAAAAGGGTTACGTAATACTTGAATGGCCCCTATAAATGGAAGGTATTGTCTTTATTTTTACACTTTCTAATGTAAACATTCCTGTAGATTCCGAATATACAAACTATTAACGAAATTTATCTATATTTACAGTCGGATGTGGTTTCTGAGGCAATCTTGTTTTGGCACCATCAATTTTCAGGAAAAATTCAGAAAAATAAAAAAAAAATGTGTGTGACTCCATTTGGGGACAATGAATTTGAAATATTTATAGAAAAAACTATTCATAAGATTTGAACTAGGCATGCACCATATTTTACACCCATAACATTTGACTGGAGCCCAATCGGCTGTATAGAAAAAGTTAGGGTGGTTAAAATGTTTTAATTTATTGAGGAAAAGTCTACATGGATTTGGACTTATGGTCCGAAAATTCAAATCCTTATAACCATAAAACTTATACCTTCGATTTTATTGAAAGGTGCTCAGATACTGGTCCATATAATGGACTTATTTCATGCTAATTTTCAGAAAAATCGCAGGGATGGAAAATCTTTTAAAAGACAGCTGAATTTTCGTATCCAATTTTCTCAAAATCGGAATCCTGAAAATATCAGCATTTTTCAGACAGCCACAACGAAACAACTTGACATACGTTTTCTTTCAAACTTGCAAGATAAATAGTTCACTGATTGTATCTTTCCAAAATGCACTTACAAGAATATTCATGGAATATTAAAAAGGTTACGGGGCAAAAGGTGTCCCAGAGTCACACATTTTTCGAAATTTCAAGTTGAAAACAATCTACAGTATATCACGATTACGAATCAAGAATGTTGTTCGACGAGTTTGTAGCGTAAAATCTTAGGAAAGATCGCCCCAAGTTTCAAGTACACTTCTTCAGGGCGGAGAGTTGTGGAAACATAAAAAATCGCAATAACACAAAAAACTTTTCAGCCAATTTTAGTTAAATTTTTACCAAATTATTCGACGTAAAAAGGCGGAAAAACACTGAAATTTCCAGCTAGTCAGCACGTCAGTATTAGGTTCTAAATGGAAAGAGCATTTGAAAGACTGTGTATCAGTGAAGTCAAATGTGAACATTCATGGATCTACTGTAGATTCGAGACAGTAAATGTTTTTAGTAGGAAAAGAATTTGATAGCGCACTATTTCTAAAATATTTCAGTTGGCTGCTTAACATCAACTGATGAAACTTCATACACGTGCGTAACATCACAAGAATAAGGTTGTTGCATTGAAGATCAGGATCACTAATAGAGGTCAAATGGAGGTCTCAGCCATAACTTCTCAACCACTCAAAATAAATTGATGAAACTTCAATCGCAAGTGTATCATCACAAGACGATGTGCCTCAAACAAGAATCAGGTTCTTGCATCAAAGGTCAAGGTCATAAATGTAGGACGGGACATTGATGTCGCTTCAACAATATTAGGTTCTGAATGGAGAGAGAACGTTTGAAACAAATGGTTATCAATGAAGTCAAATGTGAGCACTCATGGATCTAGATTCGAGATGGTAAATATTTTAGCAGGAAACGAATTTCATGGCGCACTATTTTTACTAGATTTATAAAAAACAACAACAACAACAACCAATTAATTTTCACTGTTGTCCGTATAGGTGTTTCTGAAATTCTTCCCAACATATTTTTTTGCTCTCGGATAGTTTTGGTAATGTGGCCGACATTATTTTATCGAAATCAACTTAGACTCGTCATTTTTAATCTTCCGAATGATAACTAAATTTTTAAAAAGTCTGATTTTGATTCTTCAGAAATGTTAAAATTTGCCTATATTTTAAAGTAAATCCCATAATCAGTGAATGTGTTAATTCCAGGTCGTTCGTATAAAATCTGCCAGCGGTTCGCCTATTAGTAACGCTTGTGTTGGACTGTAAGGTTAGATTATCCTTATCATTATCTAAGATCGATTTTATCATTCTTATCATTAACAGCAGTAAAACAGGAGGGTCCTCTCGTTTCTGTAGGTAGTTCTGACCATTACCAAATCATTATGCTTAAAATAGGTTAATTATGTTCCCGACCAAATAAATTTGGAGGGGACATACTGGATTGATTGTATTTGTCCATTCGTCACACTTTCTTGGCCGGGCTACAACACAAATTGATGAAACTTCACACGCATAAGGATCATCACAAGACGAAGTGTTGTGAGTAAGAATCAGGTCCATGCATCGAAGGTCACGAATAAAGATCAAAGGTGAAATGGAGGTCCATGCCATAACTTTTGAACCACTCAACATAAATTTATGACATTTTACAGATATGGATTATCACAAGGCGATGTATCATGCGCAAGTCTCGTGTTTCATCATCAACGGTCAAGGGACCTCAAATAAAAGTCAAAGATTACATGGCGCTTTGAAGTATCTGCGCATTAACGTTTTAGGTGCTTAACATAAATTGATGAAACTTCATACAAGTACTTGTAACATCACAAGATGATATGTCGCGAGCAGGAATCAGGTCGTTGCACTGAAGATCAGGGTCACTAACAAAAGTCAAATGGAGGTCTGAGCCATAACTTTTGAATCACTCAGATAAATTGATTTAACTTCACATACAAGCTTAAGGGCCAAATTAAATAAAATAAAGAGTCGAGCTTCACAATTATTCATGTCATTCTAAATTGAAAAAAATTTATTTTGCTATTATTAATAAAGGTTATTCTATAGTGTATCATCACAAGACGATGTGCCTCAAGTGTACAGAGGTAACATTTTTGCGAGGTAACATTTTTTTACTTCGAATCATCACAAAACGTATCAAAACATCTAAAAAGATTTTTACTGACGGAAAAAGTTATGTTATTTGGTCTGGTTAAGCTAGGTTAGGTTAGGTCAAATTTGGGGAGATAGGTTGGACCTCACTATCTAGAAAATTCACAGAAAACTTCCCAGCCCTTAATTGCATTCGGGCCACTTATGATGTATGCACTACTCAGTTCTATGTTACTTAGGTTAGGTGAGGTTACTTTCCAATATATGGTCCCTCGCTTATGTGGAAATATATATATATATACTGTATATATATATATATATATATATATATATATATATATAATATATATATATATATATGTGTGTGTGTGTGTGTGTGTGTGTGTGTGTGTGTGTGCGCGTGTCAAAATGAACTAGAAATGTAATTTATTATTGGATATTTCCATTTATTAAAAGTAAAACGAAGAAATTCCCTGTATGATATGTTGTATTTGGTGTGTGGTGTGGTGTAACTGAAATACCGAAATCGTACTAACACATTCAGGGATTAAATGCTGTATTACACGTCTCATTATTATTCTTAGTACCATAAGTTTCATAATTATTATAATGACCCAAGATTTAATGTACTGTATATTGCTAACAGAACTTATTTCTCATGTCAACTGTAAGTTCGTTCGTGTGTCCTAAAACAATTACCCAACGTAACTGTAAATCTTGCGCTTTTTTATATGTAAGCATAATCCCATCTAATCATATGACATGATCATAACTGCGATGTTTGGTTTAGAATTAATCATAATATTTATATTTATACTACCAAATCGTAACTACCTACATACGAAATGCTTTTATCTTATAACTAATTTGAGAGCCCAGTAAAGCTTAAAGTTTAACGGCCAAACTACATAGGAAAAATAAATAAATAAATAATTAAATAAAATAAAATTTTCTTAAATCTCAGACTACGTAAAGAAAGGAATATACAAATTGTTAAAGTTGGCTTGTTGGCCAGGGTTCCCACTCTTTTTAAGTTGACGTACCACCATAATTTTCTTTTAGGTTGACGTACCTTTGGTACCTTTTTAAATACATTATCAGTAAAGTAATTATTAATTGTCATATTACGTATTTGAACCCTTTCGCGTACGACGGGTTGGGTCTCTCTGTTCTTGACAATTAAAAGACAGTTCACTTAGAAAGTTAGAAAAGAATTCATAGTCTGAATGCGTATTTTATCTCATATTAGTGAACTGCACTTGTTTAGTTATATGAACGAATGGTGTAGATTTAGAAGGGAAATTATTTTGTATTATTTCCATTCTCATCCTATGATTTTTTCATTCGTTTATAGGTCAAGTTCACTTAGATCAAGTTAGGTTAGTTTAGGTTAGATTAGGTCACATTTTTAATTCTTAATCTGAAAATTCTCACTATGAGATTGTGAATGATGTAATGGCGTAAAATGGGGGGTCAAACCCTAGCATCGTGCGTGATCACTTCTATTGGCTGAAGTGTAGAAGGCGAAATCGCTCTTTATATTCTGGAAACAGTTTGATTTTTATAAAAAAAATTATTACCTTAATAAAGTCTAAATATTCAACTTTGGTCATCTTAATAATCGCCGTAATTTTCTTAATTTATTTATGAGGTACATTTTGGGGAAATAAGTTCGCCGAGAAACAATTTCTGAAAAACATAAAAAATTATTAATCAGTAATGATGACTGGGTTTTGTTTTTGTGTCACCAAAATTGTTTCTTGGCGAACTTTTTTCCGAGACTACTAAAATAAATAATAATTCGATATAAGTAATTAATTTTTACATGTTTCTAATTATTTATATTTTGCTTTTAACAAATAATATGTAATTTATTGTAATAAAAGTTTGGGGTTATTTCTATTTTACAAGCACCTCTCTCTCTCTCTCTCTCTCTCTCTCTCTCTCTCTCTCTCTCTCTGTCTTTCTCATCATATTTTATTTTTCAGATGCAATCAGTGACGTGATAAAGACCGCCTGTCCATCGATTTTGGATTCTGATCATACAAAAGTTTAATTAAAACACTCTAAATAATATTTGAGATTACTCCAATTTATTATTAATTAATTAATTAATAAATACAAGTCAGTAAATTCTTTATTTAAATGAATTTCATGGAAAACATTTGCGGAGTTTTAAATTTCTTCAAATATTTAAATTTGTAATTTTTCACAGTTTATAAATTGAAAAAGATAAATATTGTTTAAAGTTGAAATAATTAAGCTTTTTTTTGTACATTGATTTATTTACATTTTATAAAAAGCATTTACAATCTCTCTCGTAAAATAAATTTAATGAATGCACACTTGTTTCTTCTCCTTTTATCATGTTGTGGAAATACACTCGAATTAGCTTAAGTTTTAAGAGTAAAATGATGTCGGAAGAAAGAACATATTGCAAAGAAAGAAAAATGGCGGTTCGGTACTTTCTTTAACCCTTATTTAATAACCATGGTTGTAATGATGGGGTTGTTTAACCCACTTCGTAATATCTAAGGTCGTACGACGGAGGGGACCTTTGCTTTACGTGATATCCGGACCACGGGTCGCTACATAATCTGGATGCAGAGCACAGTTTCCCATCCATCTTCTCTCCAGACTCAATGTCGCTTAACTTCCGCTGATCGACGGGAAACGGTGTTACGACATCGGCCACGGCGTAGCCCTAATAACCATGGTTATACCAAGGTTTTGAAATAAGGGTTAAACTAGAGAAAAACAAATTTTTTATATGGTAAATAACGTTTAAATTCGGGTTATACTAAGGAAGCCTGGCCTTTGTTTCTTTGACCTAGAGTCGCATTGTGACCTTAACTGAAGTTCACTCGTATTGTAAAACAACATTAGAGATTCCATTCAGTAAAATTCATACCAATCCTGAAATATTTAATATAATTTTAACGTTCCCGGAACGAAATAAATTAATTATCATATTTTCCAAACGGTCAATTGCTTTATTACGAAATGGTAAAAATATCTGCTGAAAGGAATATGATCACTTAAATATGATCATCACCGTCGGCTAATGGCCAAAGTGCGCGCGCTGGGTATTGGTGGGGAAGTAGGTAGGTAGATTGAAAACTGGCTGAAGAATAGGCGGCAGAGGGTTGTAATTAAAGGGGCTAGTTCGGGTTGAGCCTCGGTTACTAGCGGGGTTCCTCAGGGTTCAGTTTTGGGGCCACTGCTGTTTATCATTTACATAAATGATATCGACGGTGGCATCGTCAGTAGGATCGCCAAATTCGCTGATGACACAAAGCTTCGGGCCAATGTTGGGACGCCCGAGGCGTTAGAGCAACTGCGTGCGGACCTACGTAGGAAGGAGAGTGGTCCGAAAAATGGCAAATGCCGTTTAACTTGGGTAAGTGCAAGGTGATGCACATTGGCTACGCCAATACCAAGTCGGACTACTCAATGTTGGGGAGTAATATCGAGGCTACTGATTTGGAAAGGGACTTGGGTGTGCTAATTAGCAGCGACCTTAAGTTTACGAAACATTGGTGCGTAGCGGTGGAAAAGAAAGCCCAGAAGTTGTTGGGTTATATCAGGAGGCAATTTCGACTTCGGAACAAGGAGATTGTGCTCTCGCTGTACAATTCTCTGGTTCGGCCGCACCTGGAGTATGCTGTGCAGTTCTGGTCGCCCACCCTCAAGAAAGATATTGAGAGGCTGGAGCGAGTGCAGGCGAGGGCCACAAAGTTAATCCCTTCCGTTAGGCATATGGGCTACAATCGACGCTTACGCTCCCTGAATTTGTTTTCGCTGGAAACTCGGAGGCTGCGCGGTCAACTGATCGAGGTTTTCAAGTTCTTACGCGGGTTCAACAAAGTCGATTTTAGAAGCATGTTTAGTTTAAATGATAACCCAACTCGCAACAATGGTTGGAAGTTGGATTTGAAACGGTTTAGGACTAGTGTGTGTGGGAATTACCTTACTTATAAGATCTGTGACACGTGGAACAGGCTACCTTCAGAAGTTGTGAACAGTTGTTCTGTGGATCTGTTCAAGAAAAGTTTAAACCGAATCTTGTACACTATTTGAGGGTGTACAAAATTTTCCCTGGCACCCGTTGCCATTGGTACCTCCTTGGTATGGGCCGCAAGGCCTTTTGAGGTACTACTTTTCCTTGTAACTCCTTGTAAACCAAAATAATAATCATTCACTGATAAATGAAGCAAATCTGATACAAAGATTGAGTGACTGCGTATAATCACAAGAGAATTTGAAATGGATACTTCAGATACCTTTCGGGATATGAAATCACGAAACTTGACCGTGCAGCAAGTAGCCTGTATGAAAATTGAGTTATCTCGGGTTTCTGACGATAGCAACATTGCAACGAAGAGAGAGGGATTGAAGAAAGTCAGTAAGAGGCCTGGAACTGAAGGGGTGAAAAGCCTTTAATTCCACCCGGCCAAGTACGGCTGTGTGGGTTTAGCCACCCCATACACGAGACGCATACTTCATACAGGGGCGGACAAGATCCCAAGAGAGTATATGTGATCTTTCCAGGAATGATCACGAGAAAAGGAAACGCCAAGAATGTTAAGAGAAGAGGAAGGATTCAGGTGGGTGTTGTTGAAGGTAAGGGGAGAGTCGTGTGGAAGATTGTGACGAGTAGACAGATGGAGGAACTGAGTTTTTGAGGCATTGAAAGCCACAAGGTTTTCTCTGCCCCAGTAAGAGATAGCAGAAAGATCAGAGGTTCGGTGTCCCATAGCCGTCCTACGCGAATTATGTAGCGATTGCTGTGAGGGACGCTTTGGGAAGCGGGTGGAGAATTGAAGAGAGGAATCATCGGCATAAGAGTGAATAGGACAGGATGTGCGAATTACCCTCAATATAGTCGTAAATATGAAATCGGCGTTCACTTTGGTCTCCAAACCCGAGCAGACAACCAACCTCCTACAAAAGTTAATTAACTCCAACTTATATCTTCTACAAAACACTGAATAACTAATTAATATATTCTACAAAAGATAATTATGTACCAAATGAAAAAAATTCACTTACCGGAAAGCGACAACAATTTTCATTATTTATCAGGATGGTTTGGCTTCACTGAACTTCAGCATACCGCGTTTGCAAAAGACACGTTCGTCCATCTTCCTGATGTAGTTTTATATTGAGAAATATTGGGGAAAGTAGAAGGGAGAGGTGGAGGTTCCCAGTAAAATGTAGGTAACCTTTTTAAAGATTTTCTCAAGTAAAATAAAAGTAATTTAGCATAAAAAAAATATTTTTAATGTCAGCAATTATGTTTCGTATATATATATATATATATATATATATATATATACACACACTAGGGTGGTCCAAAAAATAAAAAAGTAAAAATTATAGAAGTGGTACCTTTTATTTTTGTGACAAATAATGAGAAACTAATGTATGCGAAATATTTTAATAATTGAAGTATATTTAGAGGTCGCTCAATGGACATGCCCTGTTTCTCATTGCTGTCATCAATCATAAAAAATTTTATTTTTACACGCACATGCAGTTATGTATATATCACTGAACACAAACAAGCTATATAATTTATCATATATTTTATCATATTTTATGTGTTTGAAGATGGTCCTGCACCCTGATTAACAAGTAGGCTATGTTGGGCCTCGGATAGTGAGACCGATGATCAAAGATAATCTGAAGAAGAAACTGTTTTTGATCTTCATTTTTTGTGAGACGATCATTGAAGTCAGTTATAAGCTTAATTCCCCACTCTGCTGTGTCATTTACAACCTTGAGACTTTCAATGCAACTCTTGGCTATTAGAAATTGGTTCATATTTTCCCAATCCTGTGCATCCGCCTCTGTGACAAATTCGCGCTCTAGTCCTAGAATGTCGAGGAGGTCATTGTTTTGCGAGATACCAAATTTGCTAAAGTTCTGGTTGGAATTGTAGAAGGATCCGATTTTATTTGTTTTAAATAATTTTAATTTTCTGGATTTTTCAAAGCTTTAACCATGTTTCTCTTGGTTATTGTATCCATGTTAGGATCGAAAACGGACAAAGCAATCATTTCTTCAGATAAATACCAAAGATGCCTCAAAAAAGCCTTCAGTCCTGCACTGGCAATAGCCTCATTAACATTTCTGTAATTGTATAAAGATTTGAGAAACATTAGGTCATTTGCTGGTGCAGCTGTTGGATGAGGAC
Source organism: Bathynomus jamesi (assembly GCA_023014485.1). Lineage (NCBI taxonomy): Eukaryota > Metazoa > Arthropoda > Malacostraca > Isopoda > Cirolanidae > Bathynomus > Bathynomus jamesi. Next base: position 468,803 of record JAJOZX010003661.1, on the reverse strand, counting down.
AGGAAATCAAAGCTTTGGTATACAATAAGCAAACAAAAAGGCTAATGTCTCTTAAACATTTCTCCTTTCTTGCAGTCAAGCAGAACTGTCGTTTGAACATCCAGACTTTTATAGTGTACAAAGCCTTAGCCATCCATCTAGCCCTGTGCATTGCTCCTGGAGCAATCAGTCGAATGCTTCGTGGTGGAGTACCACCAAGAAATATGAGAGTAAGCTCAACAAGTTTATGATAATCATCTCGAAGCTGGAAATTGGATGGAAGAGTTTTGTTTGCAAACTCAATGATTTCAGACCTCAGAATTTCTGAGCAATGTTGGTCGGTCAGTGCTGTATCAAAGTGTTCTTTGTCAAATGATGACCATTTTTGACGGAAACGCTTGAACAGACCTATTTCTGGAGTGGCTGACGGCCCCAAACTCTGATTGAAAACTTCACTTAGAACTATTTCGTACATGTGATGCCTACATGCACAATATAGCAGTCGTCTTTCAAGTTTAACGTGAAGCAATTGACAAGCACAGATTTTGCCCCAGTGTTGGATGCCGTTGTATCTGCGCACATAGCTTTAACTTGATTCAGGACTTCCCAGTCTTGAAGAGCGTTGTATACAGCTTGACTCATTGCTTCCCCTGTACCAATATCTGTACCAATATCACATCCTATTTGTCATATTATAGTATTGAATAGTAAATGTAAATTGAATAGTAAATAGTAAATTGAATAGTAAATGCATACATTCCTTCTTTATACAATGAGAAATATCTACTATTTGACTTTCAAAACCTGCAATAAAAGTAGATATTTGCGACGGATTAGCAAAATAGCAAAAAATTAAAGAGCGTTGAGCAACCTCTAAATATTATCGTATCAAAACCAAACTTTACAGGATTAATTAAGCGTGGTAAATGTAACAAATTGCAAAGGTACCACGTAAATTATTTAAATGTTTTTATTTTTCTATATAATTATGAACCACCCTAATATATACTGTGTATATATATATGAGCATTATTACATGAAAGTAACACGTAAATAATATTTATGATAAAAATAACCAAGGAGGAAAAAGAAAACACGAAATGGTGCTCAAACGCTTTCGTCTTATGACATCCTCAAGAACACTCTTTCTGAGGATGTCATTAGACGAAAGCGCTCGAGTACCATTTTGTGTTTTCTTTTTTCTTCGTGGTTATTTTCATCATATATATAAAGCCACATTTCATATGTTTAAGAACCGTTTAGATAGGCATTTTAAAAATATTAACGTTGTTTAATATAATAATAAAACAATTGCCCTTTTCCCTCTGAACCTCACCCTTTCCCTCTGAACCTCACCCTTTTCCCTCTGAACCTCACCCTTTTCCCTCTCCCTCGTTAAAATTATTAACGTTGTTTAATATAATAAGACAATTAGCAACAGGAGCTCTGGGGGTGGTGATCGAGGATGAGTCTGTTGACGATAATGCCAGCTTGTGACATGCCAGCGTGGGATGCCAACAAAAAAAAAATTAGACTAACACGAACTTAGATGTAGCTCGTAGCGTAAACTAACCCACTTTTTGTTATTCTTATACTTTTTTTCTCTCTCTCTCTCCCTATTTGCATGTCCGTAACTCTCTTTATTGCATGTCTGTAGTTTGCATGGTATGATAGTGTTTGAGTTAAGAATGTGTTGTATGGTTTGTAATGCGTTCTTATTTTACTTCTTTTCATCTTCCACCCTTTCCTGCGGAGTGGGCTCCGTCCTCTACCTCCCTATGGAGTAGAGGACCGGTCTGCAACTGCTGGAGGTATGTGTTGCTTTGAGTTAAGAATGTGTTGTTCTTTGAGTTAAGAATGTGTTGCATGGTTTTGCCATTTAAAAGTTTGTATAAGAAATGAAAAATGAAAAAAAAAAATTTACCCTACACTGTAAAGCAAAGTTGTTCCATACAGATCACCACCACTTCTGAAATTTGAATTGTTCCATTTAAGCTGAATATAGAATGATTTTCTACAGATCTACAGAAGCTAAGGCTAACAAAAACCCTAAGATCCACTCTAAGGTTAGCCCGAGAGAAAGAAGAAAATAAGGGGTTAAAAGAAGAGAATAAGGGGTTAAGTAAGTAGCAAAACCTATCACTCGTGGGTTAAAATTCATTCAGAAAGAGAGAAAGAAGACACCATCACCATCCGCCGGCCACTGCCGACAAGTCGGAAAAATAGTCGAAGAGAATACTTCCAGCTGTTGCAGATCAGTCCTCCACTCCATAGGGAGGTAGAGGATGCAGCCCACTCTGCCGGAAAGGGGTGAAAGATGAAAAGAAGTAAAATAAGACAAACCATGCAACACATTCTTAACTCAAAGCAACACATACCTCCAGCAGTTGCAGACCGGTCCTCTACTCCATAGCGAAGTAGAGGACGGAGCCCACTCCGCCGGAAAGGGTGGAAGATGAAAAGAAGTAAAATAAGAACGCATTACAAACCATGCAACACATTCTTAACTCAAACACTATCATACCATGCAAACTACAGACATGCAATAAAGAGAGTTACGGACATGCAAATAAGAAGAGAGAGAGAGGAAAAAAAAGTATAATAACAAAAAGTGGGTTAGTTTACGCTACGAGCTACATCTAAGTTCGTGTTAGTCTAATTTTTATTTTTTTTGTTGGCATCCCACGCTGGCATGTCACAAGCTGGCATTATCGTCAACAGACTCATCCTCGATCACCACCCCCAGAGCTCCTGTTGCTAATTGTTTTATTATATTAAACAACGTTAATAATTTTAACGAGGGAGAGGGAAAAGGGTGAGGTTCAGAGGGAAAAGGGTGAGGTTCAGAGGGAAAGGGTGAGGTTCAGAGGGAAAAGGGGAATTGTTTTATTATTATATTAAACAACGTTAATATTTTTAAAATGCCTATCTAAACGGTTCTTAAACATATTAACGCTGGTAGAGTTCACGACGGGCGCGGGAAGATTATTCCATTTATCAATTACTTTAAACGTAAAGAAGTTTTTAGCGATATTAATAATGAAACGTCTGCCACGCAACTTAAATCCGTTATTACGAGTATTGCTATTATCGAAAGTGAACAGTTTGTCAAAATTTACGTTATCGATGTTATTAACGATTTTGAAAACTTCAATAAGCTCCCCCCTTAATCTCCTAGTTTCGAGTGAATGCAAGTCTAACTCTTTAATCCTATCTTCATAAGGCTTGTTGCGCAATGACGGAATTAGTTTCGTGGCACGACGCTGAACCCTTTCTAACCTATCAATATCCTCACGCAAATACGGGCACCAAAACTGAACGGCATATTCTAAATGAGGCCTGACTAGGGACTTGTAAAGGGGCAATATAATATTCTTCGATTTAAAGTCGAAATTACATGCTATGAAGCCTAACATCCTATTAGCTTTAGCGCAAGACCCCAGGCACTGGTTCGTAACTTTTAAATCCTTAGATACGCGTACGCCTAAATCTACTCCTTCGTCAACGCTCGCTAAATCTCTATCATCCATCGTGTACGTGTAATTATTGTTACGAGAACCTATATGCAAAACTTTACATTTGTCTAGGTTAAATTGCATCTGCCACTTATCCGTCCACTTCATTATCCTATTTACATCGTCTTGGAGCCTATTTCTATCGTCCTCGTTAACAACCTTACCGCCTATTTTAGTATCGTCCGCGAATTTTGACACGTTACAAGTCAAACCTACATCTATGTCGTTAATGTAAATTACGAATAGCAATGGGCCTAACACTGAACCCTGTGGAACACCGCTACCTACATCCAACCACCCCGATTCACTACCATTAACAACGACCCTCTGTCTCCTAGCACGAAGCCATTCCTTTAACCAGTTAGCTACCTGACCGCGTATACCGTGCGCTTTAACCTTCGCAATAATCTTCTATGCGGAACTGTATCGAACGCTTTTTTAAAATCTAAATAAATAACGTCAGCCGCTCTATGCCTATCGTTTTCACGCACTATTTCGTTATAAAATTCTAATAAATTAGTTAATTAAATAAGTTCTATGGCGTCGAAACCCATGCTGACTACTATTAATCAAATCTCGACTTTCTAAGTGTTCGATGATACGATCCCTAACTACGGATTCCAAAAGTTTACCGACAATTGACGTTAAGCTAATGGGCCTATAATTGCTAGCTACTGTGCGGTCGCCTTTTTTAAAAATGGGCGTGACGTTAGCTAATTTGAAGTCTTCAGGAATAATCCTCGTTTCCAGTGACTGATTAAAAATCTTCGTTAAGGGGCCTACGACAACGTCTTTCAAATCTTTCAGATGTCTATGATAAAACGCGTCAGGGCCTGGAGCCTTGCTAACTTTTAACTTATCGATATAATGTGCAATCTCACCTTCGTAAACAGTTATTTCATCCAAAATAGTCTTGCTGCTAAATGGAACGATATCGTCCACATCGGGGACATTATTGACGTCTTCTACAGTAAAAACTGTCGCAAAAAAGTTATTAAAAATACCCGCCATCGTCTGAGCGTCGGAAGCCAAAGCGCCATTAGCGTCCAAGAGAAGACCTATATTATCTTTTATCGGCTTAGGATTATTCACGTAATCGAAAAACTTTTTTGGGTTATGTTTACTATCAGTAGCTATAAGGATCTCTAAATTACGCTTAGCATTCCTAACTGATCTTTTAACCTGATGTCGAAGCTCGATATATCTATTAGCGTTAGCTACCGTGCCATTGCGCTTATTAAGTCTATACGCTCTGTTACGCTCGTTTATAAACTCGCCTATTTCCCTAGTATAAAAGAATAAAGAAATGAAAAAAAATTAAAAAATTTTCGGTTCCAATTTATATTTAGTTTCATTTCTTTATTCTTTTGTGACCTACGTATCATTCAGACAATAACTATAAAAAATTGGTTGTAAACAAGCCATTTGAATTTAGGTTGAATTTCGGCCAAAGTTCTAAAATTGTTAGTTTTCCGTACAAATGTGTTTGCTCCTCCCACAATTTTTATTTCTATACTTACTATATATATATATATATATATATATATATATATATATATATATATATATATATACACACTGTGTATATATATATTTTTGTAACCTATATATTGTCTTGAACTCTCCTTTTACTTCAGTGTTCCTGAGGATGTCATTAGACGAAAGCGCTTCAGCACCACTTTGTGTTTCTTTTCCCTTCGTGGTTTTATTCATCATATATATATATATATATATATATATATTATATAATATATATATACCCACACGAGACATAATTGCGGACATTACAAATTTTTTTTTTATGCTAAATTAGTTTTATTTTACTTGAGAAAATTTTTAAAAAGGTTACCTACATTTTACTGGGAACCTCCACTTCTCCCTTCTACTTTCCCCAATATTTTTCAATATAAAACTACATTAGGAAGATGGATGGACGTGTCTTTTGTAAACGCGGTATGCTGAAGTTCACTGAAGCCAAACCATCCTGATAAGTAATGAAAATTGTTGCGCTTCCCGGTAAGTGAATTTTTTTCATTTGGTACATAATTATCTTTTGTAGAATATATTAATTAGTTATTCAGTGTTTTGTATAAGTTATCAGTTGGAGTTAATTAACTTTTGTAGGAGGTTGGTTGTTTGCTCGGGTTTGGAGACCAAAGTGAACGCCGATTTCATATTTACGACTATATTGAGGGTAATTCGCACTTCCTGTCCTATTCACTCTTATGTCGATGATTCCTCTCTTCAATTCTCCACCCGCTTCCCAAAGCGTCCCTCACAGCAGTCACTACATGATTCGCGTAGGACGGCTATGGGACACCTGACCTCTGATCTTTCTGCTATCTTTTATTGGGGCAGAGAAAACCTTGTGGCTTTCAATGCCTCAGAAACTCGGTTCCTCCATCTGTCTACTCGTCACAATCTTCCACACGACTCTCCCCTTACCTTCAACAACACCCACCTGAATCCTTCTTCTTCTCTTAACATTCTTGGCGTTTCCTTTTCTCGTGATCATTCCTGGAAAGATCACATATACTCTCTAGGGATCTTGTCCGCCCCTGTATGGAGTATGCGTCTCATGTATGGGGTGGCTGAACCCACACAGCCGTTCTTGACCGGGTGGAATCAAAGGCTTTTCACCCCTTCAGTTCCATGCCTCTTACTGACTTTCTTCAATCGCTCTCTCTTCGTTGCAATGTTGCTATCGTCAGAAACCCGAGATAACTCAATTTTCATACAGGCTACTTGCTACACGGCCATGCTTCGTGATTTCATAACCCGAAAGATATCTGAAGTATCCATTTCAAATTCTCTTGTGATTATACGCAGTCACTCAATCTTTGTATCAGATTTGCTTCATTTGTCAGTGAATGATTATTATTTTGGTTTAAGTGATGATCATATTCCTTTCAGCAGATATCACACGTTTGGTTCTAAAGCAATTGACCGTTTGGAAAAAATGGTAATTAACTTATTTCGTTCCGGGAACGTTAAAATTATATTAATTTTTTCAGGATTGGTATGAATTTTACTGAATGGAATATCTGATGCTGTTTTACAATACGAATGAACTTCAGTTAAGATCACAATGCGACTCTAGGTCAAAGAAACAAAGGCCAGGCTTCCTTAGCATAACCCGAATTTAAACGTTATTTACCATATAAAAAATTTGTTTTTCTCTAGTTTAACCCTTATTTCAAAACTTTGGTATAACCATGGTTATTAGGGCTACGCCGTGGCCGATGTCGTAACACCGTTTCCCCTCGATCAGCGAAGTTAAGCGACATTGAGTCTGGAGAGAAGTTGGTTGGGAAACTGTGCTCCGCATCCAGATTATGTAGCGACCCGTGGTCCGGATATCACGTAAAGCAAAGGTCCCCTCCGTAGTACGACCTTAGATATTACGAAGGGGGTTAAACAACCCCATCATTACAACCATGGTTATAAAATAAGGGTTAAAGAAAGTACCGAACCGCCATTTTTCTTTCTTTGCAATATGTTCTTTCTTCCGACATCATTACTCTTAAAACTTAAGCTAATTCGAGTGTATTTCCACAACATGATAAAAGGAGAAGAAACAAGTGTGCATTCATTAAATTTATTTTACGAGAGAGATTGTAAATGCTTTTTATAAAATGTAAATAAATCAATGTACAAAAAAAAGCTTAATTATTTCAACTTTAAACAATATTTATCTTTTTCAATTTATAAACTGTGAAAAATTACAAATTTAAATATTTGAAGAAATTTAAAACTCCGCAAATGTTTTCCATGAAATTCATTTAAATAAAGAATTTACTGACTTGTATTTATTAATTAATTAATTAATAATAAATTGGAGTAATCTCAAATATTATTTAGAGTGTTTTAATTAAACTTTTGTATGATCAGAATCCAAAATCGATGGACAGGCGGTCTTTATCACGTCACTGATTGCATCTGAAAAATAAAATATGATAAGAAAGACAGAGAGAGAGAGAGAGGTGCTTGTAAAATAGAAATAACCCCAAACATTTATTACAATAAATTACATATTTTTTGTTAAAAGCAAAATATAAATAATTAGAAACATGTAAAAATTAATTACTTATATCGAATTATTATTTATTTTAGTAGTCTCGGAAAAAAGTTCGCCAAGAAACAATTTTGGTGACACAAAAACAAAACCCAGTCATCATTACTGATTAATAATTTTTTATGTTTTTCAGAAATTGTTTCTCGGCGAACTTATTTCCCCAAAATGTACCTCATAAATAAATTAAGAAAATTACGGCGATTTTTAAGATCACCAAAGTTAAATATTTAGACTTTATTAAGGTAATAAAGTTTTTTATAAAAATCAAACTGTTTCCAGAATATAAAGAGCGATTTCGCCTTCTACACTTCAGCCAATAGAAGTGATCACGCACGATGCTAGGGTTTGACCCCCCATTTTACGCCATTACATCATTCACAATCTCATAGTGAGAATTTTCAGATTAAGAATTAAAAATTTGACCTAATCTAACCTAAACTAACCTAACTTGATCTAAGTGAACTTGACCTATAAACGAATGAAAAAATCATAGGATGAGAATGGAAATAATACAAAATAATTTCCCTTCTCCTAAATGCACACCATTCGTTCATATAACTGAACAAGTGCAGTTCACTAACATGAGATAAAATACGCATTCAGACTATGAATTCTTTTCTAACTTTCTAAGTCTTTTAATTGTCAAGAACAGCGATACCCCCCAACCTGTCGTACGCGAAAGGGTTTAAATACATATTTTGACAATTAATAATTATTTTACTGATAATGCATTTAAAAAAGTACCAAAGCAACGTCAACCTAAAAGAAAAGTATGGTGGTACGTCAACCTAAAAGAAAAGTATGGTGGTACGTCAACCCAAAAGAAAAGTATGGTGGTACGTCAACTTGAAAAGAGTGGGAACCCTGGCCAACAAGCCAACTTTAACAATTTGTATATTCCTTTCTTTACGTAGTCTGAGATTTAAGAAAATTTTATTTATTTATTTATTTATTTATTTATTTTTCCTATATAGTTTAGCTGTTAAACTTTAAGCTTTACTGGGCTCTCAAATTAGTTATAAGATAAAAGCATTTCGTATGTAGGTAGTTACGATTTGGTAGTATAAATATAAATATTATGATTAATTCTAAACCAAACATCGCAGTTATGATCGTGTCATATGATTAGATGGGATTATGCTTACATATAAAAAAGCGCAAGATTTACAGTTACGTTGGGTAATTGTTTTAGGACACACGAACGAACTTACAGTTGACATGAGAAATAAGTTCTGTTAGCAATATACAGTACATTAAATCTTGGGTCATTATAATAATTATGAAACTTATGGTACTAAGAATAATAATGAGGCGTGTAATACAGTATTTAATCCCTAAATGTGTTAGTACGATTTCGGTATTTCAGTTACACCACACCACACACCAAATACAAAATATCACACAGGCAATTTCTTCTTTTTACTTTTAATAAATGGAAATATCCAATAATAAATTACATTTCTAGTTCATTTTGACACACACACACACACACACACACACACACACACACATATATATATATATATATATATATATATATATATATATATATATATATATATACATATTTCCACACAAGCGAGGGACCATATATTGGAAAGTAACCTCACCTAACCTAAGTAACATCGAACTGAGTAGTGCATACATCATAAGTGGCCCGAATGTAATTAAGGGCTCGAAAGTTTTCTGTGAATTTTCTAGATAGTGAAGTACCAACCTATCTCCCCAAATTTGACCTAACCTAATCTTACTTAACTTAACCAGACCAGATAACATAACTTTTCCGTCAGTAAAAATCTTTTTAGATGTTTTGATACGTTTTGTGATGATTCGAAGTAAAAAAATGTTACCTCGCAAAAATGTTACCTCTGTACACTTGTGAATTATCATATATTCGACCGCAATTACGCTCAGTTGCCTTCGCACAGACGTATGTGCAAATGTCTGCAAATCCCCAACAGTGAAGTACTGTACCTACTTTTTCTATGATTAAAAAACAAGAATTATGTCGGAACGACATCGATATCCACTCCTATATTTGTGACCTTGACCTTTGATGCAAGAACCTGATTCCTGCTTGAAGCACATCGGCTTGTGATGATACACTTGTGTGTGAAGTTAAATCAATTTATCTGAGTGATTCAAAAGTTATGACTCAGACCTCCATTTGACTTCTGTTAGTGACCTTGATCTTCAATGCATCGATCTGATTCTTGCTCGCGACATATCATCTTGTGATGTTACATGTACGTGTATGAAGTTTCATCAATTTATGTTAAGCAGCTAAAACGTTATGGCGTGGATACTTCAAAGCGCCATGTAATCTTTGACTTTTATTTGAGGTCCCTTGACCTTTGATGATGAGACACGAGACTTACGCATGATACCTCGTATTCCAAGAGGTAGATGGCTTTAATCAGAATTTTAGGTGATTATGGTTTGACAAGCGTATTATTTGTAAAAATGGATGCTGATTCCAGAAAAAGCTGTCTTATTGACCCCAGTTACGACAAAATGGTCATTTTGGACACTTTTTGGCCAATTATGGCCAAAATCAGAGATTTTCAGAATTTTAGGTGATTATGGTTTGACAAGCGTGTTCTACAGTATGTAAAATGGGTGCTGATTCCAAAAAAAGCTGTCTTATTGACCCCAGTTACGACAAAATGGCCATTTTGGACACTTTTTGGCCAATTATGGCCAAAATCATAGCTTTTCAGATTTTTAGGTGATTATGGTTTATTAACATTTAACAAGAACATTAACAACATTTAATTAATCATCTCCATCATCATCACTGCCAGCAAAAAAAAAAAAATTAGACTAACACGAACTTAGATGTAGGTCGTAGAGTAAACTAACCCACTTTTTGTTATTCTTTTTTTCTCTCTCTCCTTATGGAGAGGAGGACCGGTCTGCAACTGGTGGAGGTATGTGTTGCTTTGAGTTAAGAATGTGTTGTTCTTTGAGTTAAGAATGTGTTGCATGGTTTGTAATGCGTTCTTATTTTACTTCTTTTCATCTTTCACCCCTTTCTGGCAGAGTGGGCTGCATCCTCTACCTCCCTATGGAGTGGAGGACCGGTGTGTAACAGCTGGAGGTATTCTCTTCGACTATTTTTCTGACTTGTCGGCAGTGGCCGGCGGATGATGATGGTGTCTTTCTTTCTCTTTTTCTGAATGAATTTTAACCCACGAGTGATAGGTTTTGCTACTTACTTAACCCCATATTCTCTTCTTTTAACCCCTTACTTTCTTCTTTCTTCGGGCTAACCTTAGAGTGGATCTTAGGGTCTTTGTTAGCCTTAGCTTCTGTAGATCTGTAGATCTTCGTCCTCTGAATCAGTATCGGAAATATTATCATTGTCTTCTTCCTCAACACCCTCATCTCCATCTGCGACATCCTCCGGTTCCATGGTCTCAGAAATAGGCTGACCATACGTACCGTTTTGAACGGGACAGTACCGTTTTTTTTATGGGTTCTGTATGGGTTCTGTCACTGAAGAATAATTGTAAGCTCAATATGTTTATGTACTTACTTTTTCATGAATACAGAATATTACATAACCCCCGTCCCTTTTTTGCCATCCCAATGTCCCGTTTTTGTCTCAAGGAAATATGGTCAGCCTACTCAGAAAGCATGGTTGGCATTTGACTGCCAGTAAAACAGACTGATATAAAAATTCCATTAACCTCTTTCCAGCCATGGTCTGTGGGTCGCATGTTCTCTAGTGGATATCTTAGATGCGAATGCTTCCAGAGATATGCCGCATAGTTGCACCTAGCTAACTTTTGATCCAGAACATCTTTCCAGGGAGGAAGCGTATCTGCATCAATACCTTTAATTTTCTGTAAAGGAGAGTCTGGGTCATTTGGCTTGTACCTTTGCTGGAATATCTTTAGTCTGGCCTCATTCACCGATGAAATGGTTCCCTTGTCATATAGATATTTTTGTACGTGGTTTCCTTCATCAACAAAGGTGGCCTTCTCTCCAAGGCTGCCGAAGCCTTCAAGATGTAACGGGTTCTTTTCAGCCTTCTTCAGTGGATTCACTTTTCCCTTCCTAAAGAAAGGTGATGTGTAATCACATCCTGTCAGAGCATGATAACCTGGCAATGCCTTGCAGAGAACTGGACCCAGGTGATTTGCTAGATCATTGATAAGTACATATCTCCTGGTGTTGTCACTAGCATGTCCAAGGTCCATCTACACGTTGGATTTGAGTTGTCTGGCATGGTACAGAAGAATAACCATGATATCAGTGTCCGTTGCACGGACAACAACATTCTGTCTTGGTCTTGTTTTTGACAGCACGTTCAGATGGTACACCAGCGTGGTATCGGCCTCCATGTGTGAGCATACATACTCAGGTGCCTTATTGTGTTCTACATTTCCTGATAGAGTTGCTGTATATTGCAAACACTGCTCCTCATGTGCAACAAGAACTCTCGTTCATCCATGAAGAACTTCATAAGTGCAGTTTTAAATTTGGTGATCTCAAGGCATGTCTGAAATATTTAGGACGTAAGTGATCTGATCCAGTTATGTGAAATGACCCATCATTTGCACCCTCTTGCCTGTTACTCAACATTCTTTATACTTTTCACATACTTGTCACAGACAAAGTGTACTTCACTTGCCCTTGCACTGCATATGATCTTCAGGACCAGCATTGCTACAGTTCCAAGAGTAAGAGGCAAGTCTGAAGGCAGATTGGATTATAAACATTGCGTCATAAATCAGCTGTTGGCGGCTCTCTGTGTGTAATCAAATCTTCAAGATGTTTGGACAGTTGATACTTTGGTGTTTTCTTCATCGTGCCATAAATGCTAGCCATAGAGAGGGGAACAGGAGTAAGTGGAAAAGGAAACACATTTTCAAGCTCGATCTTTCTGGTACAAGCAAGATAGAGTAATCTTCCGAGCAAATCCCGTGTTGTCTTCAGCACCAAAACGTTTTCATCTTTACCTCGTACTTTGCTCTTGACAGCAGCATTGGCAAAATTTTTCACTTTTCTTCTTTGCAGTGGCCTTTCAAACATTGTGGGGTCATTTAAGCATTCCTGGAGGAAGTTATCTTTCCACTTTTCCCCCAAAACGAAGAGATTTAACATCCCCTCTTTTACTTCGTCTGGCATTTTCTTGCCGTCTGCTAGACAGTACAGATTGGTATCTTCAAGCAGAGGCTCGACGAAAGGATTCATTGTAGTCTCTATCATTTTGGATATGCTTTCCAGGTCTCTTTGGAATTTACGCACCTTCGACTTTCTTAGTTCATGGCTTGGATTAGTGTCCTTCCTTATTGCTGCTTTTTCAAACAGATGCCTCACTATGATACTTCTAGCTGATCTCATCACTGTCCAGCACCTGGTTGCTCCTTGACTTTGATGGAAAGCAGTGATACCAGTTTGTCGCGAAGCTGCATCTGCATTGATCGTACTTTCTAGTGCTTGATCCACTGGTTGTCTGGCAAAGGAATTGGATGACAACCTCACAGATAAACCACCTCTTTCAAGTGGTTGTCTCATGCCAGGATGAGTGGTATCCATGTTCACGAGTCTGAGATAGTACAAGCACATGTAACGTGCATAATTGTGGCAATTTGCAGCAAAGAAAATGTCAATCATTTTCCCAAGTATGAAGATGAAAAGGTTCACATCATTTGTTCGTACGGCTCTGCTGATGAGCATGTAGATGTCAACCATGTCAATGTAATTCATCCAGAACTGTGCATTTACACCATGTTTGCCAACTCTGGTGTCATCGCAGAAGCTTTCATAGGCCATCATGAATGCTATGTACTCATCTGTCTCCTCCAAAGATGTCATCTTCTGAGGAGATGGTGATTCATGGAGAGTCTTCAGGGCTTCAACCAAATGTCCATAACTGTCATTTGCCTCTTCCAGTTCCAAAAAAAAACCCGGGCACCACTTTCAATTAAAATGTGAGCTGCATCTGACCCATCCAATAAGTACCCCACTGCTGACAGATATCGGAACATAATATGGAAAGCCCCAAAGCAGAAAAAGACATTGTCATACTTAGGGCTCATGGTGTCCTGCAACTGTGAAGTTGGCTTGGCTATAGCCAGATCATAGGTTGTTGCAATGGTCATATTTCTTTTCATGGTTTCATTCACTACATCTTGCCGTGTAGGAGGGGCTCCGATGTTTGCCAAATAGCCTATGTTCTGAGCTGGTAAATCATCTTTGATTATAATTATTGTTGAGTTCCTGCCAGACCACATTGGTGTTTGTTTGTTTGTTTTGCAAGATATTGTCCATGTAACATCTCTGGCAGCACAGGCTTTGTAGTTTTCAGGCTTGACCATTATTTGTACCTCAAAGGAAAACTTTGATATTTTTAGTTTCTTTCTCACTGGTTCGAGTTCTGGATTTGGTATTCCAAGACTTCTCTTCTTTCGTTTGTTCATAGAAATAGGATGTGTAGTCATTGTTGTTGTTGTGGATGTTGTCGTTGTTGCTGTTGGTGACGATATAAATGGAACTTCATTTTGAATACAGATGCCTTGTGTGTCATGATACATTGATTCATCATAGTTGTCCCATGCTGTGTTTGTGCTTAGTCCTTCACTTGCTTCTAGGCCATTAGGAAGAACTCGGTTTTTCTCAATAATACTAGCAGCAATTTCAGTCTCGTATTCTTCTGCAGTATGATATCCTATGCAGTGGCCAAAGTGATTAACAACTTCTTGAATCTTCCTGGAACCAGTAATACTCTTTAAATCCATGCCCAGCAGCATGTGTTTAGATGGCTTCACTGTTCCACCAGTAGCTTTGTAGATATCATCTTCAGCTGATGATTCAACATATCGCTCCACTCTCTGACTGGCTTCATCTTTTGTTCCAGTGTACAGAATCAATCCTATAAAACTAATATTTCAGCAGGTACATTTAGACACTGACCATCATGGATTGCTTCTACTGTAATAGGCTTTGGGAGTTTATTCTCACTGAGCTTCTTGATTTTCTCTCTGAGGAACAAAGCTACATTCTTAATTTCCTTGGCCATAGCATCCTTTGCATTAGAGAGATAGGTACCTTGTTTCTTGCTGTCTTGATCAACTTGAAGCTTGCTGCCATAGTGTTCTGAGATTTTGGACAAAAGATGGTATGGGTCAGAGGTAGGCTCCTCGAATCCTTCTTCTTTGAGAAATTTAATGAAGGTTTTATTGATATCAACCAATTTCTGGGAAGTTTCCTTCAGAAAGATCTCAGACTCTATATATGTAAGTAATCTTAAGAAAGCAGATTCTCATCCCTTTGTGTACGTTGCACCTTGTTGTTTGGCCACAGCCTTAGCAGCCATGGAAATATACCTTTTCCTGCATGTCTTATGGTACTTGACCTCCTTCGCTATGAAGTCAATGTGTTCATATTCACGAAGAAAATCTGTGTCTTTCAGTTGCCTTGCAGCATTTATAATACTGTCCTGTGCTTGTGTAGTCTCACATAGAGACAGTATTTCAAAACCACTGGGGAAATGCTTGCGGTCCGGACCATTGCAGAAACAGTTCTTTCTCAGCAACCCAGTAGTTGAGTTGTAGCTACTAGTGGCTTCTTTACCATAGATCTTGTTTTAAGAATGTTTTCATTGGAACATGTTTTCTTTTCCTTTGACTGTATCTGATAAACGGTAAATTTACTGTAACAGCCATTGTGAAAGCCATAATGAGGCAGTGGTTCAGCGTTAAAATTAATGGCTCCACATATAGCAAGGTATTAGAACTCATTTGATATTGTTTTCTGGCTTCAGGTGTGTCCCCGACTTTTTTCCACGTTTGTTTAGTAAATGGAGCCACTGCATCACCACTCGCATGCAGCACACACCTCAAAGGCACCTCCACACCATCATCCATCTGCAAAAAAAAAAAAAAACACAAGTCAAACAGTGTGCCACTCATTGGGCCATGATTTATGGTTACCTTAAGAGGTAGATGGCTTTCATCAGAATTTTAGGTGATCTTAACTTGATAAGCCTATTAAAACGTCTCCAAAATGGCCATTTTGTCGTAGCTGGGGTCAATAAGACTGCTTTTTTTTAGAATCAGCACCCATTTTTACATAGAATACGCTTGTCAAACCATAATCATCTAAAATTCTGAAAATCTCTGATTTTGGCCATAATTGGCCAAAAAGTGTCCAAAATAGCCATTTTGTCGTAGCTGGGGTCAATAAGACTGCTTTGTTTGGAATCAGCACACTTTTCTACAAGAATATGCTTGTCAAACTAAGATCACCTAAAATTCCGATTGAATACATTTACCTCTTAGGGTACGTCTTGTGATAATCCATACCTGTAAAGTTTCATAAATTTATGTTGAGTGGTTCAAAAGTTATGGCATGAACCTCCACTTCATCTTTGATCTCTATTTGTGACTTTCGATGCATGGACCTGATTCTTATTCACAACACTTCGTCTTGTGATGATCCTTATGCGTGTGAAGTTTCATCAATTTGTGTTGTAGCCCGGCCAAGAAAGTGTGACGAACGGACAAATACAATCCAGTATGTCCTCTCCAAATTTATTTGGTCGGGAACATAATTAACCCATTTTAACCATAATGATTTGGTAGTGGTCAGAACTACCCTGTTTTACTGCTGTTAATGATAAGAATGATAAAATCGATCTTTGATAATGATAAGGATAATCTAACCTTACAGTCCAACACAAGCCTTACTAATAGGCGAACCGCTGGCAAATTTTATACGAACGACCGGGAATTAACACATTCACTGATTATGGGATTTACTTTAAAATATAGGCAAATTTTAACATTTCTGAAGAGTCAAAATCAGACTTTTTTTAAATTTAGTTATCATTCGGGAGATTTAAAATGACGAGTTTAAATTGATTTCGATAAAATAACGTCGGCCACATTACCAAAACTATCCGAGAGCAAAAAAATATGCTGGGAAGAATTTCAGAAACACCTATACGGACAACAGTGAAAATTAATTGGTTGTTGTTGTTGTTGTTGTTTAGCCGATCAGCCCACCCTGATCGAGCAAGCCGGCGGCACGCAGGTAACCGATCGCCCTCTCCGGAGTGGACCAGAGGTTCAGCGCACTCGTGATGTTGTGTTGTGTTCGTTGTTGTGCTAGAGCGGTACAGTCCGTCATAATGTGTTCAATTGTTTGTGGTGTGTCTTGGCACAGGTGGCAGGTGTCGTCTATGGAGTTGTCTAGTCTGTGTTTATATGTCCATAAGTTGGGGTGATGTCCACATCGGAATCGTGCTAAGTTAACTCGATCCGATCTGCTCAGGCTGATCTCTGACCTGTTAATGGGCGGCGGCTTCGCACTAGGACCGCATTCGGACCGAGTCGTGTCAGTGCTTTGTGGGTTAGGTGTGTGTGTATGTGTTTTCTGTACTGTGTGATGTCTGTGGGGCGTGGTATGGAATGGAGTATTTGGTTATAATGTCTCTCTGGTGTTACCTTAATGGTGCGAGGTGTTGGTGCATGATTGTACATGTAGTGGCAAGGGTGTTGTGGGTTAGTTGTCGCTGCTGCCATGAATTGTGTTCCCCTCATGTCTAAATGTTCCCTAACTTTTAGTATTTTTGTTTCTGTGTGCAGGTGTTCTATTGGTGTTGTTTGAGTGCATCCTGTAATGATACGAAGTGCGTTGTTTTGTATTGTTTGTAAGGTGTTTATGTGTGTGTTTGAGATAATGGGTGCCCAGCATGGGCTAGCATAGTCCATACTGAGCGAATATATTGTTTGTAGATGAGTGATGTTGTTTCCTGCTGGTGTCCAAAGTTTGTGCCTGTGAGTACCCTAAGCGTGTTAAGTCTTGACGTACATTTGTTTTTAATGTCCTGAATGTGGTTTGCAAAAGATAATGATGTGTTGTATGTGACACCTAGTATTTTGGTTCTGTGTGAGTGTGTGGAATGTTGATGTTGTTTAGTGTAAGTTGTGGAATTACCTGGTGTTCTTTTGTGTTGCTTGTAAGCAAGGTGATGGTTGATTTGTGGGTGCTACTTTGAGTCTATTGTGTGTGAGCCAGTCTTGTATACTGTTTATGTATGTTTGTAGGTTATTTGTAGCGGTGTCGATGTTGTTGTGGGTGTGTTAGAGTGATATCATCTGCATATGATGATAAGGTAAGCTTGTTTATCTATGGGTGTTGGAATGTCATGCATGTATAAGTTGAAGAGTGTTGGTGAGAGAACAGAGCCTTGAGGGACCCCGTTCGGAAAAGCTTGTTTTGGATGACTTGCCATTAAATGTGACATGTGAGTATCTTCCTGAGAGATAGTTGCTCAGCCACCTTTTGGTGTTATTGTGCATGTTTGTGTTGAGTATTTTGTTTATGAGAGGGAAGCGTGGGATAGCATCAAATGCTTTACTAATGTCTATTGTTGCTAATAGTGTACGTTGAGCTGGTCTTCTAGAGTTGATGCCATCCATGATGTGCTGCGTCAGGTTAGTGAGTAATGTCGTGGTTGAGTGGTGAGGTCTGAATCCATGTTGAGTAGGCGATAGTGGTATGTGGGTTGGTGATTTGTAAGATTAGTCTTTCTGTTACTTTGGAAGGTGTGCATAGTAAAGTAATGGGTCTATAGGAAGCTGGTTCTGTTGGATTTTTGTTTGGTTTGAGTAGTGTAATAATTTTACCTTGTTTCCATATGTCAGGAATAATACAGTGTTGGTATGAATATGTGCTGATATTTGTGAGAGCTAGTATTCCTTGTGGGCCCAAGTGTTTAAGGTGTATGTTAGATATGTTGTCTGGTCAGTAGCCTTCGAATTTTAATGTTTTTGATGATCTTGGTGGTCTGGTCTGTATTGAAGGGTGTAATGGTCGTGTCGAGTCTGTAGGTTTTCTTGTGTCTGGCTGTTTGTTGTCTGCGTGTTTCTGGTTGTTGTCTCTGTTTAAGTGACTTATCTTTGCGTAGTGATTAACTAGAATGTTAGCTTGTTGTGTCTATGTTGGGATATTATTTTGGCTGCGACAGATAGCCGCGTGTGAGGTGTGAATGCCGCTGTTAGAGTGGGTAATGCTGTTTATAGTCTTGTATAGCCTGTATGTATCTGTGGAGTGGTTTAGTGTTGTTATGAATTCCCTGAATGTTTCTGTTTGTTTTTCTTTGAGTTTGTTGTTTATTTCTGTGTTGAGCTGTTGTATCTGCTGCTTTATGGCTTCTGTGTGTGGTGTTTGTGTGTTATGTTTGAGGTTGTTACGTTGCCTTATGAGGTGGGCTATTTCTCTAGTGTAATTTGGGTTGTATTTCCTAATGTTGCCCTTGGTTTTTCTGTTCTCCATTGTGTATGTGTTGCTAGTGAGGGGGAACAGAACGTTATGTCTGGGGAGGAGTTTGAGTATCCTGCTTGATGTGGTATGTGTGTATGTTCTTCTGTATTGTTAAGAATGAAGAGGCTGTTTAGTTGTGTGGCTATGTTGGCGCCTCTGGTGTTGTTTTGGTTGTGCAGGTACCAACTAGTGTCTTTGGCGTTGAAGTCTCCTCCTAAGATGACATTAGTGAGAGAGGCAAGATTGTGTAACTGTGGATTGTAATTGGCTGGCACCTGAGGTGAACTATCTGGTGGGATGTAAATGTTGATTAGTGTGGTGTTGTGTTTTGCGCGTGTTTTAATGTTAACTGCCTGTATTTCTATCGTGTTATCTGCTTGGATTGTGTTTGTAATGTTTTGGGTAGCATCAGTGTAGCTAATGCTTTTACGTATGTAAGTGATGAGTCCACCCCCGTTACCCCCAGTACGATCTTGACGGATCGCCGTGAAGTCAGGGATGGTGGGTGTTTTGTGTGTGCGTTTTAGTTTGTTGTTCTTGTATAAGTGCTATGTGAATGTTTTGTTTGTGTACGAATTCCCTAAGCTGCATGATTTTGTTTGTGAGGCCATCTACGTTGTACTGTAATATGTTAATATTATACTTCTGTATGTGTCTCATGGTGCTATTGTGTCTATGTCTTTGTGTATGGTGACATGTGTAAGTTGTAGTGGGGCCTGGATTAGTCTTAATGTCGCCAGAGAGTAAGAGTAGTTCGGGGAGCACGCAATTGTTCCTGTAATTGAAAAAATAGCACGCTGAGAATAGGTCCGGCCCCGGGAGCCGATCGGCACTCTGACCGTGCCACGCAACAGGCCGTCGACTGCCAGTCTGGCCAACCGTAGACAGCCCGCTGCACGGAGATTTGAGGAAGTTTGGCCACCAGCGCGTTGATGTTTTGGTTTGACGTCGCCTCTTCGCGTTGACGTGTCCTGCGCTGGAGGATGCAGCCACTGTTTAGAAGCTTCCTCGTCAGCTGCTAATACTTTTTTCACGTTGTTCTCGCTACCTGTTCAGACGTTTTTTTATAAACAAATCTCAGTTTTCTGCTCAACACGGCTCTTTCTAATTTTAAAATTGATTAGTCAAGGAAGGAAGATGTTGACTTCTATTTTGCAGCAACAGTTGATGATATTTATTTTGTTGTTGTTTTTTATAAATCTAGTAAAAATAGTGCGCCATGAAATTCGTTTCCTGCTAAAATATTTACCGTCTCGAATCTAGATCCATGAGTGCTCACATTTGATTTCATTGATAACCATTTGTTTCAAACGCTCTCTCTCCATTCAGAACCTAATATTGTTGAAACGACATCAATGCCCCGTCCTACATTTATGACCTTGACCTTTGATGCAAGAACCTGATTCTTGTTTGAGGTACATCGTCTTGTGATGATAAACTTGTGTTTGAAGTTTCATCAATTTATTTTGAGTGGTTGAGAAGTTATAGCTGAGACCTCCATTTGACCTCTATTAGTGATCCTGATCTTCAATGCAACGACCTTATTCTTGTGATGTTACGCACGTGTATGAAGTTTCATCAGTTGATGTTAAGCAGCCAACTGAAATAGTTTCGAAATAGTGCGCTATGAAATTCATTTCCTATTAAAAACGTTTACCGTCGCGAATCTACAGTAGATCCATGAATGTTTACATTTGACGTCACTGATACACAGTTTTTCAAATGTTCTTTCCATTTCGAGTCTAATATTTTTGTGCTTACTGACGATCACCAGACGTTTATACTACAGGGAACCTCATCATGTTTTTGAAGAAAGTTTTATTTACCAACCAATTTGGCTGAAAATTTCAGTGTTTTTCCGCCTTTTTACATCGAATAATTTGGTAAAAATTTAACTAAAATTGGCTGAAAAGTTTTTTGTGTTATTGCGATTTTTTGTTTTCACAACTTCCGCCCTGAAGAAGTGTACTTGAAACTTGGTGCGATTTTACGCCACAAACTCGATGAACAACATTTCCCGATTCGGGATTGTGAGGTGATATACTGTACATTGTTTTCAACTTGAAATTTCGAAAAAATGGACTCTGGGACACCTTTCGCCCCGTAACCTTTTTAATATCTCATAAATATTTTTGTAAATGCATTTTGGAAAGATACAATCAGTGAACTATTTGTTTGAAAGAAAACGTATGTCAAGTTGTTTCGTTGTAGCTGTCTGAAAAATGTTGATATTTTCAGGATTCCGATTTTGAGAAAATTGGATACGAAAATTCAGCGGTCTTTTAAAAGATTTTTCAACCCCTGCGATTTTGCTGAAAATTGGCATGGAATAAGTCCATTATATGGACCAGTATCTGAGCACCTTTCAATAAAATCGAAGTTATAAGTTTTATGGTTATAAGGATTTGAATTTTCGGACCATAAGTCCAAATCCATGTAGACTTTTCCTCAATAAATTAAAACATTTTAACCACCCTAACTTTTTCTATACAGCCGATTGGGCTCAAATCAAATGTTATGGGTGTAAAATATGGTGCATGCCTAATTCAAATCTTATGAATAGTTTTTTTCTATAAATATTTCAAATTCATTGTCCCCAAATGGAGTTACACACATTTTTTTTTATTTTTCTGAATTTTCCCTGAAAATTGATGGTGCCAAAACAAGATTGCCTCAGAAACCACATCCGACTGTAAATATAGATAAATTTCGCTAATAGTTTGTATATTCGGAATCTACAGGAATGTTTACATTAGAAAGTGTAAAAATAAAGACAATACCTTCCATTTATAGGGGCCATTCAAGTATTACGTAACCCTTTTTGGAGAGAAATTTTACCCCCCTCCCCCTTGTAATGCTTTGTCACAGTGTGAAGTCCCCCTAACGTTGATATGTAACATCTGGTCATACCTCCCGGACTTTTAATTAGGATTAAAGACGTCAAAGGGAACTAATGTGTGCCATTGTATACATGAACAATCGGGAGGAGTTGGAATGGCATCATGAAGATGATGATGAGACGTCTTAATTTCAGTAACAACACGTGCCCCTGTGTGGGAGGAAGTATGAACTACATGTGTATATGTAAAGTATGCATATTATGTATAGATTGTTCAGTATCGTAATACATACATATATGACATGTTTCTGATTAAATATCAAAGAGTTTTATTTCCATTAAACTTGTTCATTATGTTACATAACACTCAGCTATACCCCCTTCCCCCCACGATAACAAAGTGTAACACATACCATAACACCCCCTCCCCCCTTCGAGTGTTACGTAATAATTGAATGGACCCATAGATGTTTTTTAAAATGCGGGGAACGAAGCCATGTTCATATCTCGTACAAACAAAGACTATTAAGCGTCTACTGGTAAATAAAAACCATAAACCAAACCTGTTTAGTCGAAGTGAAGGAAACCACAAGATTCAGCCGTAAATATTCCCGGAATAGTACACGCTGCAGTCACTGTCACCGTAGTTCCTGTGATGAATGATTTTGTGGTGACTGTGAGAGTCGAGTAAGCGGTGGTCCAAAAAGTTAATTTTTTCCCTAACCTTTTGCCACTACTTGGTTCTTCAATGTCGTTATTAGACGTTAATGAACTAGCCAATTTCTCCATATCTGAATCTCTAAAACAAAAAACAATTATAAACGTTGAAGAGAGAGAGAGAGAGAGAGAGAGAGAGAGAGAGAGAGAGAGAGAGAGAGAGAGAGAGAGAGAGAGAATTGTTGTAGTGGTGTTAAAATTTTATCTGTTGCTCATATGGAAAATTCCTTTTTGTGATTAACCAAACTGTATTCTGAATTTACTTACAGGCTTTCGTCATCATTTGTCGAGTCCAACTGCAAGCTGCGTCGCTTCCTTCCATTGCATGGCGCAAGGCCAGCATCAGTCGTAGAATAACAGGTAGTGAGGACAGCCTTCGTCACTGTAACGAGCGTGGTTACGGTCGTAGATGAGTATAAAGCAAATATAAATTTTCCTTTTCGTTTTTCCCCATCAGCTGCTACAGCAGAAGGTCCTTCCGAATTATCTTTCTTTGAATTCTCTCCTATGTTTAACTGCGTTTCTTCCTTTTCACTAAATACATGGCCGTTGAGGACGCAGAAGACCAGCACGCAGAACCCAAAATGATATCGCATCTGTCCGAGAATACATTTTTGAGTTTTACGCGTATGTTTATTTGTTGATTTTACTCTGACTAATGTCAAAAGATTATATTCAATCTGAGAGAAAACTTCAATGCAACGAAAGGGTAAGACACACTACTTCAGTTGTTTGGCATTTAAAATCTTTGAATTATACCCAGGCTTTCAAATATTTAACTTTTTAAAACATTTACATACAGTTAATACGAAGAAAAATAATATACAGGGTGCTTCAAAATTTTTTACCACTTATATGGCGGTAATATGTTATTGTTTACCACTTTTAGTTTGTGTTTTTCTTTTTGTTTATGTAAGTATTTGTGTGTTTATTTGCTTGTTTTTTTAATAATAATGTCGTTTTTTCAGGGATTGTGTGAGTGATTAATGAGTAAACTCCATTCACTGGAAATAGCTTCAAGATTTACATTAGAGCAACGCAGAAAGATTGGATCTTCATTTCCACTGAATGGGGTTCATTCATTAATCACTCACACAATCCCTGAAAAAGAAACACATTATTATTAAAACAAGCAAATAAACACAGAAATACTTACATAAACCAAAAAACAAAACAAAACAAACTATAAATGGTAAGGAATGATATATCAGCGCCATATAAGTGGTAAAAATTTTTGAAACACCCTGTATATCTGAAGTGGAATTTAACCTTGTTAAATATGTAAAGTAACGCAACCTGATCTGACCTGACTTCATCTTTTAGAACTAAAACTAAATTTACAAATTGTAAAGATCCGTTCACGTCATTTTTGCTGCAATTTCTCAGAAATGTTCAAAACTTAACTAAATTATGAAGTTCGTTTTCCAACATTTCTCATTTTCTCACTTTTCATCTTACAGTACATTTCAAGGATTAGTACCCTAAGTGCTGATTAACTAACATATATATACAGGGTGGTCCAAAAGTCCTGCCTCATGGGGGTGGGGGATATTGTATCCACTAAAACGAGGCAGGACTTATGGACTACCCTGTGTGTATATATATATATATATATATATATATATATATATATATATATATGTGTGTGTGTGTGTGTGTGTGTATGAAAAACTCACTACACCACTTGCTACATAAACATCTTTCACGGGGGGAGACCCTGGTTGAAACTCGGCGACATATATATATATATATATATATTATATATATATATATATATATATATATATATATATATACGAGTATATAATGGTCGACAGATGTAAATGGACACTTTAGGTTTACACATAGTTTTTTATTTGATAATAAAAGTCAATAAATAATGAATTTATTGAATATTGAGAATGGTGTTGCTTTGCCCTTTCCATTATGTAAAGGTGACACACTTTGTGGCATTCCATTCATGAGCTTTGCCACTTGTTCTTGAGGACAGTCGTGGTGTCTATTTTATTTTGTCAACCCTTTGTCTACTTTCATTTTTTATGCAGGAAGGACAGGGGCGGATCCAGACTGATGCAACCGAGGCACATGCACGGATCAGAAAAATCGTGTCAACGGTTTGAATACCTGCCTACGTCGAAATGGCCATTAATGCCTGTAGCCGTCCATCGCGCCACCCGTGCCCGAAGCCATGGTCTCGTTCGTGTTGAAATACTCGCAGTCTCTCTTTCCTTTTCCGTATGTCTGTCTGTCTGTCTGTCTGTCTATTTCTTTCTACCACTTTATCTTTCGTTCTCTCTTTTTCCTTCTTTATTTCATTCCATATATATATATATATAATATAATATATATATATATATATATATATATATATATATATATATATATATATATATATATATATATATATATATATATATATATATATCAGGTCCTCGGTGGTGTAGTGGTTAGCGTCGCTGACTACGAATCTATCGGCCCCGGGTTCGAGACCCGACGGCAGCCGGCGCGCAGCAAAACCCAGCTGTTCATCCTTCCACACAATAAAGAAAGTGGTTGGTAGGTAAATTGGTACCCTGGGTGGCCTAGTGGTTAAGACGCTGGGCTGCTGGTGGGGCGTGGTTCGGATTCCACGTTAAACTGTAGGTCTAAGGTGGAGTGAAAAGCTTGACCTACGTCAGAATGAACAATTCGGGCGGAAGCTAACCAAAGGTTATATATATATATGAGACATGGGGCTGAGGCCTGGCCTTGGCCTCGAGGCCAGCTGAAAAGTGGAAAGGCCTCGTGACTTTCGTGAGGCATTAGGGAATCCTGATTTGTTTTGTTCTGTAATTTTCAACCCCCGGTAGCGTTGGGGTCGAGATTCTTCAGGAGGGCGCGCTCGGGGTTGATATACTTCAGGTAAGGACCATGACCTGACAGGTGACCGTATGTGGCGGCATACTTTGATAAATATTATTCAGATAGGTGACTAGTCAGACGGCAGTCTTTGATAAATACTATTCAGTTAGCTGACCAACGGATTAGTGACGGGTCACTGTGACGTTAGGTACATAAATATTATATATGTCGCGGTATATAAATATTATTCAGTCAGTTAGCAGTAGACCAATTGATTTAATGTAGCAAAACTAGTGTGGAAAAGCAATTTATCAGTTGGTCATCAGTTGAACTGAGCTCATATAATGTATTTGTGTTATTTATGTGTATAAACTATTATACTGTATCTATTTTTATAACAAAAAATAGGCCAAACTAGAGAAGAATACCACCTGGTATACTGATAACTAGCTACTAGCGTCGATAATTTTGTTTTTCGCCCGTCGTAAATTGTAACATATAAACTTCTAAATAATATGATTTGAAATGAATATATAATATCGGATGCAAACAATAATTTTGCTAATATCGGCATTATAGCTGAGATGTAAATTGTTATATTGTTTGCAAATAATTTTTTAGGTCTTTTTCATTTACTTTAATAATATAAAGTATTAAACATATAACTTTAAAAATGTCTGATAATGGATATCAGCTGCATATATACTCTTGAATCAAATTACATATATAACATGTTGAAATATCAGGTGCAAATATATTGTTAATATTATCGTTATTATATTATTATCATATATATAATTATATAGTACTGGCATGATATAAACTTCATACCTATAGGCTTACCGTACATCAGACACATCTTTCACATACAGTACAAGTTGCAATTACATTAATGATCTTTGGTAGACTTTAAGACCACAATTTCTTATTGTCAAGATACATAAAAATGCAAAACTTAAAAAAAATAAGGCATCTCCAAATGTAGCTGTTTGCAATGCTCGCTAGAGTCGCTAATAATTGTAGCCATTCAGAAATTATATGATCAAAACTCGGTGAGTTAGTACAATCTTTAAATATTTTGCTAGATCATCTTCACATCATAACTTTCCATATTATCATAAATACTTGAAATATTGCGGGTATATTAAAATGAGAAATAAGAACTGCATGAAATGAGAAATAAAAAGTTATTGGGCTAATGTAGTATAGTGACCAGGAAATCTTGTTCTGGCAACTGTGTCTGACTGTGTGACCCGGCAAGGGTATACACGTAACATGTCGGTGTTGTGGTGTGGTCGCGTGTAATAGATAAACGTGCTTAATGCTTAATCATTCCCTTTTATTAGGGAAGTGAAATGAGCTATGTCTTTGTTTATTAATTTTGAGTAGAATCTTGCTTTTCCTTATGGATTTCAAAAAAAGAAGATATACAGGCTAGTGTGAGGC
The DNA here is from genome assembly GCA_023014485.1 of Bathynomus jamesi. Taxonomy (NCBI): domain Eukaryota; kingdom Metazoa; phylum Arthropoda; class Malacostraca; order Isopoda; family Cirolanidae; genus Bathynomus; species Bathynomus jamesi. Next base: position 442,111 of record JAJOZX010003661.1, on the reverse strand, counting down.
TACGATAGGTTACCCTTTGGAAGAGCTTTAGGCCTAGGCTAGGCTAGATTGTTGAGCCTTCCCAAAGCATGGAGGAGCTTATTCATAACAGATTTCGAAGTGAGTATCTGCACCCAGAGGTGCAAATACCGCATTCGTTATTTGCATCCGAATATCACACCTCTGGGTGCAAATACCTTCAGCCTAACAATCTTAAGGTCTCGTGAGGCCTCCCTTAAAAAGGCCCATGCCTGATATATATATATATATATATATATATATATATTTTTTTTTTTTTTTTTTTTTTTTTTTTTGAGAAAATCAGTAAATTTTCTAAGTTTAAGTGAGTTAGAGTTTAACATTTACATTTAGTTCACGAATCACTTAAATTTTAAATGCAACTTCACAGATTTTACTTGAAGCTCACGAAGTACCTAAATTTCAAATAGAACTTGTCACATTTTTTTAGTCATCATGACTTCCGATGCGTAGCTAAAAATTTTAATGACTACATTCTTTTCTAAATTTATTCACCAATTTGATTTTCTTCATTACATGAAAGTGTATGAAATTCTGTAGAAGTGTATTGAGACTAGGTTTAATTGTAAACTTTAATGATAGGGAAGGGCATCAATCCACGCTTCTATAAAATTTTATATTTTTCTAATATCCAGAAAGCAGATCAACAAATTCCCAACTGTCATCAGACCACCTGCCCATCATCATTACAACACATTCTACACTCTGCCCCAACAGCCTTAGGCACACTTACAGAAATTACAAGAAAGCTGATTGGGAACAGTTCAAAATACAGACTGAGGAACAATTCACCACATTAAACAGCACACCCATCATAAACATCGATACAACACTCAAGACATTCAATCAGATTATCAATAATGCAAACAAATACATACCCAAGGGCAACATTAGGAAATACAACCCAAATTACACTAGAGAAATAGCCCACCTCATAAGGCAACGTAACAACCTCAAATATAACACACAAACACCACACACAGAAGCCATAAAACAGCAGATACAACAGCTCAACACAAAAATAAACAACAAACTCAAAGAAAAACAAACAGAAACATTCAGGGAATTCATAACAACACTAAACCACTCCACAGATACATACAGGCTATACAAGACTATAAACAGCATTACCCACTCTAAAAGCGGCATTCACACCTCACACGCGGCTATCTGTCGCAGCCAAAATAATATCCCAACATACACACAACAAGCTAACATTCTAGTTAATCACTACGCAAAGATAAGTCACTTAAACAGAGACAACAACCAGAAACATGCAGACAGACAAACAGCCAGACACAAGAAAACCTATAGACTCGACATGACCATTACACCCTTCAATACAGACCAGACCACCAAGATCATCAAAAACATTAAGAATTCGAAGGCTACTGGACCAGACAACATATCTAACATACACCTTAAACACTTGGGCCCACAAGGAATATAGCTCTCACAAATATCAGCACATATTCATACCAACACTGTATTATTCCTGACATATGGAAACAAGGTAAAATTATTACACTACTCAAACCAAACAAAAATCCAACAGAACCAGCTTCCTATAGACCCATTACTTTACTATGCACACCTTCCAAAGTAACAGAAAGACTAATCTTACAAATCACCAACCCACACATACCACTATCGCCTACTCAACATGGATTCAGACCTCACCACTCAACCACGACATTACTCACTAACCTCACGCAGCACATCATGGATGGCATCAACTCCAGAAGACCAGCTCAACGTACACTATTAGCAACAATAGACATTAGTAAAGCATTTGATGCTATCCCACGCTTCCCTCTCATAAACAAAATACTCAACACAAACATGCACAATAACACCAAAAGGTGGCTGAGCAACTATCTCTCAGGAAGATACTCACATGTCACATTTAATGGCAAGTCATCCAAAAACAAGCTTTTTCCGAACGGGTCCCTCAAGGCTCTGTTCTCTCACCAACACTCTTCAACTTATACATGCATGACATTCCAACACCCATAGATAACAAGCTTACCTTATCATCATATGCAGATGATATCACTCTAACATCCACCCACAACAACATCGACACCGCTACAAATAACCTACAAACATACATAAACAGTATACAAGACTGGCTCACACACAATAGACTCAAAGTAGCGCCCACAAATCAACCATCACCTTGCTTACAAGCAACACAAAAGAACACCAGGTAATTCCACAGCTTACACTAAACAACATCAACATTCCACACACTCACAGAACCAAAATACTTGGTGTCACATACAACACATCATTATCTTTTGCAAACCACATTCAGGACATTAAAACCAAATGTACGTCAAGACTTAACACGCTTAGGGTACTAACAGGCACAAACTTTGGACACCAGCAGGAAACAACATCACTCATATACAAACAATATATTCGCTCAGTTATGGACTATGCTAGCCCATGCTGGGCACCCATTATCTCAAACACACACATAAACACCTTACAAACAATACAAAACAACGCACTTCGTATCATTACAGGATGCACTCAAACAACACCAATAGAACACCTGCACACAGAAACAAAAATACTAAAAGTTAGGGAACATTTAGACATGAGGGGAACACAATTCATGGCAGCAGCGACAACTAACCCACAACACCCTTGCCACTACATGTACAATCATGCACCAACACCTCGCACCATTAAGGTAACACCAGAGAGATATTATAACGAAATACTCCATTCCATACCACGCCCCACAGACATCACACAGTACAGAAAACACATACACACACACCTAACCCACAAAGCACTGACACGACTCGGTCCGAATGCGGTCCTAGGTGCGAAGCCGCCACCCATTAACAGGTCAGAGATCAGCCTGAGCAGATTGGATCGAGTTAACTTAGCACGATTCCGATGTGGACATCACCCAAACTTACGGACATATAAACACAGACTAGACAACTCCATAGACGACACCTGCCACCTGTGCCAAGACACACCACAAACAATTGAACACATTATGACGGACTGTACCGCTCTAGCACAACAACGAACACAACACAACATCACTAGTGCGCTGAACCTCTGGTCCACTCCGGAGAGGGCGATCGGTTACCTGCGTGCCGCCGGCTTGCTCGATCAGGGTGGGCTGATCGGCTAAACAACAACAACAACAACAACAACAACAAATTCCCAAAAGAAAGCAACCATCAAAATTTTGAGTTTCACATCCCAAGACCAATGGGCCAAAATCTCGGGATCCCAGAGGGTGTTGTCACCAAACTTCATGAAAAATGGTTCAGCAGTTTGAACCTCAAAAAGAGACAGACGGACAGCCATGCGATAAATTATGATATGATCATCATGATGATGATGGCCATAAAGAAATAATTAGACACACGATATTCTTCAAAATTGCAGGATAAATAGGCTTACGACATTTATGAATACATCCAACACTGAAATTTCAAAAACATCCCTAACAATTAAAAGTTATGGTGTACAGTGTACACGGTGGACGCAGGTCAAAAAACAAAGAAATAAATAAACAGTTTCGCGGAGACCAGACTTTTGGCAAAGTCGAAATTTGTCACAAAGATCCTGATTGGCCGAAATTGGTAACGTGGGAAATAACTAACCAATTAAACAACCACCTAACGTAGTGTAATCTTATTTCCACAAAATTGAATATATAATATATATATATATATATATATATATATATATATTAGAAATTCTTTCGTCGATGAAAAATGGCAAGAATCAAACAGATTTTGACTTTGCCCTAGATCATGGGTCGGGGAACTTTTTTGGGTATTACCCAAAAATCTATTTGAGTAAAATGAAATTACCCCCAGACTTCAACGTAAATAAAAACAAGCCAATTGCTCTTAAAATTGTTGCATATGGTGTCTCTCATACCGCACGCATTACCCCCAAAATTTTTAAATGTACCCCATTTGGGGTAATTTACCCCTGTTCGCCGACCACTGCCCTAGATAGACGATATAGCACGAGCTATATGACAACTGAAATAATATTCAACAGCAGGTCCGAACAAATGGAACGTGACAGTGATTAAAATCTGTAAGGATGAAATTGTTATTATATTCTTTTATTCAATATATAAAAATCTCTAGACAGGCGAAATACCGGACAGTGTGAAGAAAAAACTATAGACCACTGTCAGTGTTACTGACAACTTATCTCACTAAACTATTTGAAAGAATAGTTTGAGAAAAAAGTCTTTTTAACATTTTGAGACACAGTAAAGATTCAGTAAGAACAACATGGATTCCGATCAGGAAGGTCGTGCCTATCACAACTAATAAAGCATGATCATCTCACTTATGTACTTCAAAACAATGTCATTTACGATATAATATACAGACGGTCAGAAGACAATATGACATTTGACACCGAAAATTTTCAGTTCTTAAGAAACGGGAAGAAAAGAGAGGAACTAAAATCTATGGTCTAAGCTCCAAATGGACAGGAAATTCAGAGAAATTTTAAAGCAGGGGTCTCAAACTCAATAGTACATGTACCCCTGCTTACGGGCCAAAATTAAAATTAAACAGTCCAGGAATAATACAATGTTGTTTTTAGCAACTAACTCATAAAGTACATTCAGTGTAGTTGTTAATTTTGCAAGGAACATCTGTCAAAGTAACCTACCTGCCACGTAGGCCAGTTTCGTTATTACAACAGAGTAGAGCTTAAAAATCCTTGGCCAATCGCAACTTATTACATTTAAAGTTTTACAGAACAGCTTGCCACAGCCCCAACACGAACGATAGAGAGTTTGTTAGTGTTTGTTTAGTGTTTTTGAGATGAAGAATAGCCATCTGAGCGGCACAGTGGAGTTGGAGTTGGAGTCTTTTACCTAAGTCCGGATAGCAGCTATAAAGGCTTTCTTCCTGAGAAGGTTCCGATCAAAACTCGGGAACGGTGTTAGGACACATACCCGTATTTACCTTAAACATATGTTCCACTTAAGCACGACACAACTGCCAAATGGTCCAAATTTCGTTGCCGCATAAATTGTCGACAGTTACAGACAGCTCAGATATGCTCGTGTTCTCGAACCTATGAGTGTGAGTTCGAAGACAGTGTTTTATCGTCTACGTAACTTACAGTAGCACTCAAATACAATCAAGATGTGGCACACTTTCTAGCACTATTATACTGCCAAGTGCCAGGAAAAAGCAGGCATTCAGCGTTTCAACGCTTACAAAAAAAATATGCGCAGTATGAAATATGCTGTGAATTTGGCTTCCAATTCGAGAATCAGTGATGCGGATTACAATTTGGTGCGGGCCATACCGGAAATGGTCGAGGACCACGTGTTTGAGACTCCTGATCTAGAGGAAAAAGATTTAAGAGTTATAATGACGGACGATGCGAAATTCGAGGCACAAATTAAGATAGTAATAAACAAAGCAAAGAGAATAACTGGACATTTACTGAGAATCCTCAAAAGAAGGGACATCACTAAAAACACTGATCATACCAAAACTGGAATATTGATGCCTTAACATTCCCTTATAATTATAAATTAGCCAGAAAAAATTCGAAGAAGTTTGACAGCCAAAAACAATGGATGCAAAGAACTAAATTACTGGAAAAGATTACGTCAATTGAATCTATATTCGTTGGAAAGAAAACAAGGAGAGGTAACCATTATTTACGCATGGAAAAAATAAGAGAAACTAGTTCCTAATCTCGAACTGAACCCTATCACCATCCTGACAACAATGGAAAATAGGGAAAGCAGACTGCGTTATGTTTCCAAATTGAAGGTTAGACAAAGAACATCCTATACTCTGAAGAAGAATAGCTTTCGTGTCAGAGTCAAGACTTTTTAATCAGTTACTAAAGGAAATTAAAGACACGACTGATGTACAGGTGGACATCTTCAAAAGAAGACTAGACACCTGGCTTAGGACAATCCCAGTTGAACCGGGTGTGCTTGGTTATGCGAGATGGAAAACTCGAGAAAGCAACTCTCTCTTTCCACAAGCCAATTTCAAGTGCAAGGCCACGCGATTGATTTCCGAGCGATGAGGGATCGACATACGTAGCTCCTACCAGGTTGCCAAGTGTATATATATATTATATATATATACACACAGCCAATATACAGTGTGTATATATATGTGTATATATATATTGGCTGTGTGTATATATATATATATATATATATATATATATATATAGTACAACCTTCATAATTTATTTAATTAAAATATTTTCAAATAAAAATGTCTGAAAATTGTAGTTTTTAGAAAACTGCACAATTATTATTATTATTATTATTGTTATTATTATTATTATTATTATTATTATTATTATTATCATTATTTTATGTTTTGGGGAGCAGGCCACACTGATCAGGGGATATGAGACTATATTTAACGAAGATAAGTAATAATGGACGAGGTAAATAGTTTTCCAATATTTTACGTACAAGTGGTTGATAGCACCGAAATAAGGCTTCTCAGTAATATTATTTAATACCTCGTTTTGGAAATTTAATTTGTAAATACAGATTTTGATGAAAATCACAAAAGAAATTATTTACTAATTATATTCATATTATTAAGTTAAAAACATGATGCCAAGATCTATTTTATTTATGTTGTTTCACAGACACACACACAATCACCTTTAACTGATGTAAATAGATTACGCACTACAAATTTAACTGTGAAATTTTTGTTTATTTTAACAGCTCACGATTCTACAGTTTACAAAAACACAATTTTTTTTAGAAGTATAAAAACGTGTAACACCCTGTATTTAAAGAAAAGTTAATGTAATAGCATTAATTTCGTTTAAGGTTCCTCTTACGTGGAAATGTATAAAAATAGATAAAATATAAATTGAATTTTTATAAAAGTTCGTTTTATAATTTTAGCTTTTAACTTTTTTAAGTCTGTCCGTTTTGATTAACGGACGAAACGTTAGAATAATCTTTATTAAAGCGATTGTACCGTTTTATCCAAGAAATATTATAAGAAACAATTACCAGTTTGCGAGGATACTTTTACATATAATAATAATAATAATAATAATAATAATAATAATAAACTGAGACGTAGCTTAAATTTTGTCATGGAATACTTGACGTTTTATATCCAGAAAATGATATTTTTATTATTTACGTTGGTTATAAAATTCTCCTCCATGATTGCTTATGACATTAAGAAATTACATTCTGTCACGTACTTTAGAGTTACATCTCACTACTTTAGGATTCGCTTGAAGCCAGAGCTAATAGTAGTCCTTACTGTTCGATTATTTTGACGTAACAGTCACGTACAGTAACGCGCAATCATATACAGTCTCTGGAGAGACAATTATTTTGTCAAAATGGTTCGGCTATATTTCTTCATTTGTAAAGTCTTTGATTCGCAGTTTGGCGTATTTTTTTTAATATTAAGTAGGTTTAAACTGGTTTTTTACATATATTCTTTAAATTACGGTTAAGGGTCGATATCATATTTAACCGTCCACTGTGGAACGGGTGGCGGACCTAATAATTCTAAACGAAGAGGGTCTAATTAGCCATTTTTTAATAATAATAATAATAATAATAATAATAATAATAATAATAATAATAATAATAATGATGATGATGATGATGATGATGACTAGAAACAGTAATAATAATAATAGTTTGGGATTGTTTAGCCAACTTTAACGGCAAAAGTAATGCGGCAGAGGGGACTTACAGCTTTATGTGGGATCCGAACCCGGTCGCTGCATCATTTGAACGCAGACACTGATCACCTACTCAACTACTAAACGGACATGATTTAAATAATGTTAAGCATTTTCATTTTGAACATGTTTTGTAATTTTAGTTTTTTCATATATATAATACACACCCACAAAGAAAAATGAAAAACTATTCCAAGGCCTTTCGTGTATTCAACAGTACATCTCGTCAGGGAATGAATATATATATATATATATATATATATATATATATATATATATATATATATATATATAATCTTTCTTAAAATCTAAAATCGTTTATTTCTACGCAAATTACTTTAGTCACTGTTTATCAAACATAGAGAAAATATTTAACCTTTTTTTATACGCTTCTTATTTTAAATTTTAGCAAATCAAAGTAATGCATTTCACCACTGCTTCTTCTTACCTTCCGAACTTAAAAGTCCTCTTGTTTGCTGGATCCAATCTTCCTGTTATTCCTCCGCAACCAATGAGCTCCTTATGAATATCGGCGGTTTTATAGGATCGTCGCAAAAGTAGAAATGCGATGCAACGCAATAGGATTGCGAGGAAAGTTGAGATTAATCGCCAAATTTTCCTTAATCGTCAAGGAAGTGCAAAATTGAATATGTGTCCATACAGGAAAATGTGAATCAAATACTCCAAACAACAAAATAAAGTACGACCAAGTAGCCAAATTATTTATTCAAAACTTTTAAAGTGACGTTATTGAAGACTGTAGAAACCAATCGACCAGGGAAGTACTCCAGGGTGATGGGGGGGGGGGACGTTACTCGTTAGGTAGGTGACAGGGAATGTTGGAACTCCCGTTTAGCGTTTGCTTTTGGCACTTTGCCCTCGCTGATTGCTAATTCTCTGGAACCGTTTATTAGATCAGTTCCACAAAACTAGCAAGGCCCTACAGGATGCGCGGATAACCCTTAGTACGTGTGCGAAGCTTTACACATCACTTATTCACTTCTTGAAAAACACCCGTGAAAATTTTGGTGAAATTGAATTCCAAGCAAAAGAGATCCTTCCTTGGGTAGACTACGAGTGTACGAATAAAAGGAAAAAAGATTGAAAAGAAAAGAAATGAACGATGTTGATGCACCTAATGTCAATGAAACCCTTTCTCCAAGAGACAAGTTTCGAATTAAATCTTTTATTCCTATGATGGATGCTCTTGAAACAAATTTAAATAAAAGAGCAAACATATACGAAAATGTTGATAGCAACTTTTCCTTTTTGGTTGATGTACTGTAGATGCTTCGGAAGAACTGCTTCTGGTTAAACACTATCCTGAAGATGTTGATGTCACTCTTGTTGGAGAATTAAAACACTTTCACGCTTACATCAAACAAAATTACTCGGATAAAAGACATTTATGCCCAAGATCTGTATCCAATCATCATCCAAGATAATATTAAGTTGGCTTTCCCTAATGCAGAAGCAATACTGCGGCTCTTTTTGAATCGAATGGTAACGAATTGCTCGGGTGAAAGGTCATTTTCGCGACTGAAAAGAATAAAAAATTAACTACGGACGACAGTGCTACAAGAGAAGCTGTATACACTAAGCATTTTGTGCATAGAGAGTGACAAACTTCGTAGTATATCCTTTGGCGACATTATCAATAATTCTGCCATCCAAAAATTACGAAATAAAACGTTTTAAATACAAATGGGATCTGTTTCCACTTAATAACTGCTGATCTGCACAATTGCTCTACTGTAGCTGTAGGATAAAAGTTTTACTACCAAATTTGAAATCATACTAAGGTATCTTCATTTGAGGGTATTTCGATCATAATGCAAATTGGCTTATTGCAAGATAATTTTTTCAGTTAGATCATTAGTTTTTAATTTTTTGTTGCAACCTTTGCCTGCCTCTGTATAATACATGCGTGAATTAGAAAAATTTTAATTGATAACGCTATGGGGCCTCGTAATCTAAGCATAGCTTAGGGTCTCAGCATTTCTAAATCCAGCACTGGTGCAGTGGGTAAGGAAGTGGATCTCGTGAATTTTAGCATGAAATCTGGTGTACGGCAAACCGGATTCGGGGCAAGACAGAAAGTAAACACAAAATTTCCTTCATTCTGCCATGGGACTGAGTGTTGTGCTGCTCAGTTGGAAATTCTGTTTGGGCACATCATAAAGTGAGCTTTAAATAGATTAGAGTGTAAGAAAAAAATAGATGCGAGTCATCTAGCAGATGACCTTGGTAAGGACAACAAATTTACATATAACAACAGATGTCAGTCAAGATGTATGGGACATAGCGAGCTTCACGGAGACCAGCTCCCTGTAGCTGTTTCAAAGATCCTGATTGGCCAGAATTGGTCACGTGGGGACAATTGATCAATGTAAAGTTGCCACATAACCTAGGGCAATATGGTCCTGTGAAACTCGATGTAGGCCAAGTAAATGGTAAAGCTTGGTAAACGATTATGATTGTATCAAACTAATTAAATCTCTGAAGTAGGCAATAAATGTAAATAAATAAATAAATAAATAGTAGGCCCACGGAGGAAGGGCAAACAATGTTTAAGAAATTAGAACCCAAGTAAAAACGGATTGTGAGTTGAGGTCCAAATTGAGAAATTTGGCAGAGATGACCCAATATGCATTACCGTTCAAACTAAATTGCTAATTGCAAGCTTGTTGAGTCCCCTCCTAGATAAATGGCATGGCTAAATGGGCATGGGCATCACTTACCTCATATTACATGCGATTTGGAGTTACTATAATCTATTGAAGTTTATATACTACTGCCACATTTCTCATATTGGCTAAGGCCAAGAGTAGAATGTAAATGGACATGGAGGTTAAGATCAGATAAATTCTCATGCTGTTGTAAATCAAAGATATCTCTACTGTGCGTAGGCAAGATTTGGAGGTTATGTAAAAATATGGGCACTATCCTATTTTGGCGTCCCAAATTATTCAACCAACCAAAAATAAACGACACTCCAGCACTTTCAAATTACTTGTTTATGTTAATTAGGTTAATTGACTGCCCGGTTGGGTCACCTGTAAGCCCTTGACGATTGGTTAGGTTAAGTCTTGATATTTTCGTTAGTTTAAACGAAAATATAACGACTTAACCTAACCAATCGTCAAGGGCGTACAGTTGACCTAACTGGTTGGTTGAATAATTTGGGACGCCAAAATAGGATATTGCCAAAATATGGTTGGGTAATTGTTTCAGGGCACAGATATTCATAATGTAATTCTATTTAAAGGCAGAATCAGTGGAGGCACTGAACAGCTTGTCACTAACTCCAGCTTGAATGGGTGTAAAGGACAGAAGGCCCCACCCATGGACTTGTGAGAAATAGCCAGACAGGAGGAATTCCTAGTGGGTACTGGGAAAAATTGCAAACTGGCACAAGTACAAAGTTCCAGAGTAAAGAGCACTGAAGACTTCTCTGGAGTATCCGCAAGTAGAACAATACGTTTCAATTGTTGGTTGCCCAATGAAAGAACACTAATTTATCTGGAAACTAAGCACAAGGGCTTGATTTGCAGAAATAAGGTTTATTCATTCAGCGTGGCATTCTAAGAGAGTTTCTGGTACATAAAGTGTTTAAAGCGTGATTGGACAATATTTACAACTGGTATTAACATTGGTATGGCCTGCATGACAATGGGGGCCCAATAGTGTGTTTATAGATTATGGTAATGGGCCCAAGTTACAGTATATGGGTATTGCAGTTTAAGTCCTCAAAATATATTTCATTGGTCTGTGTAAATTTATTAAGAAATTGTGTACACATTTAATATGGGTATAATTGCAGGAGTACTATTGTTATGTAAGTTAAGTTAGGTAGTGAGTTCTAGTTGCTAAAGTGTGGATACTAATCATTATTAAGATTCTTCACTGTAATAAATCGGGTCATTTTGTCCTAACTAACTGAGAGTTGAATTGGAATGTAGGACTGTAATCAAGTCATTAGGAAATCATTCCCAAAGTAAAGTTCAAAGATTGGCAAGCTCGCGTAATATTATCTTGTTAGTGTTAAGGCTGTTCTCTTATATAAAATTATTTTTCTATTTGTATATTATTAACGTGGGGTAGCATCGAGAAGTCACATCAGCTCTATGGGATCACAATTCAGTTGATTGGAGCAACATAGTCACAAATCTGTGACAGACTGAAACTAGTGAATGATTTAAATGCTGATATAAAAATATTTGAATGAAAATTCGTTTAAAACCAAGTTGAAATCTCGATTAATAATTGAATATTAATAAAAATCTAAAATTAAATGTACATTAGTTGTTATTGTTCATCTCTCACATCTACTACTAATTTCTCTGTAGAGTATTGGTATCATACCCTCAATAATGACTTTGTATTTGGTTTATATCTATAATAATAATAACTTAAGACTAATATATACAGTATATACTCTAATAATAATAATTAATAGTTCTTATTCTTGATTTATATATTATTAATACTAATAATAACTGCCTATTTTATTAATTAAGAGCCCAGTAAAGCCTAAAGCTTAAGGGCCAAATTAAATAAAATAAATAGTGTAATTCCACAATTATTTATGTTAAAACAAAAACAAAAATTGCAAAATTGTATTTATTTAATCAATAAAGGTTATTAATTTCAATTAAAAACAATTCAATTCCTTGACGATAGACAGGTGGAACAGACGGGAGCTTGAAGCACTAATTTCCCGTCTGTACCCGATGATGATTTCTCAGAACAACTTTTCCGGCCAATTCTTCTTCTTACTTTGTTATGTGTATTTATTGACGGCGCTTCCACTTCTTAGCTTTACGCTGTTTTGGCTGCTTTCTTTCGCGGCACAGAAAGAGTTTAGAAATGACGACATATACAGGGTGTTCTAAAATTACCTAGTAAACTTTTATATGAACGAAATATCTTAACAAAAATCATGCAATATTTAACAATTTTATTTCAAATACAGCAACAATAAGAAAAACAACAATAATTGTTCATTTTAGATATTCAATGTGTCTTCCTTCAACTTGAACACATTATTCACAACGTACCACTACTGATCGATAGGCATATAAAAGGTAATTTTACTAGGTAATTTTAGAACACCCTGTATATATATTTATATATATATATATAATCAGTGATGGGCATGCACGAAAATCCCTAAGGCGATACCGATACATCGATAATCGTAAATCGTCTAAAGCATACCGATATATCGATACTCGTAAATCGTCTAAAGCGATACCGATACCTATATCGATACTTTATAGAATATAGATGGCTAAAGCGATATCGCTACCGATACATGTATCGCCGATACATTACTGTAAGAATGAACAGATCTTACTAATGTGTAAATAAATTTTTACTTTGTATATTGGGTGTAAAAAAGCGATCAATTCAGTTAAGAAAAAATGTATTTTATACCAAGTTAGCTCAGAGAAAAACTTAAATGTTGTAAACTTTTAACGAGGATCATAAGAAATTGTAGGTGATCTGCCCCTATTAACATGATATCATTGATATGTATAATATAATTGTAAATATCAGATCCCTTCAACATTATAACTTAAATTTTACTTACTATTACTTTCAGTTATTTGCATGAATGTATCGGTGTATCGATGAATCGATTTTTTTCGATACATTTAAGAAAAATGACCTAAGCGATACCGATACCGATACATCGATCAAGTAGCTAAGGCGATACCGTTACCGATACAAAAGTATCGCTCGATACGTAACGTCGATACATATATCGCGATACTGCCCATCTCTGTATATAATGCAAACCCACAGGGAAAAAGAAAAAAATTATTCCAAGGCCGTTCGTGTATTGTTGAATACACGAAAGATCTTGGACTCATTTTTTCTTTTTTTTTGTAGGTTTGCATCATTCATTCATTTCACGTATTTAAGTGTGAAATTCATCCCATATATATATATATATATATATATCTTCAACGAACTTCAGTCTTTTGAAATAATATATATATATATATATATATATATATATATATATATATATATATATATATATATATTATTTCAAAAGACTGAAGTTCGTTGAAGAAATAAAAATTTATAATTTGGTTAGTCGCTTTTGTTTGAAGTTAGTTGGTTGAAAGAAATTTAATTTTGTAGTGAAATCTTACTCATTCAATTTTGGCTTGTCTCTCTCAACAATAGAGAGAGATTCCAAAATTCTGAGATCATCATACGAACAATTTGGGCAGTAGCTAAAATTTTTAATTTAACTTGTGGCCATTATCAATTTTATGTGTTGTTCTTGCTGAATTTATGTTTAATTTTTAATTATTTTTAATCTTTTAATTAATTTTAATGTCTAATTTTAATATTTACAGTAATGTCCTGAGAATGGAAACAAATGTTTCTGAAACTATAGCGCTCTAATAAATATGTTATTCATGGTCTTCCATGAATATACAGGGTGCGGCATAAGTCGCTTTATCGAGAACAATGAAATCACCTTGCGAAGAATAATATTTATTATTTATTACAGAAATTGTTCAAAGTGTCCTCCATCATGTTCAATACACACGTTACATCTTTGAACCACTGAACAACAAATAGCACGACACAATTCTTTGTTATTATTCAACGTCTCGAATTCTTGGTGTATCAAAGTCTTCATGTGATCGAAGTCCCACGGTTTCTGGTCATAGACTATATTTGATTATGCCCCACACTGAATAATCACATCACATTGATTATTCAATGTGGGGTATAATCAAAGATAGAGTCTACGACCAGAAACCTCGGAACTTCGATCACATGAAGACTGATATGCGAAGAGTTCAAGCCGTTGAATAATAACAAAGAACTGTGTCGTGCTATTTGTTGTCCAGTGGTTCAAAGATGTAACGCGTGTATTGAACATGATGGAGGACACTTTGAACAATTTCTGTAATAAATAATATATATTATTCTTCGCGAGGTGATTTCATTAGTCTCTCGATAAAGCGACTTATGCCGCACCCTATATATAATATATATGATGAATAAAACCACGAAGGAAAGGAAACACAAAATGGTGCTCAAGCGCTTTCGTCTAATGACATCCTCAGGAACACTGAAGTACATAAAAGGGTTACAGCCTATATATAGGTAACAGAAAAAAAAAAAAAATAACATACATACATACATACATACATATATATATATATATATATATATATATATATACATACATATCTACACACACACATATATATATATAATATATATATATATATATATATATATAATATATATATGCAATAAACGGAGAAGTAAAAATAAAAATTAAAAATTAAAGGATTATCAGAGAGGCATACAGATTTGTAAGGAAAAATATCGATTTTTAGCACAAGATCAAATGAATATATAAAAATACAAATTTATACTGGAAATCTGCCCGGTTTTAACACTCTGCCTTTTATGGTCAAGTTTCGATATATATAAAAATAAAATTAAAATTAAAAGTTAATAAAGTAGCATACAAGTTTACCAAAGATTTAGCGTTCTACCTTCTTATCTAAATCTGTTTTGAACGAATTCAAAACAACAGGATCGAGTTGAAAAAGACCTTTGCTTATGTTGAAGTTATTTGAAAGTTGGATAATGGCAGACTCAAGAATATTTCTATTAACAATGTTGCTAGAGTGGAATAAAACTGAAGCATTATTCCAATCAATACAGTGGGATAACTCTGACAAATGGACAAAAAGGGCACTGGACAACTGTCCTGTTCTAACGGAATATTGATGCTGTTTTATACGTGTGTGCAAATCCTTTCCCGTCTGACCTATGTAAAAGGAATCACATTGTTTACACCCAATTTTATAGATAATGCCTGAATTATTGGTAGGGCTATTTTTTACTATGATATTTTTCACAATATTGCTATATGAAAATATTACATTAATATCCAAAAGTTTAAGTACATTAGCAATGCCTAAAAAGCCCGGGAAAAATGGAAGTACTAAAATATTTTTTGACAAAGTACGAGTGTTATTATTGACACGATAGAAAGTTCGTTTTGCCTTGTTGAGACAAGATTCCATAAACGCAGATGGATAACACAGATCACTTCC
This sequence comes from Bathynomus jamesi, assembly GCA_023014485.1. NCBI lineage: Eukaryota > Metazoa > Arthropoda > Malacostraca > Isopoda > Cirolanidae > Bathynomus > Bathynomus jamesi. The sequence continues at coordinate 426,260 of JAJOZX010003661.1, read as the reverse complement.
AATACCGTTGATTTTTTCCAATTCGGCATCGATGTATTCCGGACTGGCGATCCTAAGGGCGCGGAGAAACATTGATGAAAAAATGGCCTTCTTAGTGGGGGTGTCATGTCCCGAGTAAAAGTGTACGTAGGACAAATTGTTTGTTGTTTTCCGATAGATACTAAACTTAAAACCTGGGCTTTCCCTATGTACACGCACATCCAAAAATGGGATTGAATTGTCTTGTTCCACTTCTAAAGTAAACTTAATGGAGGGGACTTGATCATTTAACTGAAGGAGGAAGTTATCCAAGTCACGATTCATGGGCCAGATACACAAAATATCGTCGACGTACCGCAACCAAGGGATGCCAACCCCCAGGATTCTCGGAATGTAAGTAATTTCGAAAAACTCCATATAAATATTGGAGAGGAGGGGCGATAAGGGGTTGCCCATGGCCATCCCAAAAACTTGTTGATAATACCCGTTATTGAAAGTGAATTTACAGTCTTTGATGCAAAGCTTAATAAGTTCCAAAACAATGTGTGAAGGTAGTGGCAGGTCATACTTATGTAATTCTTGGGAGAGAAAGTCAAGCATCTCGTCAATCGGCACTTTTGTAAACAATGAACAAACGTCAAAACTGATCAATCTATCGTTAGTTTCAGTACGTGCATTATTCAATTTTTCAGTAAGATCCATGGAATTTTTTACATGTGAATCAGAGATAGTTCCGAGAATGGGGAACAAGACTTTGACAAGCCATTTGGAGAGTTTAAAGTAATAGAGCCCACCGAGCTAATAATAGGGCGCATAGGGTTGCCAGGTTTGTGGGTTTTAATAAGACCGTAAAAGTAGGGCAGAGAAGGTGAAGTGGACATGAAAAGCGGAATTAAGTCCTTATGATCTTTGAGAATGCGTTTCAAGCCACTATTAAATGATTTGATGACGTCATCCTGCGGGTTCTTCCTAAGTTTGCTGTATGTGGCGGGGTCCTGGAGAAGCTCGTTCATCTTTCCGATGTAGTCCACTTTGTCCATAATAACTATGGTGTTAGCCTTATCTGCTTTAGTAATCTGGAGCTCCCCATCTTTTTTTAATTGTGAGAGGCTATTGCGAAAACGTTTAGGAAAGTTATCTTCGTAATTACCATTCGCCGCACTATAAACGAGGCCTTTAACTATGTTAAACAAATACTGAGGGAGATTACACTGTTTTTCAAAACACGCGAGACTGTAACAAATTTGTAAAGCCGAAGGTTTTTTAACAATAAAAAAGGACATACCATATCCAAGGGCACTTTTTGCATCGTCACTAATGTTTTTCGAAGAAAGGTTCAAAAACACACTTTGAGCTTGGTTTTTTACTCCACTGACTATTTCGTATGAGACTTTAATTTTTCGATCCAAAATGTTACGAAGTGAAGTAGTTCTCCGACGCAACTCGTTGTAAATTTCATCAAACAAAGGTTGGATCCACGGTTGGGGAATAACGGTTACAAAATTATGTTTGGCGATGTTTAAATTTTTGAAGGCGGACCACTCATTTTGTCTGGTGACTTCAATATGTTTCTTTAAAATTAATCTGCTGAAGTTGTTGAACGGATGGTCGTCAATTTGTCTGAGGCGAATCGGAAGCAGGGATTTGGGAAGAACTTGCTCCTCTAGACAATTAGTAAGAAACTTTCGTCGGATACGAATTGCATGCCCCTTCATTAATGTAGAAGGAAACACGGACACAAACGGAGACAAGAGAGGGAACAGCAAGCCGAAGGAACGCGTGGTGTTCATTATATGAAAATTATTTCACGAAAGTAACACGTGAAAAATATTTATGATGAATAAAACCACGAAGGAAAGGAAACACAAAATGGTGCTCAAGCGCTTTCGTCTAATGACATCCTCAGGAACACTGAAGTACATAAAAGGGTTACAGCCTATACTGTATATAGGTTACAGAAAGAAAAAAAAATAAATAAATAACATACATATATATATATATATACAGGGTGGGCGGAAAGTAGCTCCCTATTTTGGATTGGTAAAAAAATACGTATATTATCCATTTATTTCAGACGAAATAATATGAAAAGGTAGGCATACATGGTAGGTTTTCTCTAAAATTCAATGTGGGCTCCAACTCTTTCCACCAGCTTCTGGAGCCGCCCAGGAATGGCGTCCACTGACTTTAGCAGGAACTCCGGCGGGATGGAGGACATGACTTCCCGAATTCGGTCCTCCAGTTCTTCCAATGTCCTCGGTTTGGTGCGGTAGACTTCTTCCTTTACCCACCCCAAAGAAAGAAGTCGCACGGTGTCAAGTCGGGGCTCCTGGCTGGCCATTGATGTGGACCACGACGACCCATCCAACGCCCAGGGAAGTGGGCATCCAGCCACTCACGGACAACAAGAGCGAAGTGCGGAGGGGCGCCATCTTGCATAAATATCAGATCGTCGATGTTCTCCCATGTGCTGACAACCGGCCAGACCTCGTTTCGCAACATAGCAAGGTACCGCTCAGCATTCATGGTGTTGCGCAGAAGGAACGGGCCCACAACCTGATCTGAGGTCATACCACACCACACCGTTACACTGAACCGATTCTGCCGTTTTTCAGCGGTAACCGTGCGACTTCTTTCTTTGGGGGTGGGTAAAGGAAGAAGTCTACCGCACCAAACCGAGGACATTGGAAGAATTGGAGGACCGAATTCGGGAAGTCATGTCCTCCATCCCGCCGGAGTTCCTGCTAAAGTCAGTGGACGCCATTCCTGGGCGGCTCCAGAAGCTGGTGGAAAGAGTTGGAGCCCACATTGAATTTTAGAGAAAACCTACCATGTATGCCTACCTTGTCATATTATTTTTCTGAAATAAATGGATAATATACGTATTTTTTTACCAATCCAAAATAGGGAGCTACTTTCCGCCCACCCTGTATATATATATATATATATATATATATATATATATATATATATATATATGCAATAAACGGAGAAGTAAAAATAAAAATTAAAATTAAAGGATTATCAGAGAGGCATACAGATTTGTAAGGAAAAATATCGATTTTTAGCACAAGATCAAATGAATTATAAAAATACAAATTTATACTGGAAATCTGCCCGGGTTTTAACACTCTGCCTTTTATGGTCAAGTTTCGATATATATAAAAATAAAATGAAAATTAAAAGTTAATAAAGTAGCATACAAGTTTACCAAAGATTTAGCGTTCTACCCTTCTTATCTAAATCTGTTTTGAAGGAATTCAAAACAACAGGATCGAGTTGAAAAAGACCTTTGCTTATGTTGAAGTTATTTGAAAGTTGGATAATGGCAGACTCAAGTTTACTTTAGAAGTGGAACAAGACAATTCAATCCCATTTTTGGATGTGCGTGTACATAGGGAAAGCCCAGGTTTTAAGTTTAGTATCTATCGGAAAACAACAAACAATTTGTCCTACGTACACTTTTACTCGGGACATGACACCCCCACTAAGAAGGCCATTTTTTCATCAATGTTTCTCCGCGCACTTAGGATCGCCAGTCCGGAATACATCGATGCCGAATTGGAAAAAATCAACGGTATTGGAAGTGATTTGTGTTATCCATCTGCGTTTATGGAATCTTGTCTCAACAAGGCAAAACGAACTTTCCATCGTGTCAATAATAACACTCGTACTTTGTCAAAAAATATTTTAGTACTTCCATTTTCCCCTGGCTTTTTAGGCATTGCTAATGTGCTTAATCTTTTGGATATTAATGTAGTATTTTCATATAACAATATTGTGAAAAATATCATAGTAAAAAATAGCCCAACCAATAATTCAGGCATTATCTATAAAATTGGGTGTAAACAATGTGATTCCTTTTTCATAGGTCAGACGGGAAAGGATTTGCACACACGTATAAAACAGCATCAATATTCCGTTAGAACAGGACAGTTGTCCAGTGCCCTTTTTGTCCATTTGTCAGAGTTGAATTCCTTCAAAACAGATTTAGATAAGAAGGGTAGAACTCTAAATCTTTGGTAAACTTGTATGCTACTTTATTAACTTTTAATTTTCATTTTATTTATATATATACGAAACTTGACCATAAAAGGCAGAGTGTTAAAACCCGTGCAGATTTCCAGTATAAATTTGTATTTTTATAATTCATTTGATCTTGTGCTAAAAATCGATATTTTTCCTTACAAATCCGTATGCCTCTCTGATAATCCTTTAATTTTTAATTTTTATTTTTACTTCTCCGTTTATTGCATATATATATATATATATATTATATATATATATATATATGTATGTTTTTTTTTTTTTTTTTTCTTTCTGTAACCTATATATAGGCTGTAACCCTTTTATGTACTTCAGTGTTCCTGAGGATGTCATTAGACGAAAGCGCTTGAGCACCATTTTGTGTTTCCTTTCCTTCGTGGTTTTATTCATCATAAATATTTTTCACGTGTTACTTTCGTGAAATAATTTTCATATAATGAACACCACGCGTTCCTTCGGCTTGCTGTTCCCTCTCTTGTCTCCGTTTGTGTCCGTGTTTTCTTCTACATTAATGAAGGGGCATGCAATTCGTATCCGACGAAAGTTTCTTACTAATTGTCTAGAGGAGCAAGTTCTTCCCAAATTCCTGCTTCCGATTCGCCTCAGACAAATTGACGACCATCCGTTCAACAACTTCAGCAGATTAATTTTAAAGAAACATATTGAAGTCACCAGACAAAATGAGTGGTCCGCCTTCAAAAATTTAAACATCGCCAACATAATTTTGTAACCGTTATTCCCCAACCGTGGATACAACCTTTGTTTGATGAAATTTACAACGAGTTGCGTCGGAGAACTACTTCACTTCGTAACATTTTGGATCGAAAAATTAAAAGTCTCATTCGAAATAGTCAGTGGAGTAAAAAAGCAAGCTCAAAGTGTGTTTTGAACCTTTCTTCGAAAAACATTAGTGACGATGCAAAAAGTGCCCTTGGATATGGTATGTCCTTTTTTATTGTTAAAAAACCTTCGGCTTTACAAATTTGTTACAGTCTCGCGTGTTTTGAAAAACAGTGTAATCTCCCTCAGTATTTGTTTAACATAGTTAAAGGCCTCGTTTATAGTGCGGCGAATGGTAATTACGAAGATAACTTTCCTAAACGTTTTCGCAATAGCCTCTCACAATTAAAAAAATGGGGAGCTCCATATTACTAAAGCAGACGAGGCTAACACCATAGTTATTATGTACAAAGCGGACTACATCGGAAAGATGAACGAGCTTCTCCAGGACCCCGCCACATACAGCAAACTTAGGAAGAACCCGCAGGATGACGTCATCAAATCATTTATAGTGGCTTGAAACGCATTCTCAAAGATCATAAGGACTTAATTCCGCTTTTCATGTCCACTTCACCTGCTCTGCCCTACCTTTACGGTCTTATTAAAACACAAACCTGGCAACCCTATGCGCCCTATTATTAGCTCGGTGGGCTCTATTACTTATAAACTCTCCAAATGGCTTGTCAAAGTCTTGTCCCCCATTCTCGGAACTATCTCTGATTCACATGTAAAAAATTCCATGGATCTTACTGAAAAATTGAATAATGCACGTACTGAAACTAACGATAGATTGATCAGTTTTGACGTTTGTTCATCGTTTACAAAAGTGCCGATTGACGAGATGCTTGACTTTCTCTCACAAGAATTACATAAGTATGACCTGCCACTACCTTCACACATTGTTTTGGAACTTATTAAGCTTTGCATCAAAGACTGTAAATTCACTTTCAATAACGGGTATTATCAACAAGTTTTTGGGATGGCCATGGGCAACCCCTTATCGCCCCTCCTCTCCAATATTTATATGGAGTTTTTCGAAATTACTTACATTCCGAGAATCCTGGGGGTTGGCATCCCTTGGTTGCGGTACGTCGACGATATTTTGTGCATCTGGCCCATGAATCGTGACCTGGATAACTTCCTCCTTCAGTTAAATGATCAAGTCCCCTCCATTAAGTTTACTTTAGAAGTGGAACAAGACAATTCAATCCCATTTTTGGATGTGCGTGTACATAGGGAAAGCCAGGTTTTAAGTTTAGTATCTATCGGAAAACAACAAACAATTTGTCCTACGTACACTTTTACTCGGGACATGACACCCCCACTAAGAAGGCCATTTTTTCATCAATGTTTCTCCGCGCCCTTAGGATCGCCAGTCCGGAATACATCGATGCCGAATTGGAAAAAATCAACGGTATTGGAAGTGATCTGTTATCCATCTGCGTTTATGGAATCTTGTCTCAACAAAGCAAAACGAACTTTCTATCGTGTCAATAATAACACTCGTACTTTGTCAAAAAATTTTTAGTACTTCCATTTTTCCCGGGCTTTTTAGGCATTGCTAATGTACTTAAACTTTTGGATATTAATGTAATATTTTCATATAGCAATATTGTGAAAAATATCATAGTAAAAATAGCCCTACCAATAATTCAGGCATTATCTATAAAATTGGGTGTAAACAATGTGATTCCTTTTACATAGGTCAGACGGGAAAGGATTTGCACACACGTATAAAACAGCATCAATATTCCGTTAGAACAGGACAGTTGTCCAGTGCCCTTTTTGTCCATTTGTCAGAGTTATCCCACGGTATTGATTGGAATAATGCTTCAGTTTTATTCCACTCTAGCAACATTGTCAATAGAAATATTCTTGAGTCTGCCATTATCCAACTTTCAAATAACTTCAACATAAGCAAAGGTCTTTTTCAACTCGATCCTGTTGTTTTGAATTCCTTCAAAACAGATTTAGATAAGAAGGGTAGAACGCTAAATCTTTGGTAAACTTGTATGCTACTTTATTAACTTTTAATTTTCATTTTATTTTTATATATATCGAAACTTGACCATAAAAGGCAGAGTGTTAAAACCCGGGCAGATTTCCAATATAAATTTGTATTTTTATAATTCATTTGATCTTGTGCTAAAAATCGATATTTTTCCTTACAAATCTGTATGCCTCTCTGATAATCCTTTAATTTTTAATTTTTATTTTTACTTCTCCGTTTATTGCATATATATATATATATATATATATATATATATATATATATATGTGTGTGTGTGTGTGTGTGTGTGTAGATATATATATATATATATATATTATATATGTATGTATGTTATCTTTTTTTTTTTTTCTTTCTGTAACCTATATATAGGCTGTAACCCTTTTATGTACTTCAGTGTTCCTGAGGATGTCATTAGACGAAAGCGCTTGAGCACCATTTTGTGTTTCCTTTCCTTCGTGGTTTTATTCATCATAAATATTTTTCACGTGTTACTTTCGTGAAATAATTTTCATATATATATATATATATGAAAATTATTTCACGAAGGTAACACGTGAAAAATATTTATGATGAATAAAACCACGAAGGAAAGGAAACACAAAATGGTGCTCAAGCGCTTTCGTCTAATGACATCCTCAGGAACACTGAAGTACATAAAAAGGTTAAGCCTATATATAGGTTACAGAAAGAAAAAAAAAAAAATAAATAACATGTATGTGTGTGTGTGTGTATGTATGTTATTTATTTTTCTTTTTTTTCTTTCTGTAACCTATATATAGGCTTAACCTTTTATGTACTTCAGTGTTCCTGAGGATGTCATTAGACGAAAGCGCTTGAGCACCATTTTGTGTTTCCTTTCCTTCGTGGTTTTATTCATCATATATATATATTATATATATATATATATATATACTGGTATATATGAAGGAAAGATAAAAACTATAATTGCAAATAGTCAATAATTTAATATATACAATATGTACATGTGAGAGACGGGTTAATATATTATAATAAATTAAAACAGATCATGATCCAAATTCAGAACAATTCGACAACCGAGGGATTTCTGCCCATTTCTCTTAACCGATTTACATCAGGAAGACTTAAATAAAATTTTCGGTGACATTTTGCCAAAAGGAAAACTGGCCAACCCGATGTAATAAACGATAGGCAGAGAAATAGGAAAATGGAAGCGAAACGACCGTCATCAGCCGCCGAAACAGCTATTTCCTATATTCATTCCATTCACAATATTACAAAGGGCAGAAGCGGTGAGCGTCGTGCCTGTATTGAACAATGTGGTATGAATTTCCAAGGTAGAAATAACAGATCTCCAAACAGTGACTTTCTTGCCTTCTCGGTTCGTCACTTCGAAAGGAATTTGACCTATTTGAGATGTATCCAACGAAGAGGAATCAATTCTGGAAGGTAAAACGGGTTTAATGTTTTCTATTTATTTAATTTGCAGTTAATCAGTTTTATTTTAAAAATGTATTTTCTTTTTGTGGTACACATACTACTATTATTAAATCTCTCTCTCTCTCTCTCTCTCTCTCTCTCTCTCTCTCTGGCTAAATAATAGGCGGCAGAGGGTTGTAATTAAAGGGGTTAGTTCGGGTTGGGCCTCGGTCACTAGTGGGGTTCCTCAGGGTTCCGTTTTGGGGCCACTGTTGTTTATCATTTACATAAATGATATCGACGGTGGCATCGTCAGTCGGATCGCCAAATTCGCTGATGACACCAAACTTGGGGCCAATGTTGGGACGCCCGAAGCGATCGAGGACCAGCGTGCGGACCTAGGTAGGATAGGAGAGTGGTCCGAAAAGTGGCAAATGCCGTTTAACTTGGGTAAATGCAAAGTGATGCACATTGGCTATGCCAATCCCAAGTCGGACTACTCATTGCTGGGGAGTAATATCGAGGCGACTGATTTGGAAAAGGACTTGGGTGTGCTAATTAGCAGCGACCTTAAGTTTACCAAACAGTGCGTAGAGGTTGAAAAGAAAGCCCAGAAGCTGTTAGGTTATATCAGGAGGCAATTTCAGTTTCGGAACAAGGAGATTGTGCTCTCTCTGTACAATTCCCTGGTTCGGCCGCACCTGGAATATGCTGTGCAGTTTTGGTCGCCCACCCTCAGGAAAGATATTGAGAGGCTGGAGCGAGTGCAGGCGAGGGCCACAAAGTTAATCCCTTCCGTTAGGCATTTGGGCTACAATCGACGGTTACGCGCCCTGAACTTGTTTTCGCTGGAAACTCGGAGGCTGCGCGGTCAACTGATCGAGGTTTTCAAGCTCTTACGCGGGTTCAACGATGTCGATTTTAGAAGCATGTTTAGTTTAAATGATAACCCAACTCGCAACAATGGTTGGAAGTTGGATTTGAAGCGGTTTAGGACTAGTGTGTGTGGGAATTACTTTACCTATAAGATATGTGACACGTGGAACAGGTTACCTTCAGAAGTTGTGAACAGTTCCTCTGTGGATCATTTTAAGAAAAGGTTAGACCAAATCTTGCACACTATTTGAGGGTGTAAAAATTTTTCCCTGGCACCCGTTGCCTTTGGTACCTCCTAGGTATGGGCCGCAAGGCCTTTTGAGGTACTTCTTTTCCTTGTAACTCCTTGTAACCCTCTCTCTCTCTCTTTCTCTTTATTTATATATATATATATATATATATATATATATATATATATATATATATATATATATATATATATATATATATAGATATATATATGTTAACCCTCCATCTATGGCTTTGAATGGTTCGAGGTTGACGGGGGTTCTGGTGAGGTGGCAGCAACGGATTTCTCACTCTGGGATAGCTGGTACCGTGTATGGAATCACAGTAGTTTCTTTTATACTAAACTTCGATTTCTTCTTGTAGTGGATCGGAGGATTCTGTGAAAACTTACTAAATTATCTGAAGGTTCCCCGATTCTTCTTGTAACATATCGGAGAAGTTGGAGAGGCAAACCTGGTTTCAGACTTAAGACTGACTGATTTCCACCTTTACTGCTTCTTGAAAATGCCGTGTTATTTTAACAACAATACTCTTGAAGAATACGGACTCAAGGGTAAAGTAAAAATATCTTTTACTGACTTTTACTGCTTCTAAAATATTACAGGTGATGCATCAGCCTTTAGGTCAGCGGTGTTCAAACCTGTGCAGTGTGTGCACGCGGGTACATTTGTGCCCGCGAAGCCATTTCGGTGTGCCCGCGAGTAGCCCCCAGATAAGGTTTTAGAGACCGGTTAATAGAAAGAATATTGCCATTAAAACAAGATAATAATATTTCTTACGTGTTTTATGTATTTTTTATCATAGTATTTTTCATGTATGCCCGCCTGTGCTCCAGCATTTGGAAAAAGTGTCCGCCCCGCCTGCGAAAAAGTTTGAGCACCCCTGCTCTAGATCAAATCAGAATAATCAGAATGATAATTTAAGAGGTTACAAGAGTTTATATACACCGAACACTATCCAGGTGAGCACCATCGTGCCTGACGACTGACTCGGGGATGACGCGGGTGTCCTCCTTGGTGAACACTCCTGCAAAGTACTCATTCAGCACATTAGCGATGTCAGCGTCGGAGGTCCGCAGCGCGCCGCTGAGATCCTTTAACGAGCCTATCATGCTTCTAATGGGCTTTCTACTATTAACATAACTGAAGAATTCCTTAGGGTTCGCCTTGCAGAGGCTTGCCACCCGGAGTTCTTCGTTATGTTTGGCTAGCCTAACCTTCACCTCGACTTCCCTGCACAGGCGGACATACGCCTCAGTGTTCTCGTGGGAACGATTGGGCTTCGCCTTCCTATACGTAGCTTTCTTATTTCGGATAGCCGAAGTGATGTCCCGACTGAACCGCTTAGGCTGCGTTGAAGCAGGGGTGACTGGTTTTGAGGGTATGGCAGCAGACTGCAGCACCATAAAATGGTCCCGGAGGCCGGAATGCACTCCACACTCACTCAACATCGCCGCCGACCTCTACTCCCATCTCACCTACGGTATCCCGGAGGCCAACAAAGTCCGCCCGCCGTAGATCGAGCTTACTGCTTGCAAGTTACTACGCTTACCCAGGGACGCAGACACAGAACCTAATCAGACCGTGATCACTCCCGCCCAACGATTCGAGAGAGAGAGAGAGAAAGAGAGAAAGAGAGAGACACGAAACGTTTCCATTATTATTGGTTAAAAAGAAATTACATTTACGGTTTTAAGATAACCTCTAATTCCTAAACTGTAAAATATTATTGGTAAACAGGAATAAGAACGTACATTTTATTTATTTCCTTTTTATACTGCAATAAAGTTTTATTGCTTTTATTTAGAATATTTATATTGCTTTAATTCCAATAATAAAATTTTACCTTGTAGTGCAGGAATTAGCCGTTAATTAAAATTTCCTTTTCTCCACTTTAACCCTTTCATACCTGATTTTCGTTTACTTTTCATGCCACAAAAAACCACTTGTGTTAAATCTCCGGAATGACTAAAAATCCCATAAAATTTGATGGTCTCATTTGCGCCCATACGGCATGAAAGGGTTAATGAAAATGTTTCTTTATGAAACGTTTCGAGCTTCAAGAATAAATGCTTGTTGTATGTATACCCGGGGACCAGTGCCAGTAAATCAGTGGGTAACATCGTTTCCCTATAAGCGAACTGAATTCACTGAGGTCGGGGTTCGATTCATGATGGTGCTGGTAATAATCCAGAAGTTAGCACAATTTGTCGCATCTGTATGGTTTGAATATTGTGCCAGTTTCTAGCGCTCTTTAAAGATTATTATGCACACCTGGGGTCCACTTTTCCTAATAAGATGGAGATTCTCTAAGAACAATCCTATTACACACACACACACACACACACACACACACACACACACACACACACATATATATATATATATATATATATATATATATATATATATAATATATATATATATATATATATATTCTCTTCCGAGAAACTGTTTAGGAACCTTTCTCTTTATCCACTGGATATTATGAACAATAAGGTGTTTCTCCTGTTTCCTGCCTTCGCAGCCGTTTGGTCATGCAGGAATTTGCGTCAGGAGTTTAGAAAGTGGGTTTAAATGTTCCTAAACCTACCTTAAATTGTTATATAATTTTATGGTTTGAATACTGAGATAATGACCTATATATATGTACAGGTATATCTATTGTACTTAAAATTATTTATTTCCCAGTGCAACAGTACCCTAGAATTTCGATAACATCCATACTTACTCATCCAAGTTCTCAGCCTCTATGTCAATATCTTCAATAAGGGATCTGCGCCTTCTTCCAGTACATGCTGCCATAGTAGTGGTGGCAGAAATGCAAGTAAATATGGCTGTTTTAGTTCTTGTTATAACGCTGATGATGGTTTTCTGAGAATAATAGCCGACATATTTCTGCAAAAATTTAGCTTCTCTGTCCTTTGTGGTTTCTTCCTCTTTCTCACTTCCATGGGAGATATTTAGTGCCACTAAGAGTATGAGAAGTCCCCCAATGACTTTCATCTGAAATGAGGAATCATCGTTTGTACATGCAAGGATAAGCCTTATTTTATACAGTTTTTAAACTTCATTTTTGGGATACGGATGAGAAAAGTATGTGATGAGGGGACATAAAATAGGTTTGAGAGTGTTTATATTGAAAATATGGAAATATACTATCGATATATATACCTTTCAACCTTTCAAATGCTTCGTGCGATATATATGAAAGTACACACATCAAAGAAAGAAGCAAATTATAGATTTTTAACATAACTCCCAACACAATAAACTGGAAAGAAATCCTATCAAATATGCTCATATAAAATGGAAAACAGTATTCAAAGACAAAACAACTGAAGAGATGTTAATAATCTTAAAAGAAAAGATGCTGACAACGTTAAGAAAATTTATAAAAAAGCAGGAAAAAGGAAAGAGAAACTATTTCGAGAGATATAAGCGAACAATATTCCCCAAAAGAAAGAGAGTAGCTACAAAATTAATAGACTGCACAAATAACAAAGAAAGGTGATACAAGAAAAGCTAAAGAGTCGCTGAGGAAATATAATTCCTGCTTAGAGTTTATTCAGAGAGGGAAAAGGAAGATACGATAAAAGTAATAAAGGAAAACCCAAAATACTTCTATGAATTTGAGAAAAGAAAAACAAGAACTCGCACTACTATCGGCTCCTTAAAGAATGAAAATAATAACTAACCGCCGATTTAAAGGAAATATCTGACATATTGAAAGCCCAGTAGGAATCACTTTTTAGTACCCCAAAAAGTGATCGCAATGCTTTCTTTGAAGAGTGGCTACAAAGAGAAAATATAACGGATTTTGACTTTGCTTCAGAATATGCACCGTGAGTTATAGGACAAATGAAATCACATTCAGCTGCAGATCGGGACAAATGGGATGCCTCGATAATTAAAAAACAGGAGAAATACCGGGCATCCTAAAGAGGGCATCTTGAAGATCAGTGTCACTAAAATCTCATCTCTCAAAAAATTTTGAAAGAAGTTAGAGAGAAAATTTATGACTTTATGGAGACACAGGAATGATTCATTGAGAATCAACACTGTTTCCGATCAGGAAGATTGTGCCTCTCACAACTCATAGAACAGTATAACAATATAACTGATGCATTTGAAAACAATGAGAGCTATGATGTAATATACAGGGATTCTGCTAAAGCATTCGACAAATGTGATCATGGTATAACAGCACATAAAATGAAACATGGGAATAACGGCCTAAGTGGGAAAATGGATCTATAACTTCCTCGGAGAACGCCAACAAGTTGTTAAAATCCAAGGAATATCATCAACAGAATCGGAAATATGTAGCTTAGTACCACAAGAAACATATTAACCCCATTCCTATGCATTATCATGCTGACAGGCATACGTAAGGAATTAACCAGTAATAGTACAGTAACATTCTTTGCTGACGATATAAAAATCAAGAAAAAAATTTGTAATGCAGATGATATGAAATCGTTAGAGACGGACATAAGCAGAATATACAGATGGTCAGAAGAAAATAACATGAAATTTAACACCAAAAATTTTCAGCTCCTAAGATTTGGAAAAAATGAGGAACTGAAAACAGACCCAGTATGATGCCCTTTTCAGAAAATCCAAAGAAAATGCCGAGAAACACAAAAGCAAACAACTTAAGAGTTACAATGACCGACGATGCAAAATTTGAGACACAAAATCAGATAACGATAAACAAGGCAAAAAGAATTACGGGATTGTTACTGAGAACATTTAAAAGAAGGGACAAAAAATTAATGGTTCCCTTGCTAAAAACACTGATCATACCAAAACTGGAGAATTGCTCAGTCTTGATGTCTCCATATAAAAAAGAAGAAATTAATAAACTAGAAGAAATTCAAAGAAATTTCACCGCCAAGATTAATGACTGCAAAGAACTCAGTTACTGGGAAAGACTACCTATATTAAATCTATATTCGCTAGAAAGAAGAAGGAGAAAGGTACCTCGTAATATACGCATGGAAATAATACAGAAACTAGTATTTAACCTCACGCTGAACCCGCTAACCATCCAAAAACAGTGGGAAAGAGGAAAGGCAGAATGTGTAGCATTCCCAAACTAAAGGTCAGACAAGGGAGAGCCTCAACTCTGAAAGAAAATAGCTTTGTTGTCAGAGGGTCAAGACTATTTAACCAGAAACCCAAAGACATCAGGATCAAAGAGCAATTATCCTCCATCAAATACATCCTCATTATAACCCTAGACTTCCCAGAGATTTCATACGCAAACCAAACTACACAATGGAAACCGCACGAAATGCACTATCTTTCAGAGGAGCAGATGTATGGAATGCAATTCCCATAAATATGAGGTAGGCTTCATCACTAAATATATTTCGCAAATCACTGAAGAAATATTTCGTTAGCTCCTACTGATGTATAAGTTCACTACTGCCGTTATAACTATAGTAATTAAGTTCCCATTTTATAATTAACTATCTAAAATACGCTTTATTATTTAATAAGTTTTATTATCTTTATTATCTAATATGTTTTATTATCTTTATTATCTAATATGTTTTATTATCTAAAGCTTTGAATTTTATAATTTAGCATATTTTCTCATAATGTATTTATTTTTTCTAATAAATATACAGGTGCTACTATAGCGTGATTCCTACCGGTAACTTCGATACTATAGGGTGATTCCTACCCGTTTTGGTTCGAAACTACAGTACTGTAGAGTGTGATTCCTATCCAAGGTATAAGTGAAAATATAATAAATATAAAATGCTATTTATTATTCAATTTTATTTATTTAAAAAATAGTTTCGGTGCTACTATAGTATGTGGTCTACCTATGATTGGCTAGGTTTAATCACGATATTTTCGTTAAAACTAACGAAAATATCATGACTAAACCTAACCAATCGTTAAGGGCGATGGACATTGGAATGTAAACAAGCAATTAGTAAACAAGGTAAGAAGCTATAATTAAAAGGTAGACCGCCGAATCGAGGTAGGAATCACGCTATAGTAGCACCAATATACAACTGATCATTTTATTTAGTACCGACACTTTTGTATGGGTGTGAAACACTGACATGGCTTGAAAGGGAGAAGTCAAGAGTAAGAACAGTCGAGATCGTGTGGTTCTGGACAGATGTGGTGTGCGAAAGTCACTGGAAGTGAAAATTGAAGAAATGTGTTAAGGTGTTTTGGACATGTTGAAAGAATGAAAGATGACAGAGTTGTGAAAAGAGTGTATAAGAATGTTTCCGAAGGTAGAAGGAGGAAAGGGAGCCCGAGAAAAAGGTGGGTGGACATGGTGAATGATTGGGTGAAGTGTAGGCTTGATTTAAGTGGTTTGCGAGAAGTGGCTGCAAGTAAGTTGCAATGGAGGAGGTTTGTTGGAGGTGTATAAGTTCAGGACGCTGTCTCTCTTATTTTTGACAAGGCCTGGAAGCACCACCACACATGGCGTATGAAGTGTCGAAGGTGTGGAATTTAACCATGTGGGTCGGGAAGGGGGTCGGGACTGGTCCACCAGGATGCGGTGCGAGTGAGTGTATATGTTTGAGTTTCTACCATTTCCTCCTTACCTTCTATGATAGATTCTATCCGAGCATGTCAGCCTTCTCACCCCAACTCATTTGGGAAATGAGACTTTTGATGATTTATATATGTATGTATGTATTATTATTATTATTATTATTATTATTATTACTAGCAAAACACCCGCCCTATAGGCGGGATATGTTTGCTAGTTCCTGCGGAACGCTGTTATTATCTTTCAGGCAATATATATTTACTGAATAGCCATGGTACTAAAATGTGTTGGTATTATAATCCAGAATATTGTTTAGGGAACATATTTCATTCTTGACAAAGAAGAATACGACGTGAATATAAAAATTCCCAATGGCCTACTTTGTATTCAGTTTGTTGCAGACTAACATTATTAAAAATTACAAAATTTCAAGGCTATTTTTTTTTCTTATTCAAAACAATACTTCGTGAAACTACATCGTTGGTAAAAGTTTTTCATTTCTCCTTCACGTATCCGATTTTGGAGAAAATCCTTACATTTTCTAAGTTTAAGCGAGTTAGAGTTTAATGTTTACATTTAGTTCACGAATCACTTAAATTTTAAATGCAACTTCACAGATTTTACTTGAAGCTCACGAAGCACTTTAATTTCAAATGGAACTTGTCTCATCTTTTTTACCTATCATGACTTCCAATGCGTTGCTAAAAATTTTGATGACTACATTCTTTTCTAAATTTATTCACCAATTTGATTTTCTTCATTCCATGAAAGTGTATGAAACTCTGTAGAAGTGTATTGAGACTAGGTTTAATTGTAGACTTTAATGATAGGGAAGGGCATCAATCCCAAAAGAAAGCAACCATCAAAATTTTGAGTTTCACATCCCGAGACCAATGGGCCAAAATCTTGAAATTTAAGCGCTTCGTGTTTTAGCATATAAATTTTTTAGGAGGTATCGATCTGAAAAAAAAAAAGTTGCTAAAACCACTGTCGGGACCCCAGGGGGTATCATCACCAAATTTCATGAAAATCGGTTCAGCCGTATGGACCTGAAAAGGAGACAGACGGACAGAAGGACAGATGGACAGACGGACAGATGGACATGCGGTGAATTATGGTATGTTATTATTATTATTATATATTATTATTATTATTATTATTTGCCATTTCCACTTCAGACACTTCTTTTATGTAATAAACTTAATCCCATTAATTTTGCCTAAAAAGCTTCGTTTCCAACGGCATATTCAAATTAGAATACACTTATAATAGTGCATTTCAAAAAGAATTTGATCCTAAAAAATATCCTTAGCCTCCCTTACAAATAAATTTTAAGCATCTTCCTACGTTACTTATAAAACCAATTAGAATTAACGTAATCTTTAAGTATAAAAATAGTGTTAAATCTCGTCTAATAAAAAACAGGGCAAATAACGCAGCTCTCTCTGTCTATTCGACGGAATGTAAACAATGCGACATAGTTTATATACGGCAAACTGGGAAAACTTTAGACATCAGAGTAAAACAGCACAAATATGTACGTAAGACGGCAAATAATCCTAAAGAACTGTTTAATCATATATATGGTCAATATTTCGAAGATGCACGGCCTCCGAATTCAGATTTTTTATTCACACCAGTCGTTAGTACATATGATTTGATGAATTTTAAAGAAAAACTAGACTTTGTGCTTTTAAAAAAAAATAAAGGAAATATCTATTTTTTTAACTTTAACGATTTTTTGGCATTTTCCGAGAAACTGGTTTTGAGAGCTGGTAAAAAAAGAAAAAAAAACCACAAGACTATCCTGCATTATTTTTTGCAAGAAATCGCGAAACTTTATCCACCGCCACAATAAAAGGTTAGTTATTTTTCCGTCGAGTTAGTGAAGGTTAGGTTAGGTTAGGTTCGTTTTAGTGAAGGTTAGGTTAACCTTCACTAAAACGAACCTAACCTAACCTAACATACCAGTCGTTAGTACATATGACTTGATGAATTAAAAAAAAACTAGTGTTCGTTTTAGTGAAGGTTAGTGTCTCCGAGCAACTGATACAATGAGCAAACCAACCAACCACAAGGTTAGGTTTGGTTATGTTCATTTTAGTAAAGAAAATTAGTTGATCTTGCGTGTTTTTATGTGCTTTATTCATATTTCCTCATCATTTCCCCGTGCTTTCACTTCGAAATATGAATTTAAAAAAAAAAAATTAATTTGAAAAATTTTCATACTTTGAAGTGATTGCACAAGAAATGATGGTCAGTTATGAATAGAGCACATAAGTTGTTAAGTTGTGATATTTTCGTTAGTTTTAACGAAAATATCACGACTGGTTCTAACTGTACGGCCTTAAATTTACAAGAACTACATCGTAGGACGGCGACTACAAATAAATGTTCGGTTTATATTCGCGCATGATTTTTTTTTATACTTGTTAATAAATGTTTGGCTTAATATGTGAGTAAATAACGAAAAAGAATATGTGAGTAAATAACGAAAAAGAATATGCGGGTAAATAACGAAAAAGTGCCGGAATAACTATAAGGAAAGAATATTTGTCGAGATGGTTATATTTTTGCACTTTGAATAATCAACAATAAATATTTCTAAACTTTTTTTAAACTTTATATTTTGTTTGATTTTTTGTATTTTCGCTCTAATTACAACCGATCGGGATTAATGGGCCACCCTGTAGATATAATCTTAGTATTAACTGGGAGAGTTCTAAAATTCTTGTTAAAAATGAAAATATAACTGAAAGGAACATTTTGGCATGTGATTAAAGTATATGAATGCCCATTTTACCCATAATACCCATAATTTTACCCATCATATGTCAGTGAATGGCCAACTGGGATTCACTGGTTACCATTTTCTGTATCCGCGATACGCACAGAACCTAAAATGGGTGCGTGAAATTTTACTCGCTTCTAATTTACACCCCATTCGACATGAAACTAGAACAGTAATGAGTGTCGCTGAATATTAGTATATAAGAGCAAGTGTAATATTAAATTATTGTAACATAACAGCAATTGTAATTGCAATATTTATTTAATAAATAAATTTATAAATATAAATAAATAATAAATAAATATTTTCGCAATGACTTTAATGACGTCACTAATTTTTATCTATTAATTCTTTTGTGTGTTTTTAATTAACTAATCCTTTTTTCATGATTTACATATTATTAATTACAGTAATCATAACCACCTTCGAAATGATGTTTTACCTTTAATTAATCTGAGAGCCCAGTAAAGCCAAAAGCTTAAGAGACAAATAAAATAAAAATAAATAGTTGCCATCTTATTTTGTTAAAATTATTTTGAGAATAAAAATTGTAAAATTCCAATATTTATTTTATGAATAAAAAATTGTTGATTGATTCATTCATTGTATAATAATGTTTAAATAACAATAATTTTTTTTACTTGTAACCAACAATAATTTTTTTTTACTTTTAACCAACAATAATTTTTTAACTTTTAACCAACAATTTTTTTTTACTTTTAACCAACAATACATTTTTAACTTTTACCCAACAATAATTTTTTAACTTTTAACCAACAATTTTTTTTTATCTTTTAACCAACAATATTTTTTTTTACTTTTAACCAACAATAATTTTTTTTACTTTTAAACAACAATAAATTTTTACCTTTTACGTAGAATTAAAAAAATATATTTATCATCATTTATTTTGATCACAGTTCACAACGGTTAGATCAATATGAACTATATTGAAATTTCAATTATATATATATTTTTTAGTACAGGAAGGAGGGGCCAAGGGCGAATATATATATATATATACACTGTATATTAGGTCGGGTCGAAAACGGGAAATTTTTTATTTCTTAAAAAATACACTATGTGAGAAGTTTCATTTTATCATATTAACAAAATATTAACATATCAAGCATGTGTTACCCCTGCTACTCCTAGCACATACTTCCCCCCTTTTTTACCCTCATATTTGCATATATTTAAATGGGAAAAATTTTATTTCTTAAAAAGTACACTATGTGAGAAGGTTTTTTTTTAACTTTAACAAAATATTAAAAAATCAAGCATGTGCTACCCTACTGCCCCTATCACATGCCCCTCCTCCCTTTTTTACCTTCATATTTGCATATGTTTAATGTTGTTATATGTTACATGATAAGTTGTTTGTTTAATGCTTGATATTTTTATGTTTCAGATAAATAGAAATAATTTGCATTTGCTTTAATTATAATTTGAATTATCATAAATTATAAATTACATATAATTTGATTTTACTTCTGAATATAAACTATGACTACCAGCAGCAAGTCCTCAAATGCAGCCTTTGGATATCCTACGGAATTCCCAGCAGCCATGACTCCTTCAAAAGCAGATGTTGTGAGACACTACCTTTTTGTGCGCCGTCGTGAAGAAGCTAAATCAAAAGGATCAGCAACTGCTAATGATTGTTACGGGGTTGTTGTAAAAGATATTGAAGACATTTGGATGAAATTTTCTGTTCCTACGATCGCGATTAACACCAAAGGTATCTATCTTAAAGTCAGTCGACTAATAGAAGAAGCCTCAAACTTGGACAAGGTGCCATTACATCGAAGAAATGAACGTTTTACCTTAAAAGTAGCTCAGTATGATGAAATGTTTGATATAGCTTCTTGTGAATGCTATGATAAGGGAATTGATAGGAAATCTTGCAGGTGTAAGGATAAAATACCAATGACAGAATGGGAGTCTTTTGTGGGTCAAAAACAAAGAAAAAATAATAGCTAGTTCAACAAAGAAGAGATCTTTAGCAAGAGCCCAAGAAGCACAAAACCGTCAACTAAAAGCACAAGAAGAAATGACTGAAGCCACCAATGCTTTACCATCGGAATTTATAGAAAATACCGAAGAAGACAAGGATATAGATTCAGAGAGTCAGGATGTAAATTATGAGGCCGATTTAGAATTGACTGAGAATATTCAGAACAGGCACTCCTATAAAAACCTAGCATTAACAGCAGATCGTTATCGTGTAAGTTGTATGGCTGCAGCTGCAATAGCCAATGCAGCTTTAAAAGATATGGGGATCCTTAACCACACCAACATGCTTGACAGAAAGTAATTAGAAAGAGAAAGAAATCGCATGGGTGAAACAAATACTTTTAGGTCTAAATCCGAAAATCTGAAGATGGAGTGCCTTGGATTTGATGGAAGGAAAGATAAAACATTAACTAAAAGTGGAAAGATAAAAGAAGAACACTATGTTATTGTGAAAGAACCTGGAAGCATCTATGTAGACCATGTCACACCAGATAATGGAACTGCTCGCTGCATAGCAGAAGAGTTAACTATTATTACAGACTCGAACAGCACAGATACTATCAAAACTTTACTGTGTGATGGTACTCCTGTAAATACAGGAAAAATTGGTGGAGCCATAAAACTGGTTGAAATTCATCTTAACAGACCAGTGCAGGGGTTGGTGTGCCTCTTGCATTTGAATGGGCTGCCTTTTATGCACGTCTACAAAGCCATTGATGGTAAAACAACAGGTCCAAATACTTTTGTGGGTTCATTTGGGAATAAACTGAAAACAGATTTAACAAAATTGGAGGGAGTCAAATATTCTCGCGTAAAGGGAAACATTTAAGAAACTCCAGCAAATGTGAAGGAGCTAAGCAGTGATCAAAGATATCTCTATGATATGTGTCTGGCAGTGCAAACTGGAGACACTTCTCAAGATCTGTCCACTCGATCCCCAGGTACCCTTCACCATGCTCGCTGGCTAACTCTAGCCAACAGGGTCCTTCGATTATATATCTCAACGCCAAATCCCAATAAAAACCTTCAAGATATAGTCAAGATTATTATGCAGTTCTATGCTCCAGGGTGGTTTTGGATAAAATCTCATCCTAATGCAACTGATGGTGCATATAACTTTTGGCATTTAGTGTGCTTGCTTCGAAATTTAGATGAACAACATAGATCAATCATAGAACCAGTATTAAAGAATAACGTCTACTTTGCTCACCCAGAAAATAAACTCATATCAATGGTAACTGACAAGAGACTAGAAATTAGGGAGCAAGCTATTCAGAAAATCATCCTTTCAAGAACAGGATTTTCAGGTATCAGAAACTTTGAGTTGCCTCGAACCCTCAATTTCCAATCTACTGACTACACCGAGATGATCGATTGGCAAAAGGAGATCATTACTCCTCCACCGCTGCTAAACAATTTTAGCGACGATAAGCTACTACAGGCTCGATGTAAACCACTGGAGATAGCTTCTTTTCTATGCCACAGTCAAAGTGTGGAAAGGGCAGTGAACCTAGTAACAAAGGTATATCAGGAAAGAATAGGCTATGACAACCGTCAAAAGTTTATCTTAAACTCATTAGAATTAAGGCGAAAACTGCCCAAGTTTAAATGGAAGACCTAATGGAATGAGTAAGAAACATATGAAATAAAATTTTCTAATGATATTGAAAATTTCTTTCCTTTTGATGTGATGAGGAACAATGAAAAAGTGAATTGAATTTTAGCACATTTATTATGCCTCTAATTTTTTCTTCTGAATATATTGTTGTACTTAATTAATTTTCCTAATACTCTACACTATTAAATACAATATTATACGTTAATAAAGATTTATGTCATCAAAAAATCTGAATGTAGAGTAAGTCTCGTATAAATAGAATATTCTTCAATATAGGTCAAAAAGTGAAAAATTGTGCCAGGGGTAGGAGGCTTTAAACAGCGAAAATAATAATTTATGAGGGGGTTCCTGTGTTCCATTCAAATCCCTCACATTATGTACCTTTTCAATATAAAATTTCGACCCGGCCTACTGTGAGTGTATATATATATATATATATATATATATATATATATAACGTTAGTTGGTTTACGTTGGTTTTTGCTTCCGCCCAGATTGTTCATGCTGACGAAAGTCAAGTTTGTTGCTCCACCTTAGACGTACCGCTTAATGTGGACTCCGAACCACAACCCACCACGTGTGGTCAGAAATTACAAAGCCCTATCCCGGACTCGATATCACGACCTCCCGATCAGCACCAGCCCAGCGTCTTAACCACCAGGCTACCCAGGGTACCCATTCATTTACCAACCAACTTTATTGTATGAATGCGCGCCGACTGCCGTCACCGGGAATCGAACTCGGATATAATGATAATGATAATGATAATAAGCTTTACTGGCACGATATAAGTCCCCTGATATATATATATATATATATATATATATTCCATGATTAATTTTCATGCGAGTTTTTCCAACTCACAGACACTTTACATAATGCATTTATTCGTAACATGAATTACGATTTCTTTTTCTAGAACGTCATTCACGAGGCAGTTTAACAAAGAGTGTCTTCATTCGATGCGTGAATATCAAACACCGAATATATTTTCCAAGTATGAAAAATGTTTATCAAAATCGCGTGAAGGAAGGACTATTTCCTTTTTTAAAATTACAAAAATTTATATTTTTTTACGACTAATATAATAAATTTCCTAACAAGGTTTTAACTCTTTTTGATGCTTGGATCTTTTAAAATTCAGTTCCGGTTTTTTATTTAAACGATGCGTCTCACTTAATGTAAATTCTAGAACGTATGTACTCTTATAGGATTCATTACCGTACTTCGTACAAAATTCTGCCGTTTCAAGAACAGTAATATTATGCGTCTTTAAAACGTTAATTTAACCACTTAGTTTTTATTTTGTAACTCCACAAAAACCACTTTTTTAAATACTTTTAAAAATATTTGTATAAAATTGACATACGATTCGAGTGATTTTTAAATTAATTGTCTTGGTATGAAAATGATCCATTATTTTTGACTTAACACGATTCTGTATTTCGGGACGATAATATTCAGAACCAAACAACTTATTTTACGTTCAAAAACCTTCTTTTTCTAACTTAAAATACGAAGCTTAGAAATTAAATGCGCTAGCAATGAGAACTTACCTTAACTATATTGAAGGGTAGCCTTTCTCTAAGAAGCGAGTAAGCTGGGAAAAGTTTTTATACCCCAACTGGCATCCGGAATTTCTATAAAGAGAATCTCTCTCTTTTCCTCAATGGATGTGTAAATATAGATACACTCGGTGGTCTCTCAAAGGACATCTCTCAGCATCCAAGTTCTCGCTATATTAACTCTTATTTTTCCTAAACATAAAGCTCATTTCTTTGTTGATACATTTTCTAAATTAAATTTTCTTTTAGTGACGTGGCTTCCTTCCCTGTTCTCGTGTTTCGTTATTAAATTAAAATTTTTTAAAAGTTGTTTGAATCGCCATTTTAGAAGTCTGAAAATGGACATTTTATATCCAAGAAGAAGAAAAGGTAATTTCAAGTAATTATATGAAATTTTCCATGCACTGAATATATATATATATATATGGGATGAATTTCACACTTAAATACGTGAAATGAATGAATGATGCAAACCTACAAGGGAAAAGAAAACATGGATCCACGACCTTTCGTGCATTCAACAATAAACCAAAAGCTTTGGAAGAATTTTTTCTTTTTCCTTGTGGTTTTGCATTATATATATATATATATATATATATATATAATATATATATACAGGGTGTTCTAAAATTACCAAGTGAACTTCTATATATCTGTCGATCAGCAGTCGGACGTTGTGAACAATGTATTCAAGTTGAAGGAAAACACTTTGAACATCTAAAATGAACAATTTTATTATTGTTGTTTTTCTTATTGTTGCTGTATTTGAAATAAAATTGTCAAATATGGCATAATTTTTGTTAAGATATTGCGTTCATATAAAAGTTTACTAGGTAATTTTAGAACACCCTGTATATGTCGTCATTTCCTAACTCTATCTGTGCCGCGAAAGAAAGCAGCCTAAAAATTGTAAACTGTAATACTCCATATACCTTCAACTGTAATACTCCATATACCTTGTGCCCATTACCATAATCTAAAAACACACTGTTGGACCCTCATCGTCATGCAGGCCATACCAATGTTAATACCAGTTGTAAATATTGTCCATTCACGCTTTAAACACTTTATGTACCAGAAACTCTCTTAGAATGCCACGCTGAATGAATAAACCTTATTTCTGCACATCAAGCCCTTGTGCTTAGTTTCCAGATAAATTAGTTTTCTCTCATTGGGCAACCAACAATTGAAACGGATTGTTCTATTTGAGGATGCTCCGGAGAAACCTCCAATGTTCTTTACTCTGGAACGTTGTACTTGTGCCAGTTTGCAATTTTTCCCAGTACCCATTAGGAATTCCTCCTGTGTGGCTATTTCTCACTTGTCCATGGGTTGCCCCTTCTGTCCTCTACACTCATTCAAGCTGGAGTTACTGGCAAACCGACAAGCTGTTCAGTGCCTCCACTGATTCTGCCCTTAAATAGAATTACATTATAAATATCTGTGCCCTGAAACAATTACCCAACCACATTTTTATATAACTTCCAAATCTTGCCCTACACACAGCAGAGATATCTTTGATTTAAACAACATGAGAATTTATCTGATCTTAGCCTACATGTCCATTTACATTCTACTCTTGGCCTTAGCCAATATGAGATATTTGGCAGTAGTATACCGACTTCAATAGATTATAGTGACTCCAAATCTCATGTAATGTGAGGTAAGTGATGCCCATGCCCATTTAGCCATGCCATTTATCTAGAAGGGGACTCAACAAGCTTGCAATTAGCAATTTAGTTTGAACAGTAATGCATATATCTCTGCCAAATTTCTCAGTTTGGACCTCAACTCACAATCTGTTTTTACTTAGGTCCTAATTTCTCAAACATTGTCTGCCCTTCCTCTGTGGGCTTAGTATTTATTTATTTATTTACAACATTTATTGCTTGCTTCAGAGATTTAATTAGTTTGATACAATCATAATCGTTTACCAAGCTTTACCATTTACCTGGCCTACATCGAGTTTCACAGGACCATATTGCCCTTGGTTATGTGGCAACTTTACATTGATCAGTTTCCACATGACTAATTCTGGCCAATCAGAATCTTTGCAACAGCTACAGGGAGCTGGTCTCCGTGAAGCTCGATATGTCCCATACATCTTGACTGACATCTGTTGTTATGCGTAAATTTGTTGTCCTAACCAGATAATCAACTATCCGTCTTTACATCCAAGCAAACCTTCGTTATTTAAGTATCCATCCGTCCATACAGATATGATTCGGTGTACTAGTTCAGTCGAGCTGCACAATGTGGACACACGGGCAAGTTAATGTTTATTTGCATAATGCCGAAATGCATAATGTCGGCACCAAAATTTCAGACTCGTCTAATGTCGAAAATCTCGACCGTGTGCAGGTCGACAACTACTTAACAACGTAAATCATAATCAACCATGCTTTAAAAGTTATCGTCTATGCACCTCATGTAGATTCTGAATCAATGTGAGGAAGACCAATGCCCATCGCAGACAGAGGAGGTCTTGAAAATACTCCCGAACCTATTTTAATTAACACTAAAAATCTAATATAGATTCTTCATATATAGAAAAAATGATAACAACGTCTGTATATTTAAAACTACTTCTCATACATTCTTTTAAACCTTTCATTATTTTCGTCTTACGCCAGGCACCTACTGTACATAGTAACATGTTTACAATTACATTTAATAACAAGACATAAGCGTGAAAACGTGTTTACAGCCACTATTTTAATTAGAATCTATGTTTTATGATATGCTATGCTACGCAAATAACGCATTATGCAAGTTATAAGGTTTTACCCAATAATGGATAAAAGTCTTATTTTTTAATCACACAAAGTCACGGAAAGAAATAACTAAAAACAAATTTACTTGCGTCAAGTTAAAAAGTGTCGCTAATGTTGCACACTAATTTCAGTAACTTATGATTAAATATAATTTATAACTGATGTGGAACTTATATGAAAAAAATTGGCAGGCGTGATGGGGGTTCGACGCGAAGAGATACTGACATACTTTACTGACGCACTACTTGCGTTTTTCGTTTCTCGATTGCCGCTTTGAAAATGTTATTTCACACGGTGGACAAATGATTGTGGTAAGATATATATATATATATATATTGGGCTGTTGGTAGCTCAGTGGTTACGGTGGCGGCAGTGGCGTGGTGGGACTCTCATCGCTGGTAGGGCCAGAGAACATTTTGGCGCCCTCTTGAAATGATTCGAAATTTTTCATTTTAGCATTTTTTGACCGTTTTGAGACTGAGACGTATTTGTTTATATTTTTCGTTTTGAACGTTATAAACAGGACCAACCTGTTAGATTTTTTCGGTTAATAAATTTATAGAAATATAGGTTGTTTGTATGCAGAAAATATTATTATTACAAACTTCTTACAACAATAGAAAGCACAAAACGTTTTAAAACAATAGAAAACACAGCATATGTGTGTCATGTATGTGAAAATAAATACTTAACGTCTCTACTACATAATTAGGGCTTTCGAGAGAAATTTAGATGATTGACCAAATCGAACAATTAGCCGGTCTGTGTCTAGTTTCTTTGCTATATTTCGTTCGACTGACATCAGCATTGTACCCAGCAGCATCTCCTGCGACATGGAATTCCTTACACTCGTATGCATATGAAATTTTTTTTTGTCTGCTGTGAGGGTTTTTTCAACTCATATTATATAATTCGACCATGCTGAATTCGAAAATGACATTGGTTTTCCTCAATCAGGTCAGGTGTTTTCTCTATTGGCCATTTATTATAAGTCCAATTTTATCCCCAAATTTATTGATTTTTTTAGCTTAAACACTGTAGATACGAGTAATATTATAAGAACACTCGTGAAAAATGAAAACATTGTGTGAATAAATACTTTTATTCATACAATGAATATGGAAAAAAGTTTATTGAGGAAGGAATGAAGTTTTTTTGGCTTTCCGTCTGTGTTTTTCTTCGGGCACGTCTCGCTTCAAACACCAGCAATAGTCCGCCAGCATATTGATATCCCAGTTTCCCTGGTACCTCTCTTCCATTATTTTGATATCTTGGTGAAATCGTTCACCCTGTTCCTCACTATAATCCCCGCAATTTTCAGGAAAATAGTCCAAGTGGGACCACAAAAAGTGCATTTTTATGGACATGCGCGACCCATGAGCTTTGAAAGCTTCCATCAAGTTTTCGACAACGGATTCGTATTCTGGACTTCTACGCTTGCCAAGAAAATCAGTGACAACTGATTTGAATGCCTGCCAGGCATTCTTCTCAGTTGGAGTCATTGCGTTTTCGAACTGAGTATCCTTGATCAAAGTTCGAATTTGAGGACCATCAAAAACCCCAGCATTTAGTTTAGCGTCAGATATATGAGGAAATTTACTCTCGAGATATCGGAATGCTGAACCCTCCTTATTCATTGATTTGATGAAATTTTTCATCAAGCCCAGCTTAATATGAAGTGGTGGGAGCAAAATTTTTGTTGGTGGTACAAGGGGCACTGAAACGACATTATGCGACCCAGGTTCAAAATTCTCTCTGGATGCCCATTCACGCTGTGCATAGTGCTTCTCATCCGCTCGGCTATCCTATCCCATTTGCAGAGGAAACATGGTTATTTCGTGTATCCCCCTTGCATTCCCAATACAAATGCCACAATCTGAAAAAAATGAAAATATTTAAAGAATTTAGAGAATTTGTTCTATCAGATAAAAAAATCTATGCATTGGACTGTATCACTTCTGTGGGGAAGTTAAGTGTTCTTATACGCTCTCAAATAACCTTTGGAAAAACAACATAGTCAATAGCAATAGTTTACTTATGATATTAGTATTACCTTCAAATCTCCACAGATCCTCCAGTTATGTTGGTCGTATATGAGAGCATCCAGTAAAATTTCATGTTATCGTAGCTCTCAGTAAGTTGTACGGAATGTGCTACAGGGACTGATGCAACCCTATTCCCAATGTTGAGAAGTACTGCTTTCAAACTTCGTTTAGACGAGTCTATAAACAGCCTCCATTCTGATGCGTTATATGGCAGGCCTAAGGATTCGATTAGCCCCTCAACATTGCAGCAGTACACTAAGGAAGAGGTATTTTCGTGCACTGCAAAAAACTTGCGGAATTCTTCCTCTCGTTTCCTATACCAGGCGAATGTTGTTCCCGGAGCCAGCAAGTTGTCCTCTCGAAGTCGTGAGCCCAAGATCTCGGCAGCTAATTTGGAAAGTCCTAAATCCCTGGTAAGATCATTAAGTTTGGCCTGGTTGAGAGGCCTCGGCTCATTTGAAGCGGTATTTTGAGGTATATACGACTGGGACTGGTCATTGGCATTGGTCATTGATTCATCATCAGAATCATCGAAGTCCAGGGTTTGAGGTGGGTCGGGTATTGGAATTCCAGGACCATGGGGTACAGGTCTCATAGCAGAAGGAATGTCAGGGTATACAACAATGTGTTTATTCTTCTTGTTAACTCCTGAAAATAGAAACACAGAAACATGGATATAAAACTTGCATATGAAATAGAAGAAGCATTCAGACAGTGGCGGCTCGTGAGGGAAGGCTGCGGTCTGTAAGATATGAAATAGGTCGATGGAGTCTGTATATTTTCTTTCTTTTTCATTCATATTGTCCCTTCGGGGACAATATGAATGAAAAAGAAAGAAAATATACAATCATTGTATATGTAAATGTAACTTGTATAACAATATGTATGTGTAAATGTATTTTCTATAACAATATGTATATGTAAATGTATGATTACCATTATGGTGAATATTATGCTATATATGGTGAATATTACATTATGGTGAATATTATGTCAAGTTTCATACGAGGATTTCAAAATATTTAAGAAAAATAAATTTATAAGCCCACCTTGGAGGTTTGTCATGCAGAAACAGCAATCTGTCACGTGATCCTTTCCTTCTCTCCAAATCATGGGAATTCCAAAAGGCAAAGATTTCGCTCTGCCTTTGCTCCATCTTCTCAAATTTTCAATGCACGTCTTGCAGCACATATGAGGGGCGAAATTTTTGTCCTGGTCCCCTAGCTTAATTCCAAAGTATGCTCTATACATTGTCTTCACAAATTTAGTGATTTGGGACTGGTTATTTGGCATGGTAACCGTCCCACATATGTAGCAGAATCTATTAGGATCATTTTTACACGCTCTATTCATTATGAAATATTTTATCTATATGCCTGAAAAGTAAAAAAAGATATTATACAAGTGAAACAAGTGATGATAGATGTTACTGTTCCAATTCCGCTTTGACAAAATCACGAAAAATTCTATTTTACTTATGAGGCCATAGCCGGATAACCTGAGCTGATTGAGAAAAACGGATTGCAGATTCGAAATCAGCAGGAAAAACTCTATAAGAATCACTTACAAAACCCTTGACAGCAAAATTGATGCATACCAGTGTTATGCGCGTTTTGATTCGCTTCACTGCTGAAAAGGATCTCTCAGCCGTTGCTGATGTAGCGGGAATTGCCATTAATATGTCATATGCTTTTGAAAGAGTTGGATAGGCTTCAGTAAGACCCGTATCATGATTGAGTACAGTGTAGGCGCTGTAAATCGTTTTTGTGTTCGATAATAAAGGGAATACTGAACTGAAGCTATAGAGCTCCAAGGCACATTCGTGACTATTGATGCTGTAATTACTGCAAAATTCATCGATCTCATTCTCCAATGTAGAAATTTGAGCACCAATATTAGAGAAATTTGTTGAACAAAATTTTTGTGTTGATTTTAGTACACTTCGATTTGCAGAAAATCGATCGTTCATTGCCGAGTTAATTTTGTCTAGAACAGTATAAAATGTTTAACGTGTCCATTTTGCCTGACTATTTTCAGTGATTTCAGTATCATTCTCATTGATCTGTCTTCTTTTTCCGTGCACGTATGACTGGCCACTGTGCTTTATCGTCGATTTCTTCGACAGCAGCAATAACAGTAGCTGGGTCATCGCGAATCTTCCGTAGCTGCTGCATCGAAGCTGAGACCATATCAAGTGCTCTGACAACATCCACATAAACTGTCTGTAGATAGCGACTGAGTGGGCCTGTTATCATGAATATTTTATGAAACAGGCAAGCTGTTGCCAGATATGCTCAACTCTGAACAATGTGAAGTAGACCAGCTGCTTCCGAACGCTGTTTCTGACTAAACTCTTGAGATGTGGTGATCTCATTCAAGGTTTCACATATGAATGGTTATAGTTTATGAATGGTTATAGGTCCCCCAAATTTTAAATCATAGCTAAAGATTATGATTAAAAATTTGTATTACTAATTTTAGTAATATGTAGCAGTCATATTACTATTATTGTTGGTTTTATAATTTGAAAATTTTAAAAATTCTAAAATCTGGCCCCTGGTGCGGCGCCCTCTGAACCTCTGTTATGGCGCCCTTTGGCTAATCGTCGCTGGTCGGGCCAAACCCGTTTGGCCCATATGGCCACCACGCCACTGGGTGGCGGACTGATCGGTGAGGCTCTAGTTCACTCCCGCTCTTGGGTTGGGTTGAGCTGGTCGCTTACCTATTAATGCTTGGCCTAAACGTGACTCTAGGAGCACAATCACCATTACGTCGTGAGGAAATGAGTTTCCTGGATGTTACCTTTATATATATATATATATATATATATATATATATATATATATATATATATATATATATATATATAGTAGTGGTGGACCGGATATGCGCATCCGCATCCGCATCATTTTTAACATCCGAATCCGCACTTCTGACTGCGGATGTTATGCAGATATTACCTCTAATAAATTATGCAATTTACAATTAAATTAGCTTATAAAGTAGCTTATAAGGCCAGTCATGCACATTTCATGTAAAGTATTAATTAATTATATATCACTGGTCGACAAAATCGAACTTTTTATTTGTCACATGAACAAAAATGGGTGGATCTTATAGATTTTTTACCGCTGAGTTCAAAAATGGCCTCAAAATTTTTCTCACCCACCAATATTGAGTGAATCGAAAATGAAATTTGGACTAATTTATAGGCGTAATAGCAATATCAAAGTAGAAAATGCATATTGAATTCACCTAAAATGTGGCTACTCATGATTTACGCTTGTATGTCGCCTCTGGGCCATCCCTTGACAATGTCCAGCAGTAGCCATCCAACATGCTGGGGCTCCACTTTGCCCTGGTATCGCTTCTCCATCGTGGATATTTGTTGATGAAAGCGTTCCCCATGCTCATCACTAACATCGCCTAAGTTTGTTGGGAAGAAGTCGAGATGTGAGTCAAGAAAAAATTTTCAACGACATGTTGCACCCTACGTCTTTGTAGGCCTTGAGAAGTTCTTCAACAAGTGACTCTTAATTTTCGGCCTTGAAGTTTCCGAGGAAATTTGTGTTCACTACTTTAAATGCTCTCCAAGCTGCTCCTTCAACTTCACTTAGAGTTTCATCAAACGCGCTGTCTCTCATGATTTCTCTAATTTTCGGGACCACAAATATCCCTTCTTTGATTTTGACCTCGGTGATCCTCGGAAATTTCTGTTTCAAGTCGAGTTAAACCAAGTTTAATATGTAGTGGTGACAAATAACTTTTTTGGATTAAGAAGAGATGAACTGGTGAGATTTTTATGCCCTGGAATCAACGCTTGTCGAAGTGGCCATTGTTTCTTTGAGTAATGGTTTTCCCGTGCTCTGCTGTCCCATTCACAGAGGAAACAACAGAATTTCGTATAACCCAGTTGTAAACCAAGAAGAAGTGCAATCACTTTCAAGTCTCCACAGATATGCCAAGAATATTTATCATATTGGATATGTTTCACAAGCAGGTGCATACTGTCGTATGATTCCTTCATATATACGGCATGTGCTAATGGAACTGAAGGGTATTTATTTCCATTATGGAGTAATACAGTTTTTAAACTCAGCTTCGAGGAATCAATAAATAGGCGCCATTCGTTTGGATCATGTTGTTGGCCAAGAGTTTTCATGAGAGGGTAGAAAGTTTCTTTAATGCTTGCGGTAAAAAGATATCTTAGTGTCTTTTTCTTGAAGATTCCAACCTTTCAACCTGGAAGCCGAAAGTTCGGATTGATCTTTTGACAATTTCAGATCACAGACAAGCTCGCTCAGGTCTGCTTGAGATATTAAGTGAGGCTCTGTCGATGAACAAGATGGTTCAAACATTGGATCAACATCGTCCGTCAGTAAACCATGTTGAGCTTCGTCATTTCCATTGTACATCAATTTCATTTTCATTATCTAAACTCTACGTTTCCGGTGGCCTGGGTACTGGCAAATGTTTATTATGTAAAACAGGCCTTATGGCTGGTGGTAAATTTGGGTATTGTACCATATGTTTAGATTTCGCAGTAATGCCTAGTATATTTGTTAAGCAGAAATAACAATCCGTTAAATGGTCTTTCGGCTCTCTCCATATCATCGGAACAGCAAACGGCATTTGACGAGACCCATTTAGCCAGCCTGTCAGAAGTCTTAAACACGTAACACAGCATATATGAGGTGCCCACGTCTTGTTCTGATCCCCTACCTTGCAACCAAAATAAGGTTCGTATGCTTTTTTGACGAGAGGGGTGAAATTTCGCCTTTGAAATTTAAGTGTTAACTCTCTGCACACATAACAGAAACAGTTTGTATGGTTGACACACTTGCGTGGCATTCTGTCATGAAACAATACGAACGCACTGACACAAAAAATGATTAAGGAAAATCATGAATAAAATGCACGATGTTCACTGAGTGAAATCAAATGAGTAACTGACAAATGAAAGTCAACAGTGACGTGTAGCAACTTATAAGCAGAGGAAGAGGAAGGGGCAGACCCCGCCCCCTTCCTATTCTCACTCAAATCCAAAGTAATGTAAATTCGTGTCACTCTAAAACTGCGGGTGATAGAAAAATTCTGTTTTCATTTTCGTAATCAAGTAAAAAATTACACATAGTTCAAGTAAAAATATCTCTGTGACAAAAACTTTGTTGACCAGTGAATTATTAATGAACAAACAAATATATAAACCTGAAAATATAAAAACTTGGTAACACAGAAAATTGAATGAAACTTGTTTCATTGAATTTTCTGTGGCTGAAACTCTTGAGAAAGTTATTATTTTTATCATAATGAAAAATTAATATTAATTTTAATTCTTATTCATTGGCCTGCCATAATAGTAATATCACGAAATTTGAAAAATTATGTCATATATTCATAATTCTATATTATATTGATAGATTAACTAAATATCCGCATCCGCGGATATTGAAATTAAAGATCCGCATCCGCAGATGTTGAAAAACTGACATCCGGTCCACCACTAAATTATATATATATATATATATATATATATATATATATATACACTGCAAACTCACAAGGAAAAAGAAAAATTATTCCAAGGCCTTTTATGTATTCAGAAGTACACCTCGTCAGGGAATGATTCCCTGATTCCCTGATGAGGTGTACTTCTGAATGCACGAAAGGTCTTGGAATAATTTTTCATTTTCTTTGTGGGTTTGCATCATTCATTCATTTCATGTGTTTAATTCATACGAGGTTTGTACAAAAAGTATCCGGACTGATGCGATTATAAATTACAGACAGAATATGGTACTTACAGGGTTTGGGGGCTTAATTTCCCTCAAAGTACGCTCCTTCTGACGCCACACACTTTGCCAACGATCCTGCTACTGTTGAAAACATTTTTCGAAAGCACTTTTCGGAATGTCCAAAAGCTGCTCCGTCGAATTTCTTTTAATGGTCTCAATATCATCGAATCGGTGTCCTTTCAGGGTTTGTTTGAGCTTCGGAAACAAAAAAAGTCGCATGGAGCCATATCCGGCGAATATGGTGGCTACTGTACTTGGGGAGTAGTGTTTTGGGTCAAAAATTGTTGGACAAGTTGAGACGAGTGAGATGGCGCGTTATCGTGATGAAGCATCCAGTCTCCAGACTCCCACTTCTGCGGCCGTTTCCTCCGAACTGCTTCAGGTAGACGTTTCAAAACTTCAATGTAAAATTCCTTGTTGATTGTTTGTCCCTGTGGAGCATATTCAAGGTGCGCAACACCTTCACAGTAAAAACAAACAAGTAACATGAAGAAATCGCCGCGAAACAAAACATGTTTAACTTTATCGGCGTGTCTCGACATGCAGACACATGTTTAGCACAGTCACAACTCCAAGCGTGACCTTGTTCTAAAAATAAACACCGTATCCGGATACTTTTTGAACAGACCTTGTGTGTGTGTGTGTGTGTGTGTGTGTGTGTGTGTGTATGCAGTAAAAATCACAGAAAAACACGTGATCTTTTTAATAAGCAAACAACCACAGGGAAAAGGAAAAGTAAACACGAAATCCGAGCGCTTTCGTGATATATTCACATCTTCTTTCTTGTCTTTGAAGATGTGAATATATCACGAAAGCGCTCGGATTTCGTGTTTACTTTTCCTTTTCCCTGTGGTTGTTTGCTTATATATATATATATATATATATATATATAATATATATATATATGTGTGTGTGTGTGTGTGTGTGTGTGTGTGTGTGTGTGTGAAACTAATAATATACAATGGAGAATTACATGTGACGAAATTATTGTGACAGGATATAAATATATACACACAGTATATTGTATAGTGTATATACTGCATATAAACACATAGGCGAGCCAATGCGCCTCGATGATGTAGTGGTGAGCATCACGAATCACGAATCCATCGACACTGGGATCGAGACCCGGTGACGGGAGACGGAGCACAGCAAAACGCAGCTATTCATCCTTCCACACAATAAAAAAAAATTGGTTGGTAGATAAATGGGTACCCTGGTCAACCAAGTGGTTA
Source organism: Bathynomus jamesi (assembly GCA_023014485.1). NCBI lineage: Eukaryota > Metazoa > Arthropoda > Malacostraca > Isopoda > Cirolanidae > Bathynomus > Bathynomus jamesi. The sequence continues at coordinate 390,550 of JAJOZX010003661.1, read as the reverse complement.
AGACGCTGTGCTGGTGGTGGGATTCACGTTAAACTGTAGGTATAAGACGGAGTGACAAACTTGACCTTCGTGAGAATATATATATATATATATATATATATATATATATATATAGCAGGAAAAAAAAAAGATATACAGTATAATGTTTTGAAGTAAGCTATAGAGTATATATAAAGAAGTGCAGGAAAACTAGTGAATAATTGTCTAATTTCACAGGATATTTTCCTTACAAAAATAAACCAAGAAGCGGTATATAAATGCATTTGTTTCACTTACAAAAAAGATCTTCCACAGAGCTTTCATAAGAAGCGTTCCTGTTTGATTTTAGCGAAACCTTTCGAAAGATTTCGCATCCATTTTTTGCAGAGAAACCGATAAAGAAAGGTGAGCATTTGCTTTATCCTTCAATAATGAAGAAGTTTAACAGTTTTACTTAACACCAACGCGGCTTATATCAGAACCTTTATGATCCATAACTCTTTCAGTGTGTTTAGCCAACTGATTAACTGTGTGTGACCGTCAGAAATTTGAATCTCGTCATGCAGCGACCAGAATTATTGTGTTGTAGACGTTCTTATGCATTAACACTGTGAAGAAAAGAACGATATATGTAGTGTGTGTGTGTTGTGTGTGTGTGTGTGCAACTGGGAAGAAGCGAGGTCGAATGTGTAATAAATTGATAACTGGCAGATGTCGAAAGGTAATTTATTTGGGAACTTAACACTTTCGGTTCGTTTCAACATTAAAAAATTTACATAAAGAAATGTTGAAACATATTTATAGTTGTTACAAAAAAGGGATCAACTGAAGATCAGGGCCCCCAGCCTTCTTTAGTTAACTTTATAAGGCTAACTAACAAAAATATAACGACGTAACCTAACCAATCGTCAAGAGCGTACAGTTGACCTAACCTTTCTATATATTTTTATGTTGATACACGTTTTGAAAATATGTGATTAAAGGGGGTGAGGCGAGAGTATCCGAGTAATTTAAATTAAAATTTTAGGGAGAGAGAGACTGTATCTTCTCAAAAATAATTTCTTTAATTCTACGTACATTATGAACACAAACCTAATTTCTTACGAGTGTGCCCATGAAACTCGTGGCCTGTGGGCATTTTTACAACTTCACATGGCCGCCGTTTTGAAATGCTTATCGTCTCTCTCTCATTTTAAGCACATTTTTTTCATACAAACATTATTTCCTTTACTGAATGCAATAATATTTTTCTCATTAAAATAATCATTGAATTTCATATTTTATTGCAATGCAAAAAATCTGGGAAACGCCAGTAGGAAACGAAAGAGCAGCAATACACTTTCTTTGAAAGCAGAATAGGTTTTAAACGAGTTTAAAAGTTAAGTGAAAAAAGTTGGAAATATGCTGGAAGTGTCCACCACGTTATTGGATGCAAATGTTCACATGCTCACACACTTTCGAGTCTGTCACAAAACCATCCCATTCCATCAGTGAGGTTAAGCGATGTTTGATCAGTAATTGGATGGGTAACCGTCTCCTGCATTCAGATGATGTAGCCACTCGTAGTTCGAACTCCATTTAGAGCTGTAAGTCCTCTCCGTCATCTGACGTTTGCCGTCATGAAGGAGAGTCAACATTATATTATTATTATTATTGTTATTATTATTATTATTAATACTCAAACACTGCAAGAACTTCGTGCCTTAAGTTTCTATAAAGATTGAACACATCAAAGTGAGTGCCATGCAGATACTTGGAATCTGTGTTGTGAAGTATGTTCTCTAATGACCTACTCGCGTAATTATTTGCTAAAATACAAAAGATATAAAAGTGCTGTAAAACGCCGTATACCATCTTCAACATTTAAAATAGATTCTACTCGTTAACTATACATATTATAAATACTGAAAAAAATATTATATTTTCATTTTAACTCTAACGTACATAACTTTAGGGGCACAATATCCATGTATGAATTTACTTAAAAAAAGACTGATACAATTCTCATTCTTGATAAACATCCTAAATTATAAAGTGTGCATCAAATGAAAAGTGTTTCTCTGCTTCAAAGAAGGTAAAAACTTAATATGTCGTACGTTTAATTCAGTTCAAAAGTCACAGATTGATTAGCATGATTTAAGTGTAGAATCGCGAGTTGTAATCTCTTTTTATACTCCACCAAGTTGACGATGAACGGAAATGCGAAGCTACTTTGGTTGATGATTTTCGTCATAGCTGTGTTGGCTGCGAAGGCGGAAGAGGGAAGTGAGAGAAAAGGGAGTGGACGGTTGGCCGCTTTTATCTCATCCACGTCACAGACCAGCATCGTCACCAGCACAATAATTGCGCTGTCCACCTGCCTCAGCATTACGGTTGGGGGTCCTATTTGTAACGGGAGGAAACGAAGAGGAATTCTCAGGGATACGAAGTACGTCATTTGGTTCTGTTTCGTTGTACGTTTGGTGTCTTCATTACGGAAAATTTTCTGATGTATTTATCACAATTATTAATTATGTTCTCGACCAAATAAATTGGGAGGGGCAATAATGGATTCCACTTGACCGTTCGTCATATTTTCGTGTCCGGGATGTAACTTTGAACCGTTTAACATAAATTCATGAAACTTTACACACATATGAATCATGACAATACGATGTGTTGTTGTAAGCCAAACTCAGGACCCTTCATGAAAGTTCAAGGTCAGAAATAGAGGTCAATGGTCAAATGGGGGCATGCCATAATTAGTGAACCGCTGTATATAAACTGATGAATCTTCACATATGCATAAGAATCAAAGTAAAAAATAAAGGTCATAGGTCACATGGAGGTAGGTACACACTACTATATTTTGATTACACCAAAGATAATTTATGAAATTTCACACCAACATATGGATTATGACGAGAAAATCTACGTATGAAGAGATAGACTCGGGTTATTGTATCAAAGTTCAAAGTAACAAATAGATAGGCTGACCATATTTCCTTGAGACAAAAACGGGACATTGGGATGGCAAAAAAGGGACGGGGGTTATGTAATATTCTGTATTCATGAAAAAGTAAGTACATAAACATATTGAGCTTACAATTATTCTTCAGTGACAGAACCCATACAAAAACCCATACAAAACGGTACGTATGGTCAGCCTACAAATAGAGGAAGGGTCATTGCCGTCGTTCCAACATAATTCTGGTTAATTTGTGAAATAAATGCATCTCTTTATTTCCTTCACAATTTGCAATTAATTCTGAGTAATAATTCATTAGTATTTTATGCAGAAACTCCCGGCCACATACACACACACACACACACATACACACACATATATATATATATACAGAGAAAGAGAGAGAGAGATCAAATTGTAAAAGAATACTATATATGATATAAAGGAATTACTAAGCATTATCTATCCATCGATTTATTTTTTTAAAGTGCTCGTGACCTTGAGTTGAACGAAGATGAACTCGAGGGCAGTTTAACTACAAACGTTGATGTTCCTCATTTGGACACAGTGAAACGGGGGTCCCGAAAAGTGATCATCTGGTCGACGAGTTTTACCACTTTGACCTTGCTAACCACTTCCTTCCTGGATGGCACAACTATATCCATTTCTGTTCTCTGCGTCCCTCCAAATGGGGTTAACACTTGCTTTGGGTGAACTCCATTTCACGCCATGAAATTATGCTCCAACCTTCCTTTCTTAGTACATAGAGTATATATATATATATTTATTAATGAACTAATAAAATATTCCCTTAGATTTTAAGTTAGTTTTTTGAGTTATCAGAATTTTCGTATCATGATGTGAAGTGATTTTGCTTTCAAGCTTCATAAACAGATTGTATTAATTAAAATATGAATAGATTTTTGTCTTTTTTAACCATCAACTTACATTTCAGTTACACCTTTGTTTTCATTTATATATATATATATATATATATATATATATATATATATATATATATATATATATATATATATATATATATATATATATGAAAATGAAAAGGTTTATTGGCAGACTATAGTCCATATGACAAATATTATTAATACAATGACAGTTCATATACTAAGGATAGAAATATATACAATTGATTAGAAATAATACTGTAATGTCGAAGTTAAGGGGAGCTACAGATAGACGTTTTCGAACCAAGAAGTCCATAGCTTAGAGGATAAATGGCAGGACTCATGGATAGCTTGGATGATCGGGTTGGTTGATTTTTTAATTCTTTGCATTAGACTGTGTTGAACACGTCTTGTTACCTCCGGGAAGCTCGGGACATTGCGGGTAGCAAACATTTGCGAAGCTGAGCATCTCGGGGGAAATTTATGTAAGAGTCTAAAAGACCTGTTGTACAGCAAATTTAGAGTTCTGCCAGAACCTTTATTATAATTCACCCACAGTTGCTGTCCGTATATATTACTGCAGAAAGTACGAAAGAGAGTGTCTTTAGCTTCACTTGTACACAATCGAAAGTTCCATATGGTCATATTCGCTTTAGCACACAGGCTTCGAGATTGTTTTCTTATATCTGAGTCATCACTCAAGGAGCTGGTAATAGTTTGACCCAAATACTTAAACTCTTGTACTTCCTCAATTAGTTCACCATTCATTTTAAACCTTATATCAGCTGGCTGATTACAACGTTTAGGATGACATTGCATAACCTTAGTTTTTGTAACATTAAAAAGAATATCATGTTTCTGCGAATACACTTCGCAGACTTTTAGTAGCCGATACAGACCTTTAACAGAGGGACTTATTAACACCATATCAACGGCATAAACTAAGTTATTTATCCTTGTGTTATCTATACAACATCCCACTGTTGCCTCATTAAGTGAAGCAATTAATCCGTCGATATGCACATTAAAGAGCATAGGGGAGAGCAAGGAGCCTTGTCTCACCCCGCAAGAGGAGCCAAAACACTCGGATAGTACATTGCCCCACCTAACAGTGAAAGATTGGTGGGATTTACAGAGCTGGGCACTTGCGGCATATTGCGGTACTGCGGTACTGCTGCACTACCAAACCGGTACCAAACCGGTACGCGGAAATTTGAATGCGGTAGCGGTACTGCGGTACTTTCAGCGATCCTTTGCGGTACTGCGTTATGGGGGCCGGGGTGGTAGTGCGGTGGTACCGCAAGTACCGCAGTACCGCAAAATATGCCGCAAATGCCCAGCTCTGTGGGAATATCAAAATTTCAATAAATTTAATATGTACATGGGAACCTTCCTGTCTTCTAGTTTTGCAAATAAACTATTGTGGTTCACCCTATCATATGCCTTACTTATATCTAGGAAACAGTTATAAATAGTTGAATTACTGTCAATGTATTTAGATATTGTTTCTTTAAGTACATAGATACACAGGTCAGTTGAGTGAGACCTTTTAAAGCCAAACTGATTAGGAGATGTCCATAGGAAATCATTTAATCGGCGTAAGAAGAGATTTTCTAGTAGTTTCGAGAAGCAGGAAGCGACAGCAATAGTCCTGTAATTATTGCTGGACAGAATATCTCCGTACTTATTTTTGACCAGGGGCAAGATATATACCCTCATGAACTCTGCAGGGATAGAGCTATGAACAAGCATGGCTGATAGGAGCAATGATATATGCAGACATACTACGTCATTTGGATATTTTAAGTGCTCATTCGATAAGTCATCTACCCCTGACGCAGAACCAGTCTTTAACTCTTTAATTAACCTCTTTACTTCAGAAAATGATATCAAAGTATTTTCCCTTGTCCCTCCCACAATCGTTTCGCTGCAATCTATCTTAAGATTATCCCTACTCACACTGTTAAGAATGTTAGAATAGTGGTTTTTCCACAGCTATGCAATTTCATCCTCCGCCGACACCCCAGCGATTGTCGGAGGGAGGACATTTTTGACACCCGTTTGATTCTTAACAAATTTCCAAAATTTGTTATTATCGTTATTTATGCGAGCTTCACAGGCTTTTGATGCTCGAATAGACTCTTCTTCCTGTTTACATCGCCTAATGGCCGCCTTATACTGACCCTGACTTCTACACATATTCAAGTATACTGGTCCTAATCTGGGTCTACCATGAAAGCACCACAAATCATAGGCGTCTTTCGATTCCCTCTTCAGGGGGGCAATAAAATCATTCCATCCAGAATAATCTTAGTATGATAGTTATAAGATTTAATCAGGGGGCTTCCTGCTTCTCTTAACAGGGATATTATCTTACTATAATGCCTATCTGTGAGTTTACAGTAAGAATCATTTGAGCAAGGATTATTACAGGCAAGGTGCAAAATTTCTCAATTATTAAAGAGGTGACTTGTTCTGTCTTTGTATTCTATTCTCTGCTGCATATTAACATTGGACCAATCGACGCGATTATTCTTACCTATTGAGTTCTTGTTGAGTCGTGTTGCGCATAAATTGGTAACGTTAATTAATATTTCTAATGGTCTATGATCAGAAAGAAGGAAATCATGCAGAATATGAACTCTAACAATTCGAGCCTTTAGATTATTACTAGTGAGACAATGATCAATCCACCTGGTGGTACCACTCATATCACTAACGTATGTAAAATTACCACTGGCTACCCCTAATACATCTACATCACTTATACTTAAATTGCCCGACTCGCACATGTTACCCAATTCTACAAAGAATTCTGAGTTCACATGTGCGTTAAAGTCCCCCATTATTTATTATACAGTGAGAATATTTAGGGTTATGTGATAATGACTTAATTTTGTACAGCAAATCAATATATTCATCTAGATTACTGCCGTTGTTATATGGTAAATAGCAATTTACAATTAATATGCAATCATTGTTCACTTGTAATTCAATGCCTAACAACTTTACATTATCGCTTGTTAAAAATTTTATATGTTTTGACAAATTTTTCTTTATTAAGAAAGCAACACCACCAAAAGGCCTACCGTACATTAATTCATCTGACAAGTCTACTGCTGATGATGCATGGTAAATAAAGTCATCATGGATGGTAGAGAGGAATTTTAGCTCTTGCTTAGGTAGCCAGTGCTCCTGCAGGAGTATCAAATCTGCACTGTCGCAGATTTTATGAACATCTACAGTTGAATTCCTCACTGACCTTACATTATATGAGACTATTTTCAACAAGTTATCCGCCATGACTGATAGAGAATTTATTATTAGTAAGATTATTATTATTATACACAGTACAACTTTCAAGCATTACCGTTAGGGCGCCTATTATTATTATTATTATTTTTCCTGTTATCAAATCTCCTGGAAAAGTGAATAAACTCCTTAACAATAATACCGTCTGACCATTGACTCATATTATACGGGTTGAAATGCGCATTTACACCTTTAATTATTACTTTAAAAGAGTTATAATACGGAGATTTCGTGTTTAGTTTATTAACTATCAATATACTGTGTTCACCAATGACTTCTTCCATCACGTGTCGAATATCTCTTGCCTCGTTCGAGAGCTGAATTCGCGACACAAAGAGGGTGAGATTCCCCATCGATGGCCTCGCCGCGGAGACCGGTTGAGGAAACCTTCGGGAAGGGCGCCTGTTAACAGTTACCCACCCGTCGTCCTCCTCCCTCGATCTCCCTGAGGCAGGGTTCGCCTGCCTGGCGGGTGGGTGGCACAACCTTCGGGAAATAGGAGGCCTCTCCCTTACTTTGTGGCTTGGTGAGGGTCTGTTAGCGGGTTTATAACCTGACGGCCGCGCGTGTCCCTCCTTCTTCGGTGGGAGGGGAGGGGGTAACTGCGCACCGAGCGAGGCGTAATCGAACACCTCTCCTCTGCAGTGGGAGGCAGGGAAGAGGGCAATGATGCCTCGTCTCTCGGCATTGGACCGTCCCTGTTCCTCACTGTGAAATCGGGAGCAGGGGTCCTTTCCTGAACGGGAGGGGGGGTTGACCGCTACCCCTGCATGCTGCGTTTCCACCCCACCTTCAGGGGGGAGTTGGAGGCGGGGATTTCGTTTCCCCCGCTGCCCGACGCGCCTCTTGGAGATCTGGCTTGCTGAACTACTTCCGAGTAACTGGGCTTTGGGAGGAGCGTCTCTTTCAACGCATCTAACTCTGACCGGAATTGTTCTAGCGAAATCGCGTTTTTCTGATTTGACACCACGTGTTGGTGTTTCAGTTCAACTATCGACTTTTGTACCTCATTATACTGTTTGAGGAGCACCGAGACGTCTACGTCACCCATAGAGATTACCGATATTCTATGGAAGTTAGTAAGGTAAAAGGTAATATTGTTCTCATTATCCCGGAGGGTCGACACTTTATTTATAATGTCTTTATATATATATATACAGAGCTGGGCACTTCCGCAAACACTTCCGCAAACCGCAAATTCCGCAATTGCGGAAGTATGTTTTTCGTTTGCGGATTTGCGTTTGCGGCAAAGTCATCGCAAATTAGTGAATTTGCGTTGCGGAACTAAGACCGCAAACGCAAATCTTTCCGCAAATTTCCCACGTGGCCACTGGCCAAGCCCGCTAGTGCTGTGACGCTGCTGTCACTGGCCGCCAATTGGCTGGCAGGCAGCGCGTCATCTTTCCCGCCATCTTTCCCGCCATATAATGAAGCCCAAAAGGGCCAGCCTGACCTCTGACAACTTCCAACGTCTCGTGTTCATGAAGGGGAACATGGACTTATTAAAACTGGATTTGGCTCAGTTACTGGAGGAGGACGACTGAACTTGTTGACAAAGCCAGAGGCGTACACTTGTAGAGGCTAGAGGGGTTGAGTTGTACAGTGAGTTCAAGTTGTGTACAGTCACAGTGTTAACTTAATTTAACTTGTGTAATGTAATGTGTGTACAGTTACTACAGTTACAGTACAGTCTTCTCTAACGTGTCTAAGTCTCAAAATTTATGAAATTCAAATGATTAAATTTATTATTTAATTTATTTACTATTTACTTGCAGGAGGTGTTTTTGTTCAATATAATATATCAATATATGTAGTATTTTTATTTCTTCTACAATAGTGATTTATTGTAATAAATTATTTAGCCTTGTTTTTAATAAAAACAAGGCTAAAACATTAAACATTAAAAAGATATAAAAACTTTTTATACCTCTTTAATGTTTTGGATACTTTTTATAGTTAAAATTGCGATTGCGGAATTTGCGGTTTGCGGAAGTGTTTGCGGAAGTGCCCAGCACTGTAAAAATTGGAAATATGGTTTGCGTTTGCGGATTTGCGTTTGCGGCACCAAAAATGGCAAGCAGTTTGCGGATTTGCGGTTGCGGAAGGTAAGGTTTGAGTTTGCGGATTTGCGATTGCGGAAGTGATTTTGAGTTTGCGGTCAGAATAAAAGTGATATTACAATAAAAATCCTGCAGTTAATCCTTTTTAAGCAGTGCCAATTTTTGAGTGAATATTCAGTGAACACAGTCGTATGCCTATTTACATGGTGAAATAGCAGCATTTGTTGAAATAAAGCAAATAGGATTAAAGCAACTTAATCAATACAACGTTTTTTTTTTCCCCCGAGTGTTTTCTCTCTGAGGAAATCTAACTGCCCATCGAAAGGCAATATCCCTCAGTTATCCACCACGGTGCGTGCACTCCAGGGCACCAATCAGTGAGAATCTACAGCGTGCCACATCCCCCATCCCCCACCAACGGAATAACGGAAAAACTTCCCCTCCCTCATTTCTAAAGTCAAATCAAATACTTCACCTACTAAATTACCATTTTGAGTTAATATTTCGTGCACAAACATTTACATACCATTAGAAACATGGCAATGGCAAATCAATTCATACAACCTTGTGGATACTGTAAAAAAGAAACAGATGAATCAAAGAAAATTCGCTGCGATTTTTGTCAGGCCTTAGTCAAATTTCACTGGAGATGGAGTGACGAAGAAATCTCTCTTATACAGTTTTTAAAGCAGACCGACACTATGAGGAAAAGGCAAAAGAGGAGTTTATGAATAGCGAACAAAGAAAAAAAATAGAAGGAACGAAGATAGTACGAGAGGAAACTGCGAAAAACGAACAGGGAAAAAAAAACGGAAAAAGCAGAAATAATAGAAATAAAAGCAGCACCAACAGAGGAAACAGAGGCACAAAACTAAATCCAAAGATTTCAAACAAAGGGCATTAGTAGCAATAGGAAAAAAACAAGTAGACAATAAAGAAATCATACTGAAACCACCAAAAACAAAGGCCCCAAGTAAAAATGGAGAAGAATGTACTTACGAACACCCTCCTGTGTGCGACTACTTCTACAATAATGGTCGCTGCAAATTTGGTGGAAAATGCAAATTCTACCATCCGAACAGTTGCAAGACCTACGCGACATATGGAACCTGCCAGTTCGGAAGAAAATGCTATTACCATCATCTCCCGACAAGTTCAAAGGACAAAGAACAAGTTTCAAATGACAACAGAAGGAAAGTGAGAAAAAGAATATGCACCCAAATAGCAAACAAAACACAAATAACACACAAAATTTTTCAACATCTCGGACACAATACGGCTGCTAAGTCTTATACAGCACATGCAGCTGACACAGCTGGGAACCCTCGAGCCGGACCGCTTCATGGCAAGAAGCTACCAGGAAAGGTAGACGGGAACGGATCCATCTTGCAGGACCACAAGGCTACAAAACACGTGAAACCAAAGGACAACGAACTTAAAATGCACAAGGGGCAATGCAAAACAAAGAACATAAACATTGTCCTGCCAAATATTCAAGGAATAAAACAGAACAATCCACTAAACAAAGTTTCGTACCTGAAAGGTTTTATGGACGAAACAAGGGTGGACATCGCATGCTTCACAGAAACACATCTTAAAGACTGCCAAGGAAACTGCGATAACTGCGAACACTGTGTCAGTAAGAAAGAATTGCATATCGATGGATTCAACTTACTAAGAGCGGATAGAACAGCGAGACGTAAAGGTGGCTGTGCTATTTATATACATGAGAGGCATATGACAGAGACGGTAATAAGTAACTTAAATCCAACAGGTTCGTGGAAACCCTTGCAGTAAAAATAGAGAAACGAAACGTGGTACTGATAGTCACCTATGGCCTCTAAACTCTCCAAATGAAAAATTTTCAGGTGCCATTGATGATATCAGAACCCTAATAAAGTCCGTAAACTCTCCATCCCCTAATATAATACTCTGCGGCGATTTTAATTTCCCATTTCTAAAATACAAAAAGGTGGGTAGAAATATATTTATACAACAAGCTAAGGGGGGCACAAGAGAGGACCAGGAGCAAGCAAAATGCTGATGACTCTCACAAACGAGTTTATGCTGACACAGGAGATAACAGAAAATAAGAGGAAAAATAACTGCCTAGATCTGGTAATCACAAATAACACGAACTTGATTGCCGATATAAAAATAACCCCAAATATTATCTCAGATCACAATATAATCGAGTTATCAACAAATATGGCGATAACTTTAAAAGACAATACATATACGGAAGGAAGAAGCAAATTTGGGGCTTTTAACTTAAACTCCAAGACCATAAATCGGGAAGAAATCAGATCACACATGGCCCAAATAGAGTGGAGAACAGTTTTAGAGAATAAAACAACTGAGGAAATGCTTACAACCTTGGAAGAAAAGACGTTGAGAATTTTGGAAAAATATGCTCCGAAAGTACAGCCAAAAGGAAAGAGGAACTGGCTAGAGAGGCAAAAGAGAAGAATATTCCGCAAAAGAAAGAGAGTAGCGATGAAGTTAGCTAATTGCGGAGACAACAATGCCAGGAAAGTAATACAAGAAAAACTGGAGCGTATCGATAGGGAAATACAAACTCTGATAAAGGGCCATATAGAGAGGGAAGAGGAAAAGGCGGTAGAAGCAATAAAGGAAAATCTAAAATACTTCTAGGCCTACAGCTATGCGAAAAGGAAAACAAAAACGCACGCTACCATTGGGCCCTTAAGGAAAGGAAATAATGAACTAACAGACGATCTAAAAGAAATATCTGAAACATTGAGAGCCCAGTATGAATCAGTCTTCAGTACCCCAAAAAGTGACAAAGCGATACCTGACATAGATGCATTCTTCGAAGAGAAATTGCAAGAAGAATGTATAACAGACTTTGATTTTACTCCAGAAGATGTAACGAGAGCTATAGGACAAATGAAATCACATTCGGCTGCAGGTCCGGACAAATGGAACGCACTATTAATTAAAAACTGTAAAAATGAAATAGCTACACCCTTATACTGGATATGGAGAAGATCCCTAGACACTGGGGAAATACCGAGCATCTTCAAAAGAGCAAACATTTTCCCTATATATAAAGGTGGGGACAGATATCAAGCAAAGAACTATCGATCAGTGTCATTGACGTCCCACCTCACCAAAATATTTGAAAGAATAGTCAGAGAAAATCTATGATTTCTTGGAGACACGGGAAAGATTCAACGAAAATCAGCACGGATTCCGATCAGGAAGATCATGCCTATCACAACTTATAGAGCATTATAACAATATCCTAGATGCACTTGAAGGCAATGAAAACTATGATGTCATATACACGGATTTTGCTAACGCTTTCGACCAATGCGATCATGGTATAATAACGCATAAAATGAAACATATGGGAATAACAGGCAAAGTGGGAAAATGGATTTACAACTTCCTCAGAGAACGACAACAGGTGGTCAAATTCAAGGTGTATCATCATCAGAATCACAAGTACGCAGCTCAGTACCACAAGGTACAGTGCTGGCCCCACTCCTGTTGATTATCATGCTAACAGACATAGACAGTGGAGTAAACAGCAACAGTATAGTAACATCCTTTGCGGACGATACAAAGAGCAGCAGGAAAATCAGCGATGCAAGTGAAGTGGAGTTCTTGCAGAAGTACAGTGGCGTACTAAGGGGGGTCGCGAGGGGAGCGGTCCGCCCCGGGTGACAGCCAGAGGGGGGTGCCATCGGGAGAGTTGAAATACCAGTACAAGTTTTCAAACCAAATGAAAAATTCGCCAAGTAAGAAAAAAATGTAAAAATGTTCAAACTATTACAACAGCTTAATGTTAATTTCCACTATAAAATAAATTTTTATTTGAATGTCTTGATCGCTTTCATCAAGAATTAGAGATTTGTTCTAAGGCAATGGATCAAATTCTGTCAATCTTCGCTGTTATTCAGCCAAACACTTTGGTTGTTGCAACAGAAGAAGAACTTCGGAAGTATATTCAAAATTTGACTCAGATTTTCGATGAATTCTCTGATGAAGATATCAGTGTGGAAACTGGACGACTTCGGAGGCATTTGGAAGCTGCCAAAATCAGCGTTGAAGAGGCAAAGAAATGGACAGCATTGCGGTTTCTGGAGTTTATTGTGAAATGGGATTTTTGTGAATCTTTGCCAAGCTTGTCACTGTGTTTTAGATTCTTTTTGACTCTCTGTGTGTCTATTGCTTTATGTGAAAGAATTTTTTCCAAATTGAAATTGATAAAAAATTTCTTTCGCTCGACCATGAGTCAGACGAGATTGACAAATCTGGCTTTACTTTCAATTGAACATGAATATGCAAAGAAGGTGAATTTTGATGAGGTCATTGACCAATTTGCAGAAATTAAGGCTCGAAAGCAGAGATTGTGAATCCTCTCTATTTACCTTTGAAGAATAGGCTGAGCGTTGAGACTGGATTTCCTGTGTTTTTTGTATAAAATAAAATGCAGTATTACCTGTTCACTGAATTTTTAATGTCCTGCATTTTTCTTATTTCCAATTTGCTTATGACAGTACTGTATTGTTTAAAAATCTACTTGCAAACATAATATATTTTTCTGTGTTTAAATTTTAAAATTATTTATGGGGGGTGCCAAAGGAAGGATCCGCCCCAGGTGCCAAATACTTTAGGTACGCCCCTGCAGAGGTACACAAACAAAATATACAACATGGTCAGAAGACAACAGTATGACATTTAATACCGAGAAATTTCAGCTCTTGAAATATGGTAGAAATAAGGAACTTAAATAGACTGCATATTATGCTCCAGATAGAAAAGAAATTCAGAGAAGCACGAAAGCGGTCGACTTGGAGGTAATAATTACCGATGATTCCAAATTCGAGACACAAAATCAGAGAGCAATAAACAAAACAAAAAGAGTCGCGGGACAGGTACTAAGAACGTTTAAAAAGGAGGGACAAGACAGTAATGATTCCCCTGCTGAGAACACTGATCATACCAAAACTTGAATACTGCTCAGTTTTGACATCCCCATATAAAAAGGAAGAAATTAATAGACTAGAAGAAACGCAGAGACATTTCACAGCCAAGAGTGATGGCTGCAAAGAACTCAACTACTGGGAAAGACTACGTAAACTAAATCTGTATTCCCTGGAAAGAAGAGAGCGGTATACCATAATCTACATAGGGAAGATGATCGAAAAACTGGTACCAAACCTCAAACCAAACCCAATTACCATCCAAACAACGCTGGAAAATAGGAAAGGCAGAATGTGTAGTGTTCCCAAATTAAAGGCCCGACAAGGGACCTCCTCAACACTGAAGGAAAATAGCTTGATTGTTAGTGGGCCAAGACTTTTTAACCAGCTTCCAAAGGACCTGAGAAACGTTACAAGGGTCAAAGTTGAAGTCTTCAAGAGAAGGCTAGATGCCTGGCTCTGGACGGTACCAGATGGGCCGGGTGTACCTAGCTATGTGCGGTGGAGAGCGAAAGAGAGCAACTCGCTCCTCCACCACGCCAGACCTAGAGGCGGGGCCACCAGCTTGACCTTCGTGTGAAGAGAGACAGACGCACGGAACCCAAACGAGGTTTGAGGTACATATTAGTAAATTAAGTAAGAGATCGAAGAAAAGCTTCAATGTTTTTACGAAATTTCGCTCCTCCCATACACCCGTTCAGGGTTTGAAAAGCTACAAGCATCATTGGCAAGTAAAAAGAAGGTCATCGTAATAACGATACTTCCTTACGTGGCTCATCACCACTGGAAGCAACAATGATTTGTGTCATCATAATCCAGTGAAATAATTTCTTTGCTTTGTTTGTGTTATTAGTAACAGATAGCGAATGGGGTTATGTAACGTTCGTAACGGTAAAGCTCATGAGGTGTATAGGACCTATGACTTCACTTTCGGTCCAAACTATCTAAAAGTCACTACATCATCTGAACGCGGATGACGGTCACCAATTCAACGACTGAACATACCCAACGTCTCTTTACCTCACCGATATAACGGGAAGTGGTGTCGCCCCGTCACCACGACCGTAGCCCAAATGGTGGAAATATGCATTGAGTTTAAGTTAACGATATTAAAATGAGATGAATCTTATCAAAGTATAAATACGCCACAGAGAAATAAGAACAAATAACTTTGTTTTTACATTGAGAGAGAGAGAGAGAGAGAGAGAGATAGAGAGAGAGAGAGAGAGTTACAAGGAGTTACAAGGAAAAGTAGTACCTCAAAAGGCCTTGCGGCCCATACCGAGGAGGTACCAATGGCAACGGGTGCCATGGAAAAATTCTGTCACCCTCAAATAGTGTGCAAGATTCGGTCTAACCTTTTCTTGAACAGATCCACAGAAGAACTGTTCACAACTTCTGAAGGCAACCTGTTTCACGTGTCACAGATCTTATAGGTAAAGTAATTCCCACACACACTAGTCCTAAACCGTTTCATATCCAACTTCCAACCATTGTTGCGAGTTGGGTTATCATTTAAACTAAACATGCTTCTAAAATCGACATCGTTGAACCCGCGTAAGAGCTTGAAAACCTCGATGAGCTGACCATGCAGCCTCCGAGTTTCTAGCGAAAACAAATTCAGGGCGCGTAAGCGTCGATTGTAGCCCATATGCCTAACGGAAGGGATTAACTTTGTGGCCCTCGCCTGCACTCGCTCCAGCCTCTCAATATCCTTCCTGAGGGTGGGTGACCAGAACTGCACAGCATACTCCAGGTGCGGCCGAACCAGGGAATTGTACAGAGAGAGCACAATCCCTTTGTTCCAAAACTGAAATTGCCTCCTGATATAACCCAACAGCTTCTGGGCTTTCTTTTCCACCTCTACGCACTGTTTGGTAAACTTAAGGTCGCTGCTGATTAGCATACCCAAGTCCTTTTTCCAAGTTAAACGGCATTTGCCACTTTTCGGACCACTCTCCTATCCTACGTAGGTCTGCACGCAGTTGCTCGATCGCTTCGGGCGTCCCAACATTGGCCCCAAGCTTGGTGTCATCAGCGAATTTGGCAATCCGACTGACGATGCCAGCGTCGATATCATTTATGTAAATGATAAACAACAGTGGCACCAAAACGGAACCCTGAGGAACCCCACTAATGACCGAGGCCCAACCCGAACTAGCCCCGTTAATTACAGCCCTCTGCCGCCTATTCTTCAGCCAGTTTTCAATCCACCTACCTACTTCCCCACCGATACCCAGCGCGCGCACTTTGGCCATTAGCCGGCGGTGAGGTACCTAATCAAAGGCTTTCTGAAAGTCGAGATAAAGTATATCAATCGCCCTACTCTTATCATACTCACTCAACATGACGTGAAAAAACTCGAGCAAGTTGGTCAGACACGACCTATGCCGTCTAGACCCGTGTTGAGAATCCGCAAGAAGCTTGTAGGAATCCAAATGGTCAACGATCCTATCCGCTATTATCCCCTCTAATAATTTACCTACAACCGAAGTGAGACTAATGGGACGATAGTTCCCTGGATTTTCGTAATTCCCTTTCTTAAAGATAGGGGTCACGTTGGCTTCCCTCCAGTCACCAGGCACCTGGCCCGTCTCCAACGATTTGTTGAAGACTGTAGCCAGGTGGGGAGCCACCTGGTCGCGCACCTCCCGCAAAACTCTGGGGAGGAACTGGTCTGGCCCAGGAGCCTTAAACGCACTCAGTTTGTCTATTCTATCGGCAACGACTGTCGTGGTACACCGAACACTATCCAGGCCAGCACCTTCGTGCCTCACGCCTGGCTCGGGGATGACGCGGATGTCCTCCCTGGTGAACACTCCCGCAAAGTACTCATTCAGCACATTAGCGATGTCCGCGTCGGAGGTTCGCAGAACGCCGCTGGGTCCTTTAACGGACCTATCATGCTTCTAATGGGCTTTCTACTATTAACATAACTGAAGAACTCCTTAGGTTCGCCTTGCAGAGGCTTGCCACCCGGAGTTCTTCGTTGTGTCTTGTTAGCCTAACCTTCGCCTTCACTTCTCTGCACAGGCGGACATACGACTCAGTGTTCTCATGGGAACGATTGGCCTTCGCCCTCCTATACGCAGCTTTCCTATTTCGGATAGCCGAAGCGATGTCACGACTGAACTACTTAGGCTGCGTTGAAGCAGGGGTGACCGGTTTTGAGGGTATGGCAGCAGACTGCAGCACCATAAACTGGTCCCGGAATGCACTCCATACTTCCTCAACATCGCCACCGACCTCTAACCCCATCTCACCTACGCTATCCCGGAGGCCAACAAAGTCCGCCCGCCGTAGATCGAGCTTATTGCCTCTAGAGTCACTACGCCTCACCCGAGGGACGCAGACACAGAACCTAATCAGACCGTGATCACTCCCGCCCAACGATTCGACAACGGTGAGGCCAGTGACGAAGTTGTCTTCGGTCGTGAATACTAAGTTTAGAACGCTTTCGTCTCGTGCAGGCCCATTGACCCACTGAGTCAGGAAGTTCTCATCAACAAAGTCAACTAGCCTCCTCCCTTCGGCATCAGCAGTCCTGTCTTCCCAGTTTATGCTGCGACGATTGAAGTCTCCTAAAACTACACACACACCCTGTCCCCTAGTAGGCTACGGAGTTCGGTGTACAGGGCTGTATCTTCCTCGAGGAGGAGATGCGGAGGTCTGTACACCAAGATTAACCTATAGTTCGTCCCTCCCACGTTCAGATCAACGCCAAGCAGCTCCCGTTCCGATCGGAACTGGCAGTCAACCGGACTCAACGTGTCCGTCACGTATATTAGTACCCCTCCCCCCTCCCCACGGGTGCGGTCTTTGTGAAACATTCTATACCCAGGAATCTCGAACTCCCCAACGTAGTCCCTACGATCAGTATGAATCCAGGACTGGGTGATATCAACGATATCCTGGTATTCTGATGCTAAGAGCGCCCGTAGCTCGCAAAGCTTATTCCTAATCGACCTAGCATTGAAAAGCACTGCTCGGAGGGAGCCTTCCCTATTCAGACCGCCCCCTAGCCCGACCCGTTTTCCGGAACAGCCAGGGCTGTCGTTAGTTGAAGAGCTCCTCACCAACGAGGGGGCAACTTCCGCAGGAAATATATATATATATATAGATATGTTACAATAAAAACAAATAGACAGAAAATACACACGGTATTAACAGATGAACGTACGTCTCACGCTACCAGTTAAAATGTTTGTCAGCTTTACTAAATCTCCAACAGTAAACAAAAAATGGTAACTATGATAGAGGGATAGTGATGGGTATTAAGTGTGGACCACAACACTTTGCCGCCTCTCTATCATTAACCATTCTGGTATTTTGTATGACTGCAATTTTTTGGCATATTCATAATTATTTGATGACAAATAAAAGTTTGAGGAATCTGTTTCAGGAGATTTCTGTTTTCGAACTGGTTTTTCGTTCTGTCCACATCTTGCAATGAATTTCAGTTCCAAGCACAGTTCATCCCAGAAGGAGTCCTGTGAAAACACTAATAATTATAGGGAAATATTTCATGTTCGTATAAAATAGTGAGTGGGAACATGAATGTCAGGGATAAACCAGAAAACACTCTCGCTGGTATGTCAGCCAAAATTTGGAGTGTCTCTTTTGGTTGGGATTAAGGGAACGCCCTTTTGAAAAATACATTTCGCCCAAGCAGATTTCATGGAATTTCTTTAACCGAGTTCAGATTAAATTTTTTTGTTTTTCAAGTTTTGAGTATTTTTAGTAACTTTTTAGTAACTTTTTAGTTAAATAAAGTGGAGAGTTAAAATACACTGAAACAGAATTATACGTGCAATGAAGACAAACACAGAAAATAAGTACTTTGCACACACAAAATCACACGCACACACACACAACACACACAAATCACACGCACACACACACACACACACACACACACACACACACACACGAATGTAAATTTATAATTACCCCTTCCTGCGCTGCCAGCTTCGGAGCTTTCCTGGTAAATTCGCAGCAAGCAATTATACAGGCAAAAGCGCCCCCACCGGCCATCACTACAAGCACACCTCCAACATTATCCAGACCTAATTCTGCAGCAGCAGCCTTGTCATCAGTTTTCTCTTTCTGCAAAACAAGTGTCAATAAAGACGAAGAGATCAGAGACGAGAGTTGGATCGAGACGAAAACGCATGAGTGTCTATGTACAGTACACTGTAAAATACAGTTTAATTGTTCCAATGAATCGAATATTAAACGATTCTGAATCAATTTTATTTTGTAAATTCCATATAAATGATTGAAAATCGGTCCACAAAAAAAAGTTGTTCCAACGGTTTCAAGGTTTCAATGATGCACCATTCATTCATTCTTTTGCAAAGCAATCGCTCCATAATCGGTTCATGTAGCATTCATGGAGCTATTAAACCTTTAGAAAGAGTGTTCTGTATGGAACAACTTCATTTCACAGTGTTGGAACAACTTCCCTTTCTGGACCAATTTTGAACCAATTATATCGAAATTACAAAATATATCTGATTCACAATAGTTCCATATTCGGTCATATGGATCAATAATTGAAGTAATACTCCTTGGTTCTAATTTTGTGTTGTTTTTTTTTACTAGAAAATCTACGATGTTTCTTTTTCTTCGTTTAAAATGTTATGGAAACAAAGTCAATACGAGCAAAATCGAATTTTACCCATTTTTTTATTAATTTTTTTTGTTTTATCTATTTTTAGCTCATTTATTGCTTTTATTCACATCTTTTTACAAACGTTTAAGAATTTTTTGTTCGATGCTTAGAATTTTGTGAATTTCAGTATTATAGAAAATAACTTATTAAGGTTCACTCTTTTATCTTCCATGTGGAGTTTCGGATGAAAATTTTCATGAGAGTTCATATCAACAAAGTTGATACATACACAACACATACACACGCATTTCCATCCTTAATCACGATTCAGACAAGATGATTTATCGTACAGATAAGGAAAGAAAACAAATTACATCACATCTTCACCCACTTTTACGCAACAGTTTTTAACCTTATTTTGCTGATAAGGTTCACTTAGTTTGTCCCAAACACGCACTTTGTTTCATTTCATTACTGTTTCAGTCATATTTTTGTTTAATAATTATTAACAATTCATATTTATGTTTTTATCTAACTTTAATTAAAAGTTTAATGAAAAAGGTTATGTAACACATGATATTTTAATATAAAAATATTTTATGACGAAATTTTAAATACAGGGTGTTTATAAAGTCCCTATCTATTTCAGTGAAAACGTAGCAAAAAGGGTAAAATTCAATAACAATATAATAGAAGGCATACATTTAATGACTACTTAAGCACATGATTCTACATGAGCACCATCAGTATCTCTACAGAGTTCGAATCTGTCAGCAGCATTGTGGAACACATTTTGGAGCATGACAGGGGTTATTTTTGTAATGCTATTACGGTACGAACACGTAAATGTCCCAGCTTCATTGAGATAGCATTTTAAACACCGTCATCTTTCAACAACATGGGGCAGTAGGGCATATCATACTTTCCCGAGTCCGAATTTCACTCTGGCTAATATGTATTTTTATGTAAAATTTAATTCTAAGAGGGGTTTCTTTTCTGCAACTTTTCCCAAAAATCGCGTTATCATGTTCAAAATTGCGGTTTTCTGTTCTATGTTGAAATACCGAATATTCATTTGAACACAACCTCATATTTTTAACCCTTTGTCGTAATTTGTTGCCATTTAGACACATTAACTTTGCTTAACTCTTACACAGGTTTAATACATACATACATAAGAAAAAAATCTACTCCATTTGAATCTTTGTAACCATTTGGACGCAGAAGGCGAAGTTCAACATTCTCTCAATAGAATTGCATTGCAATAGCAGTTGCCACTGGCTTCCTGAACGACCTCATCAAGACCGGTCATCTTTCCAAAGACAAGGCTTACTTGGCCATAGATGGCATGAAAGTCTAGAGGGCCAAGGAGGAAGTAATGGCCTCATCAGTTGAAGCTCTCACGCAGAGGTCAGAGGAGATCTCTGGGATATTCTTTGATGGCAAGCAGGATAGGAACACAAAAGTGTTGAAATATGACGAAGTGACAGGGAGATTTCATCCTGGCAAAGTGATCGAGGAGCATTACACTATCACGTGAGAGCCTCAAGGAAAGTACCTCTTCCATTTCACTCCCGAGGAACCTAAGGAAGGAGAAAAGCCTGCTCATAAGATCGCTCAAGGCCTGCATGAGTGACTTCTGGATCACGGAGCTGACGAGAGCCTTGTAATGATTGGAGGAGACTCTACCAACACCAACACGGGGTGGTCTGGAGGCGCCATAGCCCTATTGGAGAAGATGCTGGGTCACAAGTGCCACTGGATGATCTGTCAGCTCCATGTGAACGAGCTCCCCCTGACTTAATCATCAAGCTGGACGGCCCTGTAACTCCCCGGTCAGGCTTCAGTGGACCTATTGGAAAACTTCTTGAGAAAGTGAGTGAACTTGAGGTCAACTTCAACTTCAAACCAGTGGAAGGAACTGAAGATATCATAGAGCTGCCAGTAGAGATAGTCAAATCTCTCTCCACAGACCAGCACAACTGCTATCTTCTGATCAAAGCCATCAAGTCTGGAAGTCTCAGTCCACAGTTAGCTGGTCTCAAGTGCGGACCTCTGAACCAATCCAGGTGGCTCACTACTGCACAGGCCATCTTGCTGTTGTGGATGAGGGAGCACGGACTGAAGGGGGAGGTGTTGAGGAGGCTCGAGGTCCTCGTGAAGTTCTGCCTTAACTTCTACTTCAAAATGTACTACAACATCAAATTTGGTCCTGCACACGTTTTTTCAAGCCTGAGGCTGCTGAGGAACCAGACTACCGAGGTCAGGAACATCATCTCTGCTGCAGTGATAAGAGGAGCTTACCACGCACATCCTGAGAACATTCTGGCTTCATTCCTGTGCAGTGAGGATGAGCATCAGAGAGCTTTTGCTGTGAGCCAGATAGAGAAGATCAGAGAAGGAAGAGACTTTGGTGATACGACAGTGCTTTGGTGATACGACAGTGCTTCCCAAGCTGTGTACGGTCACGAGAGGAGAGATGGGTGGGTGAGAGCCAGGATAGACCATCGAGAAATGCTCCCAGTGTTCAGATCGAAGCAGGACATACTTAAGAGCTTTTCAAGTTCGAGTGGCTGATGAAGAGGCTGAAGCCATCGTTAATGCTCATAAGAGCTGAAAGTCCTCATAAGATCATAATATAAGATCTTATGAGGCCACGCTTTTCAGGGATCCAGGAAGAACAGGCGTGTAAACCTACACGTGGAGGTGGCAAGTCTCCCGCTACTCGATCAGAGTAGAGCTGGTGAGCCGCGCCTATTCTTCGAAGAAAAACTTAAAATTCTTAAGTTTTACGTGAAATCTAAACATTTTTTCAGCACCCAGAGGTATTGAAACACGCAAGAAAGCAAGGATGAGGTCAGAAAAACAGCTTTTAGACTAAATCATATGCAGAACAGCTGCGCGCTTTGGTTTGGGTGCCCTGAGGCTGCGTTAGGCAGCCTTCAAATCAGAAAATCGCGATTTTGACCATGAAAATGAGATTTTTTGGAAAAGTTGCAAATAATAAACCCATCTTAGAATTAATTTTTACATAGGAATACATATTAGCCACTTTGTTTTCCCAAAATCTCAACCCTGAACCTAGAGTATGATATGCCCTAATGGGGCACCTTGTCATTACGCAAACATTGTTCGGGAGTACCTAAATGAACGATTTCCAAATCGGTGGATCGGACGTGGAGGCAATAGGCCATGGGCGGCTCGGTCTCCTGACCTAACGCCCTTGGATTTCTTTTGCATGGGGCTTTATCAAATCAAACGTCTATCAAACGAGGGTTACAGATCTGCAAGATTTACGTGCTCGTTTCGTAACAGCAGTTACATAAATAACCCCTGTCATGCTCCAAAATATGTTCCGCAATGCTGCTGACAGATTCGAACTCTGTAGAGATATTGTTATTGTTATTGTAGAGATATTGTTATTGAATTTTACCCTTTTTGCTACGTTTTCACTGAAATAGATAGGGACTTTATAAACACCCTGTATATAATTCATTTTTAACTTTTTTTATCGAACTTTTAATGGAAGTTTATTAAAAGAAATGGTTATGTAACAAGATATATTTTAGTTTTTAGTTTTAATTAAAATACTTTTAAGTTATGCTAAAAACGTTGTTATTTTCACCAATCATTTTTTTATTCAATATATATCCACTTATTTATCCACCGTTCGTGCAAGCATCCAACCATCCTCCACTCATTTATCTACATATACAGGGTGATTCATCAATCCTGACTGAAAGGGATTTGTTGCATAGTTCCGTTACACTGTAGGTTCAGGGGGTTCAGGGTGGAGTGACAAACTTTACCTTGGTCAGAATAAACAATTCAAGGGAAGCAAAAGCAAGGTTAACCAAAGTATGATATATATATATATATATATATATATATATATATATATATGTATGCTATCTATATATAGAGAGAATTGCAGGAAAACTTGTGAGTAAATGTATAATTTCATCCAATATTTTCCCTCCAAATATATACCAAATATAAAGCATGAAGCGGTATATAAATGCGTTTGTGTCACAATTTTCCGCAGAGGTTTCACAGCAAGTATTCCTGTTTGATTTTGACGAAACCTTTCGAAAGATTTCGCATCCATTTTTTTCAGAGAAACCGAGAAAGAAAGGTGAGCATTGCTTTATCCTTCAAAATAATGAAGAAGTTTAACAGTTTTACTTAACACCAACGCGGCTTATATCAGAACCTTTATGATCCATAACTCTTTCAGTGTGTTCAGCCAACTGATTAACTGTGTGTGGCCGTCAGAAATTTGAATCTCGTCATGCAGCGACGAAGATTATTGTGTTGTAGACGTTCTTATGCATTAACACTGAAGAAAAGAACGACACATATTTATAGTTGTTACAAAAAGGGATCAACTGAAGATTAGGGGCCCCCCAGCCTTCTTTAGTTAGCTTTATAAAGCTAACGGTAATTATGTATTTTATCCCACTCAGTCATTTTACACACCAAAATACATTTTTCTAGTAGTATTTGATGTGATTTGTTCAAATATGACCTCCATTTCTGTCGGAAATGAGATCCAACAAAGTTATAGTACTTTGAAGTTTGGCTCATTTTCAAGGGAAATGGAAGTCAAAATCTAAGCAAAACATCAAATATTACTAGGAAAATGTATTTTGGTATTTAACCTAACCTAACCTAACCCTGGCTAAACGAGCCTAACCCTGGCTAAACGAGCTCTCGTCTGTATCCACCACCTAATCCATAATAAGGTAATACTCTAGGCTCGTTTAGCCAGGGTTAGGCTCGTTTAGCCACGGTTAGGTTAGGTAAGGTTAGGTTAGGTTAGGTTAGGTTAATTAATACCAAAATACATTTTTCTAGTAATATTTGATGTGTTTTGCTTAGATTTTGACTTCCATTTCCCTTGAAAATGAGCCAAACTTCAAAGTACTATAACTTTGTTGGATCTCATTTCCGACGAAATGGAGGTCATATTTGAACAAATCACATCAAATACTACTAGAAAAATGTATTTTGGTGTGTAAAATGACTGAGTGTGATAAAATACATAATAACCAAGCTAACTAACGAAAATATAACGACGTAACCTAACCAATCGTCAAGGGCGTACAGTTGACCTAACGATTGGTTAGGTTAGGTCGTGATATTTTCGGACCTTTTCCAGTTTGTGTACCGTTTTTCATATAATTTATTTTTGCCTTTTCAGATAAAAAATGAGTGATCAGAAATGAGTTCTTGATAACCTAACCTAACCTAACCTAACCTAACCTAACCCACATTATAACTTTCAATTTCAATCTAAAAATGTTTACTATGCTGTATGTAATGTACTGTAGAAAACGGTACATAAACTGGAAAACGGGGGCCTGATTTTCAGGTGATCCAAAAAAGATATATATTTATTCTTGATTAAGTTAGTTACGCTAGGATAGGTAATATATATTAATAATAATAATAATAATAATACGAAGGATGGCTTTTACTTGAAGTGAGGTTGAATTTCTTCGATTATGTGCACAGTATTAATTCAAGTAGCACGTAACATTTTAACAACATTATTGAAAAGTTGCACGCATGTTATCAAATTACACTTTAAAAATCACGTTTAAAATGTTTTTAAAATAAGTGATAAATTTACGTTATTGAAATATTATCACAGTTTCCCACACCATGCAGTATATTTTAAAACATTATAAACAAAATTGGTGCAAGTGTACTTTATGTCCCCCTGTGGTGCCTAGTGTAGTTTACGTTCCCTACATTATCCGAGTGTAGTTTACGTTTCCCTACTTTGTCCGCGTATAAACAATCAAATAAAACGTTAAAACTAACGAAAATATTACGACTTAATAACCAATCGTCAATTTATTTATATATTGACGATTGGTTAGGTTAAGTCATAATATTTTCGTTAGTTTTAACGTTTTATTTGATGGATTCATTTAAAAAAAATGTTTCCTAAAGATCCTAGTGTAGTTTACGTTCCCCAACTTTGACCAAGTGTAGTTTGTGTCCCCTTTTGCGTCAGGGGGACGTAAACTACACTGGCTCCACAAAATTTAAACATGTAAACATTAGTAAATTTAAACATTTAAACATTAAAAATATTTTAAACATGTCTTTTTTAAATGTAATTGGATCACCTAAAGATCAGGGCCCCCAGCCTTCTTTAGTTAGCCTTATAAGGCTAACTAACGAAAATATCACGACCTAACCTAACCAATCGTTAGGTCAACTGTACGCCCTTGACGATTGGTTAGGTTGAGTCGTGATATTTTTGTTAGCTAGTTTTATAAAGCAAACTAAAGAAAGCTGGGGGCTCTGATCTTCAGGTGATGCATGTGATTTGATAACATGTGCGCAACTTTTCTATAATGTTTTAAGATGGTGCTACTTTTCAATAATGTTAAAATGTTTGAAATGGTTGCTAGAACATAACGTCATCTGGTACTGTAGTGCAATATGCAATATTTTTCCATTACTGTTAGTTTCTTTGCTCTATTCACTGTGATGTAATTTATTTCCAGTCACGTATTCTTCTAAACTGATTCTAAGTTCTCTTTACTTCAAATAATATAGCGTTGATGAAATAAGGGCGGGACTCATTTATAAAGGACAGAATGAACGACACGTTTCCTTTCTATATTTTATTTATTTTGATACACGATTTGAAAATGTGTGATTAAAGGGGGTGAGGCGAGAGTAACCGAGTAATTTAAATTTAAATTTTAGGGAGAGAGACACTGTAGATTCTCAAAAATAATTTATTTAATTCTACGTACATTATGAACACAAACCTAATTTCTTACGAGTGTACCCATGAAACTCGTGACCTGTGGGCATTTTTACAACGTGGCCGCCGTTTTGAAATGCCTATCGTTTCTCTCCCATTTTAAGCACATTTTTCACACAAACATTATTTCCTTTACTGAATGCAATAATATTTTTCTCATTAAAATAATCATTGAATTTCATATTTTATTGCGATGCAAAAAATCTGGGAAACGCCAGTAGGAGACGAAAGAGCCGTTAGATCAGTGAAGTTAAGCGATGTTTGATCAGTAATTGGATGGGTGACCGTCTCCTGCATTCATATGATGTGGCGACTTATAGTTCGAGCTCCATTTAAGGCTGTAAGTCTCCTCCGTCATCTGACGTTTGCCGTCATGAAGGAGAGTCAATATTATCATTATTATTATTAATGCCTTAACCATTGCAAAAACTTCATGCTTTAAGTTCCTGCAAAGATTGAACAAATCAAAGTGAGTGCCATACAGATACTTGCAATCTGTGTTGTGAAGTATGTTCTCTAATGACCTACTCGCGTAATTATTTGCTAAAATGCAAAAGATATAAAAGTGTGGTAAAATGTCCTGTATACCATCTTCATCATTCAAAATAGATTCTACCCTTTAACTATAGTATAAATACTGAAGAAAATATTATATTTTCATTTAAATCTAACGTACATAACTTTAGAGGCACAATATCCATGTATGAATTTACTTAAAAAAAGACTGATACAATTCTCATTCTTGATAAACATCCTAAATTATAAAGTGTGCATCAAATGAAAAGTGTTTCTCTGCTTCAAAGAAGGTAAAAACTTAATATGTCGTACGTTTAATTCAGTTCAAAAGTCACAGATTGATTAGCATGATTTAAGTGTAGAATCACGAGTTGTAATCTCTTTTTATACTCCACCAAGTTGACGATGAAAAGAAATGCGAACCTACTTTGGTTGATGATTTTCGTCATAGCTGTGTTGGCTTCGAAGGCGGAAGAGGGAAGTGAGAGAAAAGCGAGTGGACGTTTGATCGCTTTTGTCACATCCACGTCGGCGACCAGAATAATCACCAGCACAATAACTGCGCTGTCCACCTGCCTCAGCTTCACAGTTGGGGGTCCTCCGTGTAACGGAAGGAAACGAAGAGGAATTCTTAGGGATACGAAGTATGTCATTTGGTTCTGTTTCGTTGTACGTTTGGTGTTTTCATTACGTGTTTTCATTACGGGAAACTTTCTGATTCATTTATCACAAACATTAATTATGAATGATCTCTACCAAATAAATTTGGAGGGGCAATAATAGATTCACTTGATCGTTCGTCATACTTTCGTTTCACACTTTCGTGTCCGGATGTAACTTTTGAACCGTTTAACATAAATTCATAAAACTTTACACACATATGAATCATGACAATACGATGTGTTGTTGTAAGCCAAACTCAGGACCCTTCATGAAAGTTCAAGGTCAGAAATAGAGGTCAATGGTCAAATGGGGGCATGCCATAATTAGTGAACCGCTGTATATAAACTGATGAATCTTCACATATGCATAAGAATCAAAGTAAAAAATAAAGGTCATAGGTCACATGGAGGTAGGTACACACTACTATATTTTGATTACACAAAAATAATTTATGAAATTTCACACCAACATATGGATTATGACAAGAAAATCTACGTATGGAGAGATAGACTCGGGTTATTGTATCAAAGTTCAAAGTAACAAATAGATAGGCTGACCATATTTCCTTGAGACAAAAACGGGACATTGGGATGGCAAAAAAGGGACGGGGGTTATGTAATATTCTGTATTCATGAAAAAGTAAGTACATAAACATATTGAGCTTACAATTATTCTTCAGTGACAGAACCCATACAAAAACCCATACAAAACGGTACTGTCCCGTTCAAAACGGTACGTATGGTCAGCCTACAAATAGAGGAAGGGTCATTGCCGTCGTTCCAACATAATTCTGGTTAATTTGTGAAATAATTGCATCTCTTTATTTCCTTCACAATTTGCAATTAATTCTGAGTAATAATTCATTAGTATTTTATGCAGAAACTCCCGCCCACATACACACACACACACACACACACACACATATATATATATATACAGAGAAAGAGAGAGAGAGATCAAATTGTAAAAGAATACTATATATGATATAAAGGAATTACTAAGCATTATCTATCCATCGATTTATTTTTTTAAAGTGCTCGTGACCTTGAGTTGAACGAAGATGAACTCGAGGGCAGTTTAACTACAAACGTTGATGTTCCTCATTTGGACACAGTGAAACGGGGGTCCCGAAAAGTGATCATCTGGTCGACGAGTTTTACCACTTTGACCTTGCTAACCACTTCCTTCCTGGATGGCACAACTATATCCATTTCTGTTCTCTGCGTCCCTCCAAATGGGGTTAACACTTGCTTTGGGTGAACTCCATTTCACGCCATGAAATTATGCTCCAACCTTCCTTTCTTAGTACATAGAGTATATATATATATATATTTATTAATGAACTAATAAAATATTCCCCTTAGATTTTAAGTGAGTTTTTTGAGTTATCAGAATTTTCGTATCATGATGTGAAGTGATTTTGCTTTCAAGCTTCATAAACAGATTGTATTAATTAAAATATGAATAGATTTTTGTCTTCTTTTAACCATCTACTACATTTCAGCTACACCTTTGTTTTCATTTATATATATATATATATATATATATATGTGGCGACTGGCGTATAGGAGGGATGGAGCGGTCGCTCCCCCTTGCTTGAAACGATAAATATTAATTTAACAGATAAAAAATATATTAATTTTAAGATATTAAAATAAATATTCTTGAAATATTTTAAAAATTCATGTGGCATATCTTGATTCATGAGGCATTTTGAGTAAGCCTTCATACAGTACATAATATTCTAAACTTATAGCATAGCTTCAAACAGCGTACCGCTGTTTGAATACAAAATAATATTGCAGCCGAATGGAGCGATAGATTTTTCGCTCAAGTAAATACAAATTATATTTTACTGTTGTAATGAAAATATAAGTACAATCGCGAATTTTTTTTATAATAACAACTTTATTTTTACTAATAGTTACTTCAGTAATAATGATATAAGCCATTTATATGTATTTTATTGAAATTATTACTTATTTGTAATTAACTAGAATTGTACGTCTGGCATAGCCGCATATGTTAATACAAGTACTCTTGTGAGCGGCAGTTGGATTCGCGCTAGCCTATTGTGAGTCTGTGTTGTCGTACAATTTTATGAAATCGCACCCCAATACATTTATACCACGAGTCGCCACTGATATATATACGTGTATATATATATATATATGAAAATGAAAATGAAAAGGTTTATTGGCAGACTATAGTCCATATGACAAATATTATTAATACAATGACAGTTC
The DNA here is from genome assembly GCA_023014485.1 of Bathynomus jamesi. Classification (NCBI taxonomy): domain Eukaryota; kingdom Metazoa; phylum Arthropoda; class Malacostraca; order Isopoda; family Cirolanidae; genus Bathynomus; species Bathynomus jamesi. Next base: position 360,563 of record JAJOZX010003661.1, on the reverse strand, counting down.
ATATACTAAGGATAGAAATATATACAATTGATTAGAAATAATACTGCAATGTCGAAGTTAAGTGGAGCTACAGACAGACGTTTTCGTACCAAGAAGTCCATAGCTTAGAGGATAAATGGCAGGACTCATGGATAGCTTGGATGATCGGGTTGGTTGATTTTTTAATTCTTTGCATTAGACTGTGTTGAGCACGTCTTGTTACCTCCGGGAAGCTCGGGACATTGCGGGTAGCAAACATTTGCGAAGCTGAGCATCTCGGGGGTAATTTATGTAAGAGTCTAAAAGACCTGTTGTACAGCAAATTTAGGTTCTGCCAGAACCTTTTTATAATTCACCCAGTTGCTGTCCGTATATATTACTGCAGAAAGTACGAAAGAGAGTGTCTTTAGCTTCACTTGTACAGAATCGAAAGTTCCTTATGGTCATATTCGCTTTAGCACACAGGCTTCGAGATTGTTTTCTTATATCCGAGTCATCACTCAAGGAGCTGGTAATAGTTTGACCCAAATACTTAAACTCTTGTACTTCCTCAATTACTTCACCATTCATTTTAAACCTTATATCAGCTGGCTGATTACAGCTTTTAGGATGAAATTGCATAACCTTAGTTTTTGTAACATTAAAAAGAATATCATGTTTCTGCGAATACACTTCGCAGACTTTTAGTAGCCGATCCAGACCTTTAACAGAGGGACTTATTAACACCATATCATCGGCATAAACTAAGTTATTTATCCTTGTGTTATCTATACAACATCCCACTGTTGCCTCATTAAGTGAAGCAATTAATCCGTCAATATACACATTAAACAGCATAGGGGAGAGCAAGGAGCCTTGTCTCACCCCGCAAGAGGAGCCAAAACACTCGGATAGTACATTGCCCCACCTAACAGTGAAAGATTGGTGGGAATACCAAAATTTCAATAAATTTAATATGTACATGGAACCTTCCTGTCTTCTAGTTTTGCAAATAAACTATTGTGGTTCACCCTATCATATGCCTTACTTATATCTAGGAAACAGTTATAAATAGTTGAATAACTGTCAATGTATTTAGATATTGTTTCTTTAAGTACATAGATACACAGGTCAGTTGAGTGAGACCTTTTAAAGCCAAACTGATTAGGAGATGTCCATAGGAAATCATTTAATCGGCGTAAGAAGAGATTTTCTAGTAGTTTCGAGAAGCAGGAAGCGACAGCAATAGACCTGTAATTATTGCTGGACAGAATATCTCCGTACTTATTTTTGACCAGGGGCAAGATATATACCCTCATGAACTCTGCAGGGATAGAGCTATGAACAAGCATGGCTGATAGGAGCAATGATATATGCAGACATACTACGTCATTTGGATATTTTAAGTGCTCATTCGATAAGTCATCTACCCCTGACGCAGAACCAGTCTTTAACTCTTTAATTAACCTCTTTACTTCAGAAAATGATATCAAAGTATTTTCCCTTGTCCCTCCCACAATCGTTTCGCTGCAATCTATCTTAAGATTATCCCTACTCACACTATTAAGAATGTTAGAATAGTGGTTTTTCCACAGCTATGCAATTTCATCCTCCCCCGACACCCCAGCGATTGTCGGAGGGAGGACATTTTTGACACCCGTTTGATTCTTAACAAATTTCCAAAATTTGTTATTATCGTTATTTATGCGAGCTTCACAGGCTTTTGATGCTCGAATAGACTCTTCTTCCTGTTTACATCGCCTAATGGCCGCCTTATACTGACCCTGACTTCTACACATATTCAAGTATACTGGTCCTAATCTGGGTCTACCATGAAAGCACCACAAATCATAAGCGTCTTTCGATTCCCTCTTCAGGGGGGCAATAAAATCATTCCATCCAGAAATAATCTTAGTATGATAGTTATAAGATTTAATCAGGGGGCTTCCTGCTTCTCTTAACAGGGATATTATCTTACTATAATGCCTATCTATGAGTTTACAGTGAGAATCATTTGAGCAAGGATTATTACAGGCAAGGTGCAAAATTTCTCAATTATTAAAGAGGTGACTTGTTCTGTCTTTGTATTCTATTCTCTGCTGCATATTAACATTGGACCAATCGACGCGATTATTCTTACCTATTGAGTTCTTGTTGAGTCGTGTTGCGCATAAATTGGTAACGGTAATTAATATTTCTAATGGTCTATGATCAGAAAGAAGGAAATCATGCAGAATATGAACTCTAACAATTCGAGCCTTTAGATTATTACTAGTGAGACAATGATCAATCCACCTGGTGGTACCACTCATATCACTAACGTATGTAAAATTACCACTGGCTACCCCTAATACATCTACATCACTTATACTTAAATTGCCCGACTCGCACATGTTACCCAATTCTACAAAGAATTCTGAGTTCACATGTGCGTTAAAGTCCCCCATTATTTATTATACAGTGAGAATATTTAGGATTATGTGATAATGACTTAATTTTGTACAGCAAATCAATATATTCATCTAGATTACTGCCGTTGTTATATGGTAAATAGCTATTTACAATTAATATGCAATCATTGTTCACTTGTAATTCAATGCCTAACAACTTTACATTATCGCTTGTTAAAAATTTTATATGTTTTGACAAATTTTTCTTTATTAAGAAAGCAACACCACCAAAAGGCCTACCGTACATTAATTCATCTGACAAGTCTACTGCTGATGATGCATGGTACATAAAGTCATCATGGATGGTAGAGAGGAATTTTAGCTCTTGCTTAGGTAGCCAGTGCTCCTGCAGGAGTATCAAATCTGCACTGTCGCAGATTTTATGAACATCTACAGTTGAATTCCTCACTGACCTTACATTATATGAGACTATTTTCAACAAGTTATCCGCCATGACTGATAGAGAATTTATTATTAGTAAGATTATTATTATTATACACAGTACAACTTTCAAGCATTACCGTTAGGGCGCCTATTATTATTATTATTATTATTTTTATTATTTTTCCTGTTATCAAATCTGGAAAAGTGAATAAACTCCTTAACAATAATACCGTCTGACCATTGACTCATATTATACGGGTTGAAATGCGCATTTACACCTTTAATTATTACTTTAAAAGAGTTATAATACGGAGATTTCGTGTTTAGTTTATTAACTATCAATATACTGTGTTCACCAATGACTTCTTCCATCACGTGTCGAATATCTCTTGCCTCGTTCGAGAGCTGAATTCGCGACACAAAGAGGGTGAGATTCCCCATCGATGGCCTCGCCGCGGAGACCGGTTGAGGAAACCTTCGGGAAGGGCGCCTGTTAACAGTTACCCACCCGTCGTCCTCCTCCCTCGATCTCCCTGAGGCAGGGTTCGCCTGCCTGGCGGGTGGGTGGCACAACCTTCGGGAAATAGGAGGCCTCTCCCTTACTTTGTGGCTTGGTGAGGGTCTGTTAGCGGTGTTTATAACCTGACGGCCGCGCGTGTCCCTCCTTCTTCGGTGGGAGGGGAGGGGGTAACTACGCACCGAGCGAGGCGTAATCGAACACCTCTCCTCTGCAGTGGGAGGCAGGGAAGAGGGCAATGATGCCTCGTCTCTCGGTATTGGACCGTCCCTGTTCCTCACTGTGAAATCGGGAGCAGGGGTCCTTTCCTGAACGGGAGGGGGGGGGGGTTGACCGCTACCCCTGCATGCTGCGTTTCCACCCCACCTTCAGGGGGGAGTTGGAGGCGGGGATTTCGTTTCCCCCGCTGCCCGACGCGCCTCTTGGAGATCTGGCTTGCTGAACTACTTCCGAGTAACTGGGCTTTGGGAGGAGCGTCTCTTTCAACGCATCTAACTCTGACCGGAATTGTTCTAGCGAAATCGCGTTTTTCTGATTTGACACCACGTGTTGGTGTTTCAGTTCAACTATCGACTTTTGTACCTCATTATACTGTTTGAGGAGCACCGAGACGTCTACGTCACCCATAGAGATTACCGATATTCTATGGAAGTTAGTAAGGTAAAAGGTAATATTGTTCTCATTATCCCGGAGGGTCGACACTTTATTTATAATGTCTTTATATATATATATCAGAGCTGGGCACTTCCGCAAACACTTCCGCAAACCGCAAATTCCGCAATTGCGGAAGTATGTTTTCGTTTGCGGATTTGCGTTTGCGGCAAAGTCATCGCAAATTAGTGAATTTGCGTTGCGGAACTAAGACCGCAAACGCAAATCTTTCCGCAAATTTCCCACGTGGCCACTGGCCAAGCCCGCTAGTGCTGTGACGCTGCTGTCACTGGCCGCCAATTGGCTGGCAGGCAGCGCGTCATCTTTCCCGCCATCTTTCCCGCCATATAATGAAGCCCAAAAGGGCCAGCCTGACCTCTGACAACTTCCAACGTCTCGTGTTCATGAAGGGGAACATGGACTTATTAAAACTGGATTTGGCTCAGTTACTGGAGGAGGACGACTGAACTTGTTGACAAAGCCAGAGGCGTACACTTGTAGAGGCTAGAGGGGTTGAGTTGTACAGTGAGTTCAAGTTGTGTACAGTCACAGTGTTAACTTAATTTAACTTGTGTAATGTAATGTGTGTACAGTTACTACAGTTACAGTACAGTCTTCTCTAACGTGTCTAAGTCTCAAAATTTATGAAATTCAAATGATTAAATTTATTATTTAATTTATTTACTATTTACTTGCAGGAGGTGTTTTTGTTCAATATAATATATCAATATACAGGGTGTCCCGTAAGTCTGGACCCATAGGGAAAAATAATAAAATTACAAAATAGTCCAAAAATTTATTTATAATATATTTTTTTATTTTTATTATTATTTTTATTATTTTTTTTTATGATCTTACTCCGCTGGAGTTTTATTTGTGGGGCCACTTGAAAGCCAAAGTGTACGAGGTCAAACTTCAGAACATTTTCCACCTTAAAGCACGCATTGTGGAGGCGTGTCAAGAAATTTCTGCGACTGTGATTCAGAAAGTGCTGTCGCAGTAGAGATTGCGTCTTCAACTATGTGTGCGACACAACGGCGGACACTTTGAACAGATTATGTAATAAATTTTTGGACTATTTTGTAATTTTATTATTTTTCCCTATGGGTCCAGACTTACGGGACACCCTGTATGTAGTATTTTTATTTCTTCTACAATAGTGATTTATTGTAATAAATTATTTAGCCTTGTTTTTTAATAAAAACAAGGCTAAAACATTAAACATTAAAAAGATATAAAAACTTTTTATACCTCTTTAATGTTTTGGATACTTTTTATAGTTAAAATTGCGATTGCGGAATTTGCGGTTTGCGGAAGTGTTTGCGGAAGTGCCCAGCACTGTAAAAATTGGAAATATGGTTTGCGTTTGCGATTTGCGTTTGCGGCACCAAAAATGGCAAGCAGTTTGCGGATTTGCGGTTGCGGAAGGTAAGGTTTGAGTTTGCGGATTTGCGATTGCGGAAGTGATTTTGAGTTTGCGGTGCCCAGCTCTGATATATATATATATATAGTTTTCCTGCCCAGTGTGACGGTTACACGTGTTTCGTTTGAAGTTAGAATAAAAGTGATATTACAATAAAAATCCTGCAGTTAATCCTTTTTAAGCAGTGCCAATTTTTGAGTGAATATTCAGTGAACACAGTCGTATGCCTATTTACATGGTGAAATAGCAGCATTTGTTGAAATAAAGCAAATAAGATTAAAGCAACTTAATCAATACAACGTTTTTTTTTCCCCCGAGTGTTTTCTCTCTGAGGAAATTTAACTGCCCATCGAAAGGCAATATCCCTCAGTTATCCACCACGGTGCGTGCACTCCAGGGCACCAATCAGTGAGAATCTACAGCGTGCCACATCCCCCATCCCCCATCCAACGGAATAACGGAAAAACTTCCCCTCCCTCATTTCTAAAGTCAAATCAAATACTTCACCTACTAAATTACCATTTTGAGTTAATATTTCGTGCACAAACATTTACATACCATTAGAAACATGGCAATGGCAAATCAATTCATACAACCTTGTGGATACTGTAAAAAAGAAACAGATGAATCAAAGAAAATTCGCTGCGATTTTTGTCAGGCCTTAGTCAAATTTCACTGGAGATGGAGTGACGAAGAAATCTCTCTTATACAGTTTTTAAAGCAGACCGACACTATGAGGAAAAGGCAAAAGAGGAGTTTATGAATAGCGAACAAAGAAAAAAAATAGAAGGAACGAAGATAGTACGAGAGGAAACTCGAAAAACGAACAGGGAAAAAAAAACGGAAAAAGCAGAAATAATAGAAATAAAAGCAGCACCAACAGAGGAAACAGAGGCACAAAACTAAATCCAAAGATTTCAAACAAAGGGCATTAGTAGCAATAGGAAAAAAACAAGTAGACAATAAAGAAATCATACTGAAACCACCAAAAACAAAGGCCCCAAGTAAAAATGGAGAAGAATGTACTTACGAACACCCTCCTGTGTGCGACTACTTCTACAATAATGGTCACTGCAAATTTGGTGGAAAATGCAAATTCCACCATCCGAACATTTGCAAGACCTACGCGACATATGGAACCTGCCATTTCGGAAGAAAATGCTATTACCATCATCTCCCGACAAGTTCAAAGGACAAAGGACAAGTTTCAAGTGACAACAGAAGGAATGTGAGAAAAAGAATATGCACCCAAATAGCAAACAAAACACAAATAACACAAAAATTTTCAACATCTCGGACACAATACGGCTGCTAAGTCTTATACAGCTGACACAGCTGGGAACCCTCGAGCCGGACTGCTTCATGGCAAGAAGCTACCAGGAAAGGTAGACGGGAACGGATCCATCTTGCAGGACCACAAGGCTACAAAACACGTGAAACCAAAGGACAACGAACTTAAAATGCACAAGGGGCAATGCAAAACAAAGAACATAAACATTGTCCTGCCAAATATTCAAGGAATAAAACAGAACAATCCACTAAACAAAGTTTCGTACCTGAAAGGTTTTATGGACGAAACAAGGGTGGACATCGCATGCTTCACAGAAACATCTTAAAGACTGCCAAGGAAACTGCGATAACTGCGAACACTGTGTCAGTAAGAAAGAATTGCATATCGATGGATTCAACTTACTAAGAGCGGATAGAACAGCGAGACGTAAAGGTGGCTGTGCTATTTATATACATGAGAGGCATATGACAGAGACGGTAATAAGTAACTTAAATCCAACAGGTTCGTGGAAACCCTTGCAGTAAAAATAGAGAAACGAAACGTGGTACTGATAGTCACCTATGGCCTCTAAACTCTCCAAATGAAAAATTTTCAGGTGCCATTGATGATATCAGAACCCTAATAAAGTCCGTAAACTCTCCATCCCCTAATATAATACTCTGCGGCGATTTTAATTTCCCATTTATAAAATACAAAAAGGTGGGTAGAAATATATTTATACAACAAGCTAAGGGGGGCACAAGAGAGGACCAGGAGCAAGCAAAAATGCTGATGGCTCTCACAAATGAGTTTATGCTGACACAGGAGATAACAGAAAATAATAGGAAAAATAACTGCCTAAATCTGGTATTCACAAATAACACGAACTTCATTGCCGATATAAAAATAACCCCAAATATTATCTCAGATCACAATATAATCGAGTTATCAACAAATATGGCGATAACTTTAAAAGACAATACATATACGGAAGGAAGAAGCAAATTTGGGGCTTTTAACTTAAACTCCAAGACCATAAATCGGGAAGAAATCAGATCACACATGGCCCAAATAGAGTGGAGAACAGTTTTAGAGAATAAAACAACTGAGGAAATGCTTACAACCTTGGAAGAAAAGACGTTGAGAATTTTGGAAAAATATGCTCCGAAAGTACAGCCAAAAGGAAAGAGGAACTGGCTAGAGAGGCAAAAGAGAAGAATATTCCGCAAAAGAAAGAGAGTAGCGATGAAGTTAGCTAATTGCGGAGACAACAATGCCAGGAAAGTAATACAAGAAAAACTGGAGCGTATCGATAGGGAAATACAAACTCTGATAAAGGGCCATATAGAGAGGGAAGAGGAAAAGGCGGTAGAAGCAATAAAGGAAAATCTAAAATACTTCTAGGCCTACAGCTATGCGAAAAGGAAAACAAAAACGCACGCTACCATTGGGCCCTTAAGGAAAGGAAATAATGAACTAACAGACGATCTAAAAGAAATATCTGAAACATTGAGAGCCCAGTATGAATCAGTCTTCAGTACCCCAAAAAGTGACAAAGCGATACCTGACATAGATGCATTCTTCGAAGAGAAATTGCAAGAAGAATGTATAACAGACTTTGATTTTACTCCAGAAGATGTAACGAGAGCTATAGGACAAATGAAATCACATTCGGCTGCAGGTCCGGACAAATGGAACGCACTATTAATTAAAAACTGTAAAAATGAAATAGCTACACCCTTATACTGGATATGGAGAAGATCCCTAGACACTGGGGAAATACCGAGCATCTTCAAAAGAGCAAACATTTTCCCTATATATAAAGGTGGGGACAGATATCAAGCAAAGAACTATCGATCAGTGTCATTGACGTCCCACCTCACCAAAATATTTGAAAGAATAGTCAGAGAAAATCTATGATTTCTTGGAGACACGGGAAAGATTCAACGAAAATCAGCACGGATTCCGATCAGGAAGATCATGCCTATCACAACTTATAGAGCATTATAACAATATCCTAGATGCACTTGAAGGCAATGAAAACTATGATGTCATATACACGGATTTTGCTAACGCTTTCGACCAATGCGATCATGGTATAATAACGCATAAAATGAAACATATGGGAATAACAGGCAAAGTGGGAAAATGGATTTACAACTTCCTCAGAGAACGACAACAGGTGGTCAAATTCAAGGTGTATCATCATCAGAATCACAAGTACGCAGCTCAGTACCACAAGGTACAGTGCTGGCCCCACTCCTGTTGATTATCATGCTAACAGACATAGACAGTGGAGTAAACAGCAACAGTATAGTAACATCCTTTGCACGATACAAAGAGCAGCAGGAAAATCAGCGATGCAAGTGAAGTGGAGTTCTTGCAGAAGTACAGTGGCGTACTAAGGGGGGTCGCGAGGGGAGCGGTCCGCCCCGGGTGACAGCCAGAAGGGGGGTGCCATCGGGAGAGTTGAAATACCAGTACAAGTTTTCAAACCAAATGAAAAATTCGCCAAGTAAGAAAAAAATGTAAAAATGTTCAAACTATTACAACAGCTTAATGTTAATTTCCACTATAAAATAAATTTTTATTTGAATGTCTTGATCGCTTTCATCAAGAATTGAGATTTGTTCTAAGGCAATGGATCAAATTCTGTCAATCTTCGCTGTTATTCAGCCAAACACTTTGGTTGTTGCAACAGAAGAAGAACTTCGGAAGTATATTCAAAATTTGACTCAGATTTTCGATGAATTCTCTGATGAAGATATCAGTGTGGAAACTGGACGACTTCGGAGGCATTTGGAAGCTGCCAAAATCAGCTTTGAAGAGGCAAAGAAATGGACAGCATTGCGGTTTCTGGAGTTTATTGTGAAATGTGATTTTTGTGAATCTTTGCCAAGCTTGTCACTGTGTTTGAGATTCTTTTTGACTCTCTGTGTGTCTATTGCTTTATGTGAAAGAATTTTTTCCAAATTGAAATTGATAAAAAATTTCTTTCGCTCGACCATGAGTCAGACGAGATTGACAAATCTGGCTTTACTTTCAATTGAACATGAATATGCAAAGAAGGTGAATTTTGATGAGGTCATTGACCAATTTGCAGAAATTAAGGCTCGAAAGCAGAGATTGTGAATCCTCTCTATTTACCTTTGAAGAATAGGCTGAGCGTTGAGACTGGATTTCCTGTGTTTTTTGTATAAAATAAAATGCAGTATTACCTGTTCACTGAATTTTTAATGTCCTGCATTTTTCTTATTTCCAATTTGCTTATGACAGTACTGTATTGTTTAAAAATCTACTTGCAAACATAATATATTTTTCTGTGTTTAAATTTTAAAATTATTTATGGGGGGTGCCAAAGGAAGGATCCGCCCCAGGTGCCAAATACTTTAGGTACGCCCCTGCAGAGGTACACAAACAAAATATACAACATGGTCAGAAGACAACAGTATGACATTTAATACCGAGAAATTTCAGCTCTTGAAATATGGTAGAAATAAGGAACTTAAATAGACTGCATATTATGCTCCAGATAGAAAAGAAATTCAGAGAAGCACGAAAGCGGTCGACTTGGAGGTAATAATTACCGATGATTCCAAATTCGAGACACAAAATCAGAGAGCAATAAACAAAACAAAAAGAGTCGCGGGACAGGTACTAAGAACGTTTAAAAAGGAGGGACAAGACAGTAATGATTCCCCTGCTGAGAACACTGATCATACCAAAACTTGAATACTGCTCAGTTTTGACATCCCCATATAAAAAGGAAGAAATTAATAGACTAGAAGAAACGCAGAGACATTTCACAGCCAAGAGTGATGGCTGCAAAGAACTCAACTACTGGGAAAGACTACGTAAACTAAATCTGTATTCCCTGGAAAGAAGAGAGCGGTATACCATAATCTACATAGGGAAGATGATCGAAAAACTGGTACCAAACCTCAAACCAAACCCAATTACCATCCAAACAACGCTGGAAAATAGGAAAGGCAGAATGTGTAGTGTTCCCAAATTAAAGGCCCGACAAGGGACCTCCTCAACACTGAAGGAAAATAGCTTGATTGTTAGTGGGCCAAGACTTTTTAACCAGCTTCCAAAGGACCTGAGAAACGTTACAAGGGTCAAAGTTGAAGTCTTCAAGAGAAGGCTAGATGCCTGGCTCTGGACGGTACCAGATGGGCCGGTGTACCTAGCTATGTGCGGTGGAGAGCGAAAGAGAGCAACTCGCTCCTCCACCACGCCAGACCTAGAGGCGGGGCCACCAGCTTGACCTTCGTGTGAAGAGAGACAGACGCACGGAACCCAAACGAGGTTTGAGGTACATATTAGTAAATTAAGTAAGAGATCGAAGAAAAGCTTCAATGTTTTTACGAAATTTCGCTCCTCCCATACACCCGTTCAGGGTTTGAAAAGCTACAAGCATCATTGGCAAGTAAAAAGAAGGTCATCGTAATAACGATACTTCCTTACGTGGCTCATCACCACTGGAAGCAACAATGATTTGTGTCATCATAATCCAGTGAAATAATTTCTTTGCTTTGTTTGTGTTATTAGTAACAGATAGCGAATGGGGTTATGTAACGTTCGTAACGGTAAAGCTCATGAGGTGTATAGGACCTATGACTTCACTTTCGGTCCAAACTATCTAAAAGTCACTACATCATCTGAACGCGGATGACGGTCACCAATTCAACGACTGAACATACCCAACGTCTCTTTACCTCACCGATATAACGGGAAGTGGTGTCGCCCCGTCACCACGACCGTAGCCCAAATGGTGGAAATATGCATTGAGTTTAAGTTAACGATATTAAAATGAGATGAATCTTATCAAAGTATAAATACGCCACAGAGAAATAAGAACAAATAACTTTGTTTTTACATTGAGAGAGAGAGAGAGAGAGAGAGAGATAGAGAGAGAGAGAGAGAGTTACAAGGAGTTACAAGGAAAAGTAGTACCTCAAAAGGCCTTGCGGCCCATACCGAGGAGGTACCAATGGCAACGGGTGCCATGGAAAAATTCTGTCACCCTCAAATAGTGTGCAAGATTCGGTCTAACCTTTTCTTGAACAGATCCACAGAAGAACTGTTCACAACTTCTGAAGGCAACCTGTTTCACGTGTCACAGATCTTATAGGTAAAGTAATTCCCACACACACTAGTCCTAAACCGTTTCATATCCAACTTCCAACCATTGTTGCGAGTTGGGTTATCATTTAAACTAAACATGCTTCTAAAATCGACATCGTTGAACCCGCGTAAGAGCTTGAAAACCTCGATGAGCTGACCATGCAGCCTCCGAGTTTCTAGCGAAAACAAATTCAGGGCGCGTAAGCGTCGATTGTAGCCCATATGCCTAACGGAAGGGATTAACTTTGTGGCCCTCGCCTGCACTCGCTCCAGCCTCTCAATATCCTTCCTGAGGGTGGGTGACCAGAACTGCACAGCATACTCCAGGTGCGGCCGAACCAGGGAATTGTACAGAGAGAGCACAATCCCTTTGTTCCAAAACTGAAATTGCCTCCTGATATAACCCAACAGCTTCTGGGCTTTCTTTTCCACCTCTACGCACTGTTTGGTAAACTTAAGGTCGCTGCTGATTAGCATACCCAAGTCCTTTTCCAAGTTAAACGGCATTTGCCACTTTTCGGACCACTCTCCTATCCTACGTAGGTCTGCACGCAGTTGCTCGATCGCTTCGGGCGTCCCAACATTGGCCCCAAGCTTGGTGTCATCAGCGAATTTGGCAATCCGACTGACGATGCCAGCGTCGATATCATTTATGTAAATGATAAACAACAGTGGCACCAAAACGGAACCCTGAGGAACCCCACTAATGACCGAGGCCCAACCCGAACTAGCCCCGTTAATTACAGCCCTCTGCCGCCTATTCTTCAGCCAGTTTTCAATCCACCTACCTACTTCCCCACCGATACCCAGCGCGCGCACTTTGGCCATTAGCCGGCGGTGAGGTACCTAATCAAAGGCTTTCTGAAAGTCGAGATAAAGTATATCAATCGCCCTACTCTTATCATACTCACTCAACATGACGTGAAAAAACTCGAGCAAGTTGGTCAGACACGACCTATGCCGTCTAGACCCGTGTTGAGAATCCGCAAGAAGCTTGTAGGAATCCAAATGGTCAACGATCCTATCCGCTATTATCCCCTCTAATAATTTACCTACAACCGAAGTGAGACTAATGGACGATAGTTCCCTGGATTTTCGTAATTCCCTTTCTTAAAGATAGGGGTCACGTTGGCTTCCCTCCAGTCACCAGGCACCTGGCCCGTCTCCAACGATTTGTTGAAGACTGTAGCCAGGTGGGGAGCCACCTGGTCGCGCACCTCCCGCAAAACTCTGGGGAGGAACTGGTCTGGCCCAGGAGCCTTAAACGCACTCAGTTTGTCTATTCTATCGGCAACGACTGTCGTGGTACACCGAACACTATCCAGGCCAGCACCTTCGTGCCTCACGCCTGGCTCGGGGATGACGCGGATGTCCTCCCTGGTGAACACTCCCGCAAAGTACTCATTCAGCACATTAGCGATGTCCGCGTCGGGGGTTCGCAGAACGCCGCTGGGGTCCTTTAACGGACCTATCATGCTTCTAATGGGCTTTCTACTATTAACATAACTGAAGAACTCCTTAGGTTCGCCTTGCAGAGGCTTGCCACCCGGAGTTCTTCGTTGTGTCTTGTTAGCCTAACCTTCGCCTTCACTTCTCTGCACAGGCGGACATACGACTCAGTGTTCTCATGGGAACGATTGGCCTTCGCCCTCCTATACGCAGCTTTCCTATTTCGGATAGCCGAAGCGATGTCACGACTGAACTACTTAGGCTGCGTTGAAGCAGGGGTGACCGGTTTTGAGGGTATGGCAGCAGACTGCAGCACCATAAACTGGTCCCGAAATGCACTCCATACTTCCTCAACATCGCCAACGACCTCTAACCCCATCTCACCTACGCTATCCCGGAGGCCAACAAAGTCCGCCCGCCGTAGATCGAGCTTATTGCCTCTAGAGTCACTACGCTTCACCCGAGGGACGCAGACACAGAACCTAATCAGACCGTGATCACTCCCGCCCAACGATTCGACAACGGTGAGGCCAGTGACGAAGTTGTCTTCGGTCGTGAATACTAAGTTTAGAACGCTTTCGTCTCGTGCAGGCCCATTGACCCACTGAGTCAGGAAGTTCTCATCAACAAAGTCAACTAGCCTCCTCCCTTCGGCATCAGCAGTCCTGTCTTCCCAGTTTATGCTGCGACGATTGAAGTCTCCTAAAACTACACACACACCCTGTCCCCTAGTAGGCTACGGAGTTCGGTGTACAGGGCTGTATCTTCCTCGAGGAGGAGATGCGGAGGTCTGTACACCAAGATTAACCTATAGTTCGTCCCTCCCACGTTCAGATCAACGCCAAGCAGCTCCCGTTCCGATCGGAACTGGCAGTCAACCGGACTCAACGTGTCCGTCACGTATATTAGTACCCCTCCCCCCCCCCACGGGTGCGGTCTTTGTGAAACATTCTATACCAGGAATCTCGAACTCCCCAACGTAGTCCCTACGATCAGTATGAATCCAGGACTGGGTGATATCAACGATATCCTGGTATTCTGATGCTAAGAGCGCCGTAGCTCGCAAAGCTTATTCCTAATCGACCTAGCATTGAAAAGCACTGCTCGGAGGGAGCCTTCCCTATTCAGACCGCCCCCTAGCCGACCCGTTTTCCGGAACAGCCAGGGCTGTCGTTAGTTGAAGAGCTCCTCACCAACGAGGGGGCAACTTCCGCAGGAAATATATATATATATATAGATATGTTACAATAAAAACAAATAGACAGAAAATACACACGGTATTAACAGATGAACGTACGTCTCACGCTACCAGTTAAAATGTTTGTCAGCTTTACTAAATCTCCAACAGTAAACAAAAAATGGTAACTATGATAGAGGGATAGTGATGGGTATTAAGTGTGGACCACAACACTTTGCCGCCTCTCTATCATTAACCATTCTGGTATTTTGTATGACTGCAATTTTTTGGCATATTCATAATTATTTGATGACAAATAAAAGTTTGAAGAATCTGTTTCAGGAGATTTCTGTTTTCGAACTGGTTTTTCGTTCTGTCCACATCTTGCAATGAATTTCAGTTCCAAGCACAGTTCATCCCAGAAGGAGTCCTGTGAAAACACTAATAATTATAGGGAAATATTTCATGTTCGTATAAAATAGTGAGTGGGAACATGAATGTCAGGGATAAACCAGAAAACACTCTCGCTGGTATGTCAGCCAAAATTTGGAGTGTCTCTTTTGGTTGGGATTAAGGGAACGCCCTTTTGAAAAATACATTTCGCCCAAGCAGATTTCATGGAATTTCTTTAACCGAGTTCAGATTAAATTTTTTTGTTTTTCAAGTTTTGAGTATTTTTAGTAACTTTTTAGTAACTTTTTAGTTAAATAAAGTGGAGAGTTAAAATACACTGAAACAGAATTATACGTGCAATGAAGACAAACACAGAAAATAATAAGTACTTTGCACACACAAAATCACACACACACACACACACACACACACACGAATGTAAATTTATAATTACCCCTTCCTGCGCTGCCAGCTTCGGAGCTTTCCTGGTAAATTCGCAGCAAGCAATTATACAGGCAAAAGCGCCCCCACCGGCCATCACTACAAGCACACCTCCAACATTATCCAGACCTAATTCTGCAGCAGCAGCCTTGTCATCAGTTTTCTCTTTCTGCAAAACAAGTGTCAATAAAGACGAAGAGATCAGAGACGAGAGTTGGATCGAGACGAAAACGCATGAGTGTCTATGTACAGTACACTGTAAAATACAGTTTAATTGTTCCAATGAATCGAATATTAAACGATTCTGAATCAATTTTATTTTGTAAATTCCATATAAATGATTGAAAATCGGTCCACAAAAAAAAGTTGTTCCAACGGTTTCAAGGTTTCAATGATGCACCATTCATTCATTCTTTTGCAAAGCAATCGCTCCATAATCGGTTCATGTAGCATTCATGGAGCTATTAAACCTTTAGAAAGAGTGTTCTGTATGGAACAACTTCATTTCACAGTGTTGGAACAACTTCCCTTTCTGGACCAATTTTGAACCAATTATATCGAAATTACAAAATATATCTGATTCACAATAGTTCCATATTCGGTCATATGGATCAATAATTGAAGTAATACTCCTTGGTTCTAATTTTGTGTTGTTTTTTTTTACTAGAAAATCTACGATGTTTCTTTTTCTTCGTTTAAAATGTTATGGAAACAAAGTCAATACGAGCAAAATCGAATTTTACCCATTTTTTTATTAATTTTTTTGTTTTATCTATTTTTAGCTCATTTTTTGCTTTTATTCACATCTTTTTACAAACGTTTAAGAATTTTTTGTTCGATGCTTAGAATTTTGTGAATTTCAGTATTATAGAAAATAACTTATTAAGGTTCACTCTTTTATCTTCCATGTGGAGTTTCGGATGAAAATTTTCATGAGAGTTCATATCAACAAAGTTGATACATACACAACACATACACACGCATTTCCATCCTTAATCACGATTCAGACAAGATGATTTATCGTACAGATAAGGAAAGAAAACAAATTACATCACATCTTCACACACTTTTACGCAACAGTTTTTAACCTTATTTTGCTGATAAGGTTCACTTAGTTTGTCCCAAACACGCACTTTGTTTCATTTCATTACTGTTTCAGTCATATTTTTGTTTAATAATTATTAACAATTCATATTTATGTTTTTATCTAACTTTAATTAAAAGTTTAATGAAAAAGGTTATGTAACACATGATATTTTAATATAAAAATATTTTATGACGAAATTTTAAATACAGGGTGTTTATAAAGTCCCTATCTATTTCAGTGAAAACGTAGCAAAAAGGGTAAAATTCAATAACAATATAATAGAAGGCATACATTTAATGACTACTTAAGCACATGATTCTACATGAGCACCATCAGTATCTCTACAGAGTTCGAATCTGTCAGCAGCATTGTGGAACACATTTTGGAGCATGACAGGGGTTATTTTTGTAATTGCTATTACGGTACGAACACGTAAATGTCCCAGCTTCATTGAGATAGCATTTTAAACACCGTCATCTTTCAACAACATGGGGCAGTAGGGCATATCATACTTTCCCGAGTCCGAATTTCACTCTGGCTAATATGTATTTTTATGTAAAATTTAATTCTAAGAGGGGTTTCTTTTCTGCAACTTTTCCCAAAAATCGCGTTATCATGTTCAAAATTGCGGTTTTCTGTTCTATGTTGAAATACCGAATATTCATTTGAACACAACCTCATATTTTTAACCCTTTGTCGTAATTTGTTGCCATTTAGACACATTAACTTTGCTTAACTCTTACACAGGTTTAATACATACATACATAAGAAAAAAATCTACTCCATTTGAATCTTTGTAACCATTTGGACGCAGAAGGCGAAGTTCAACATTCTCTCAATAGAATTGCATTGCAATAGCAGTTGCCACTGGCTTCCTGAACGACCTCATCAAGGCCGGTCATCTTTCCAAAGACAAGGCTTACTTGGCCATAGATGGCATGAAAGTCTAAAGGGCCAAGGAGGAAGTAATGGCCTCATCAGTTGAAGCTCTCACGCAGAGGTCAGAGGAGAAGATCTCTGGGATATTCTTTGATGGCAAGCAGGATAGGAACACAAAAGTGTTGAAATATGACGAAGTGACAGGGAGATTTCATCCTGGCAAAGTGATCGAGGAGCATTACACTATCACGTGAGAGCCTCAAGGAAAGTACCTCTTCCATTTCACTCCCGAGGAACCTAAGGAAGGAGAAAAGCCTGCTCATAAGATCGCTCAGGCCTGCATGAGTGACTTCTGGATCACGGAGCTGACGAGAGCCTTGTAATGATTGGAGGAGATTCTACCAACACCAACACGGGGTGGTCTGGAGGCGCCATAGCCCTATTGGAGAAGATGCTGGGTCACAAGTGCCACTGGATGATCTGTCAGCTCCATGTGAACGAGCTCCCCCTGACTTAATCATCAAGCTGGACGGCCCTGTAACTCCCCGGTCAGGCTTCAGTGGACCTATTGGAAAACTTCTTGAGAAAGTGAGTGAACTTGAGGTCAACTTCAACTTCAAACCAGTGGAAGGAACTGAAGATATCATAGAGCTGCCAGTAGAGATAGTCAAATCTCTCTCCACAGACCAGCACAACTGCTATCTTCTGATCAAAGCCATCAAGTCTGGAAGTCTCAGTCCACAGTTAGCTGGTCTCAAGTGCGGACCTCTGAACCAATCCAGGTGGCTCACTACTGCACAGGCCATCTTGCTGTTGTGGATGAGGGAGACGGACTGAAGGGGGAGGTGTTGAGGAGGCTCGAGGTCCTCGTGAAGTTCTGCCTTAACTTCTACTTCAAAATGTACTACAACATCAAATTTGGTCCTGCACACGTTTTTTCAAGCCTGAGGCTGCTGAGGAACCAGACTACCGAGGTCAGGAACATCATCTCTGCTGCAGTGATAAGAGGAGCTTACCACGCACATCCTGAGAACATTCTGGCTTCATTCCTGTGCAGTGAGGATGAGCATCAGAGAGCTTTTGCTGTGAGCCAGATAGAGAAGATCAGAGAAGGAAGAGACTTTGGTGATACGACAGTGCTTTGGTGATACGACAGTGCTTCCCAAGCTGTGTACGGTCACGAGAGGAGAGATGGGTGGGTGAGAGCCAGGATAGACCATCGAGAAATGCTCCCAGTGTTCAGATCGAAGCAGGACATACTTAAGAGCTTTTCAAGTTCGAGTGGCTGATGAAGAGGCTGAAGCCATCGTTAATGCTCATAAGAGCTGAAAGTCCTCATAAGATCATAATATAAGATCTTATGAGGCCACGCTTTTCAGGGATCCAGGAAGAACAGGCGTGTAAACCTACACGTGGAGGTGGCAAGTCTCCCGCTACTCGATCAGAGTAGAGCTGGTGAGCCGCGCCTATTCTTTGAAGAAAAACTTAAAATTCTTAAGTTTTACGTGAAATCTAAACATTTTTTCAGCACCCAGAGGTGTTGAAACACGCAAGAAAGCAAGGATGAGGTCAGAAAAACAGCTTTTAGACTAAATCATATGCAGAACAGCTGCGCGCTTTGGTTTGGGTGCCCTGAGGCTGCGTTAGACAGCCTTCAAATCAGAAAATCGCGATTTTGACCATGAAAATGAGATTTTTGGGAAAAGTTGCAAATAATAAACCCATCTTAGAATTAATTTTTACATAGGAATACATATTAGCCACTTTGTTTTCCCAAAATCTCAACCCTGAACCTAGAGTATGATATGCCCTAATGGGGCACCTTGTCATTACGCAAACATTGTTCGGGAGTACCTAAATGAACGATTTCCAAATCGGTGGATCGGACGTGGAGGCAATAGGCCATGGGCGGCTCGATCTCCTGACCTAACGCCCTTGGATTTCTTTTGCATGGGGCTTTATCAAATCAAACGTCTATCAAACGAAGGTTACAGATCTGCAAGATTTACGTGCTCGTATCGTAACAGCAGTTACGAAAATAACCCCTGTCATGCTCCAAAATATGTTCCACAATGCTGCTGACAGATTCGAACTCTGTAGAGATATTGTTATTGTTATTGTAGAGATATTGTTATTGAATTTTACCCTTTTTGCTACGTTTACACTGAAATAGATAGGGACTTTATAAACACCCTGTATATAATTCATTTTTAACTTTTTTTATCGAATTTTTAATGGAAGTTTATTAAAAGAAATGGTTATGTAACAAGATATATTTTAGTTTTTAGTTTTAATTAAAATACTTTTAAGTTATACTAAAAACGTTGTTATTTTCATCAATCATTTTTTTATTCAATATATATCCACTTATTTATCCACCGTTCGTCCAAGCATCCAACCATCCTCCACTCATTTATCTACATATACAGGGTGATTCATCAATCCTGACTGAAAGGGATTTGTTGTATAGTTCCGTTACACTGTAGGTTCAGGGGGTTCAGGGTGGAGTGACAAACTTTACCTTGGTCAGAATAAACAATTCAAGGGAAGCAAAAGCAAGGTTAACCAAAGTATGATATATATATATATATATATATATATATATATATATATGTATGCGATCTATATATAGAGAGAATTGCAGGAAAACTTGTGAGTAAATGTATAATTTCATCCAATATTTTCCCTCCAAATATATACCAAATATAAAGCATGAAGCGGTATATAAATGCGTTTGTGTCACAATTTTCCGCAGAGGTTTCACAGCAAGTATTCCTGTTTGATTTTGACGAAACCTTTCGAAAGATTTCGCATCCATTTTTTTTAGAGAAACCGAGAAAGAAAGGTGAGCATTGCTTTATCCTTCAAAATAATGAAGAAGTTTAACAGTTTTACTTAACACCAACGCGGCTTATATCAGAACCTTTATGATCCATAACTCTTTCAGTGTGTTCAGCCAACTGATTAACTGTGTGTGGCCGTCAGAAATTTGAATCTCGTCATGCAGCGACGAAGATTATTGTGTTGTAGACGTTCTTATGCATTAACACTGAAGAAAAGAACGACACATATTTATAGTTGTTACTAAAAAGGGATCAACTGAAGATTAGGGGCCCCCCAGCCTTCTTTAGTTAGCTTTATAAAGCTAACGGTAATTATGTATTTTATCCCACTCAGTCATTTTACACACCAAAATACATTTTTCTAGTAGTATTTGATGTGATTTGTTCAAATATGACCTCCATTTCTGTCGGAAATGAGATCCAACAAAGTTATAGTACTTTGAAGTTTGGCTCATTTTCAAGGGAAATGGAAGTCAAAATCTAAGCAAAACATCAAATATTACTAGGAAAATGTATTTTGGTATTAATTAACCTAACCTAACCTAACCCTGGCTAAACGAGCCTAACCCTGGCTAAACGAACTCTCGTCTGTATCCACCACCTAATCCATAATAAGGTAATACTCTAGGCTCGTTTAGCCAGGGTTAGGCTCGTTTAGCCACGGTTAGGTTAGGTAAGGTTAGGTTAGGTTAGGTTAATTAATACCAAAATACATTTTTCTAGTAATATTTGATGTGTTTTGCTTAGATTTTGACTTCCATTTCCCTTGAAAATGAGCCAAACTTCAAAGTACTATAACTTTGTTGGATCTCATTTCCGACGGAAATGGAGGTCATATTTGAACAAATCACATCAAATACTACTAGAAAAATGTATTTTGGTGTGTAAAATGACTGAGTGTGATAAAATACATAATAACCAAGCTAACTAACGAAAATATAACGACGTAACCTAACCAATCGTCAAGGGCGTACAGTTGACCTAACGATTGGTTAAGTTAGGTCGTGATATTTTCGGACCTTTTCCAGTTTGTGTACCGTTTTTCATATAATTTATTTTTGCCTTTTCAGATCAAAAATGAGTGATCAGAAATGAGTTCTTGATAACCTAACCTAACCTAACCTAACCTAACGTAACCTAACCTAACCCACATTATAACTTTCAATTTCAATCTAAAAATGTTTACTATGCTGTATGTAATGTACTGTAGAAAACGGTACATAAACTGGAAAACGGGGGCCTGATTTTCAGGTGATCCAAAAAAAGATATATATTTATTCTTGATTAAGTTAGGTTACGCTAGGATAGGTAATAATATTAATAATAATAATAATAATAATAATACGAAGGATGGCTTTTACTTGAAGTGAGGTTGAATTTCTTCGATTATGTGCACAGTATTAATTCAAGTAGCACGTAACATTTTAACAACATTATTGAAAAGTTGCACGCATGTTATCAAATTACACTTTAAAAATCACGTTTAAAATGTTTTTAAAATAAGTGATAAATTTACGTTATTGAAATATTATCACAGTTTCCCACACCATGCAGTATATTTTAAAACATTATAAACAAAATTGGTGCAAGTGTACTTTATGTCCCCCTGTGGTGCCTAGTGTAGTTTACGTTCCCTACATTATCCGAGTGTAGTTTACGTTTCCCTACTTTGTCCGCGTATAAACAATCAAATAAAACGTTAAAACTAACGAAAATATTACGACTTAAACTAACCAATCGTCAATTTATTTATATATTGACGATTGGTTAGGTTAAGTCATAATATTTTCGTTAGTTTTAACGTTTTATTTGATGGATTCATTTAAAAAAAATGTTTCCTAAAGATCCTAGTGTAGTTTACGTTCCCCAACTTTGACCAAGTGTAGTTTGTGTCCCCTTTTGCGTCAGGGGGACGTAAACTACACTGGCTCCACAAAATTTAAACATGTAAACATTAGTAAATTTAAACATTTAAACATTAAAAATATTTTAAACATGTCTTTTTTAAATGTAATTGGATCACCTAAAGATCAGGGCCCCCAGCCTTCTTTAGTTAGCCTTATAAGGCTAACTAACGAAAATATCACGACCTAACCTAACCAATCGTTAGGTCAACTGTACGCCCTTGACGATTGGTTAGGTTGAGTCGTGATATTTTTGTTAGCTAGTTTTATAAAGCAAACTAAAGAAAGCTGGGGGCTCTGATCTTCAGGTGATGCATGTGATTTGATAACATGTGCGCAACTTTTCTATAATGTTTTAAGATGGTGCTACTTTTCAATAATGTTAAAATGTTTGAAATGGTTGCTAGAACATAACGTCATCTGGTACTGTAGTGCAATATGCAATATTTTTCCATTACTGTTAGTTTCTTTGCTCTATTCACTGTGATGTAATTTATTTCCAGTCACGTATTCTTCTAAACTGATTCTAAGTTCTCTTTACTTCAAATAATATAGCGTTGATGAAATAAGGGCGGGACTCATTTATAAAGGACAGAATGAACGACACGTTTCCTTTCTATATTTTATTTATTTTGATACACGATTTGAAAATGTGTGATTAAAGGGGGTGAGGCGAGAGTAACCGAGTAATTTAAATTTAAATTTTAGGGAGAGAGACACTGTAGATTCTCAAAAATAATTTATTTAATTCTACGTACATTATGAACACAAACCTAATTTCTTACGAGTGTACCCATGAAACTCGTGACCTGTGGGCATTTTTACAACGTGGCCGCCGTTTTGAAATGCCTATCGTTTCTCTCCCATTTTAAGCACATTTTTTCACACAAACATTATTTCCTTTACTGAATGCAATAATATTTTTCTCATTAAAATAATCATTGAATTTCATATTTTATTGCGATGCAAAAAATCTGGGAAACGCCAGTAGGAGACGAAAGAGCCGTTAGATCAGTGAAGTTAAGCGATGTTTGATCAGTAATTGGATGGGTGACCGTCTCCTGCATTCATATGATGTGGCGACTTATAGTTCGAGCTCCATTTAAGGCTGTAAGTCTTCTCCGTCATCTGACGTTTGCCGTCATGAAGGAGAGTCAATATTATCATTATTATTATTAATGCCTTAACCATTGCAAAAACTTCATGCTTTAAGTTCCTGCAAAGATTGAACAAATCAAAGTGAGTGCCATACAGATACTTGCAATCTGTGTTGTGAAGTATGTTCTCTAATGACCTACTCGCGTAATTATTTGCTAAAATGCAAAAGATATAAAAGTGTGGTAAAATGTCCTGTATACCATCTTCATCATTCAAAATAGATTCTACCCTTTAACTATAGTATAAATACTGAAGAAAATATTATATTTTCATTTAAATCTAACGTACATAACTTTAGAGGCACAATATCCATGTATGAATTTACTTAAAAAAAGACTGATACAATTCTCATTCTTGATAAACATCCTAAATTATAAAGTGTGCATCAAATGAAAAGTGTTTCTCTGCTTCAAAGAAGGTAAAAACTTAATATGTCGTACGTTTAATTCAGTTCAAAAGTCACAGATTGATTAGCATGATTTAAGTGTAGAATCACGAGTTGTAATCTCTTTTTATACTCCACCAAGTTGACGATGAAAAGAAATGCGAACCTACTTTGGTTGATGATTTTCGTCATAGCTGTGTTGGCTTCGAAGGCGGAAGAGGGAAGTGAGAGAAAAGGAGTGGACGTTTGATCGCTTTTGTCACATCCACGTCGGCGACCAGAATAATCACCAGCACAATAACTGCGCTGTCCACCTGCCTCAGCTTCACAGTTGGGGGTCCTCCGTGTAACGGAAGGAAACGAAGAGGAATTCTTAGGGATACGAAGTATGTCATTTGGTTCTGTTTCGTTGTACGTTTGGTGTTTTCATTACGTGTTTTCATTACGGGAAACTTTCTGATTCATTTATCACAAACATTAATTATGAATGATCTCTACCAAATAAATTTGGAGGGGCAATAATAGATTCCACTTGATCGTTCGTCATACTTTCGTTTCACACTTTCGTGTCCGGGATGTAACTTTTGAACCGTTTAACATAAATTCATAAAACTTTACACACATATGAATCATGACAATACGATGTGTTGTTGTAAGCCAAACTCAGGACCCTTCATGAAAGTTCAAGGTCAGAAATAGAGGTCAATGGTCAAATGGGGGCATGCCATAATTAGTGAACCGCTGTATATAAACTGATGAATCTTCACATATGCATAAGAATCAAAGTAAAAAATAAAGGTCATAGGTCACATGGAGGTAGGTACACACTACTATATTTTGATTACACAAAAAATAATTTATGAAATTTCACACCAACATATGGATTATGACAAGAAAATCTACGTATGGAGAGATAGACTCGGGTTATTGTATCAAAGTTCAAAGTAACAAATAGATAGGCTGACCATATTTCCTTGAGACAAAAACGGGACATTGGGATGGCAAAAAAGGGACGGGGGTTATGTAATATTCTGTATTCATGAAAAAGTAAGTACATAAACATATTGAGCTTACAATTATTCTTCAGTGACAGAACCCATACAAAAACCCATACAAAACGGTACTGTCCCGTTCAAAACGGTACGTATGGTCAGCCTACAAATAGAGGAAGGGTCATTGCCGTCGTTCCAACATAATTCTGGTTAATTTGTGAAATAATTGCATCTCTTTATTTCCTTCACAATTTGCAATTAATTCTGAGTAATAATTCATTAGTATTTTATGCAGAAACTCCCGCCCACATACACACACACACACACACATATATATATATATACAGAGAAAGAGAGAGAGAGATCAAATTGTAAAAGAATACTATATATGATATAAAGGAATTACTAAGCATTATCTATCCATCGATTTATTTTTTTAAAGTGCTCGTGACCTTGAGTTGAACGAAGATGAACTCGAGGGCAGTTTAACTACAAACGTTGATGTTCCTCATTTGGACACAGTGAAACGGGGGTCCCGAAAAGTGATCATCTGGTCGACGAGTTTTACCACTTTGACCTTGCTAACCACTTCCTTCCTGGATGGCACAACTATATCCATTTCTGTTCTCTGCGTCCCTCCAAATGGGGTTAACACTTGCTTTGGGTGAACTCCATTTCACGCCATGAAATTATGCTCCAACCTTCCTTTCTTAGTACATAGAGTATATATATATATATATTTATTAATGAACTAATAAAATATTCCCCTTAGATTTTAAGTGAGTTTTTTGAGTTATCAGAATTTTCGTATCATGATGTGAAGTGATTTTGCTTTCAAGCTTCATAAACAGATTGTATTAATTAAAATATGAATAGATTTTTGTCTTCTTTTAACCATCTACGTACATTTCAGCTACACCTTTGTTTTCATTTATATATATATATATATATATATATATATCAGTGGCGACTGGCGTATAGGAGGGATGGAGCGGTCGCTCCCCCTTGCTTGAAACGATAAATATTAATTTAACAGATAAAAAATATATTAATTTTAAGATATTAAAATAAATATTCTTGAAATATATTTTAAAAATTCATGTGGCATATCTTGATTCATGAGGCATTTTGAGTAAGCCTTCATACAGTACATAATATTCTAAACTTATAGCATAGCTTCAAACAGCGTACCGCTGTTTGAATACAAAATAATATTGCAGCCGAATGGAGCGATAGATTTTTCGCTCAAGTAAATACAAATTATATTTTACTGTTGTAATGAAAATATAAGTACAATCGCGAATTTTTTTTATAATAACAACTTTATTTTTACTAATAGTTACTTCAGTAATAATGATATAAGCCATTTATATGTATTTTATTGAAATTATTACTTATTTGTAATTAACTAGAATTGTACGTCTGGCATAGCCGCATATGTTAATACAAGTACTCTTGTGAGCGGCAGTTGGATTCGCGCTAGCCTATTGTGAGTCTGTGTTGTCGTACAATTTTATGAAATCGCACCCCAATACATTTATACCACGAGTCGCCACTGATATATATACGTGTATATATATATATATATGAAAATGAAAATGAAAAGGTTTATTGGCAGACTATAGTCCATATGACAAATATTATTAATACAATGACAGTTCATATACTAAGGATAGAAATATATACAATTGATTAGAAATATTACTGTAATGTCGAAGTTAAGGGGAGCTACAGATAGACGTTTTCGAACCAAGAAGTCCATAGCTTAGAGGATAAATGGCAGGACTCATGGATAGCTTGGATGATCGGGTTGGTTGATTTTTTAATTCTTTGCATTAGACTGTGTTGAACACGTCTTGTTACCTCCGGGAAGCTCGGGACATTGCGGGTAGCAAACATTTGCGAAGCTGAGCATCTCGGGGGAAATTTATGTAAGAGTCTAAAAGACCTGTTGTACAGCAAATTTAGAGTTCTGCCAGAACCTTTATTATAATTCACCCACAGTTGCTGTCCGTATATATTACTGCAGAAAGTACGAAAGAGAGTGTCTTTAGCTTCACTTGTACACAATCGAAAGTTCCATATGGTCATATTCGCTTTAGCACACAGGCTTCGAGATTGTTTTCTTATATCTGAGTCATCACTCAAGGAGCTGGTAATAGTTTGACCCAAATACTTAAACTCTTGTACTTCCTCAATTAGTTCACCATTCATTTTAAACCTTATATCAGCTGGCTGATTACAACGTTTAAGATGACATTGCATAACCTTAGTTTTTGTAACATTAAAAAGAATATCATGTTTCTGCGAATACACTTCGCAGACTTTTAGTAGCCGATACAGACCTTTAACAGAGGGACTTATTAACACCATATCATCGGCATAAACTAAGTTATTTATCCTTGTGTTATCTATACAACATCCCACTGTTGCCTCATTAAGTGAAGCAATTAATCCGTCGATATACACATTAAAGAGCATAGGGGAGAGCAAGGAGCCTTGTCTCACCCCGCAAGAGGAGCCAAAACACTCGGATAGTACATTGCCCCACCTAACAGTGAAAGATTGGTGGGAATATCAAAATTTCAATAAATTTAATATGTACATGGGAACCTTCCTGTCTTCTAGTTTTGCAAATAAACTATTGTGGTTCACCCTATCATATGCCTTACTTATATCTAGGAAACAGTTATAAATAGTTGAATTACTGTCAATGTATTTAGATATTGTTTCTTTAAGTACATAGATACACAGGTCAGTTGAGTGAGACCTTTTAAAGCCAAACTGATTAGGAGATGTCCATAGGAAATCATTTAATCGGCGTAAGAAGAGATTTTCTAGTAGTTTCGAGAAGCAGGAAGCGACAGCAATAGACCTGTAATTATTGCTGGACAGAATATCTCCGTACTTATTTTTGACCAGGGGCAAGATATATACCCTCATGAACTCTGCAGGGATAGAGCTATGAACAAGCATGGCTGATAGGAGCAATGATATATGCAGACATACTACGTCATTTGGATATTTTAAGTGCTCATTCGATAAGTCATCTACCCCGACGCAGAACCAGTCTTTAACTCTTTAATTAACCTCTTTACTTCAGAAAATGATATCAAAGTATTTTCCCTTGTCCTCCCACAATCGTTTCGCTGCAATCTATCTTAAGATTATCCCTACTCACACTGTTAAGAATGTTAGAATAGTGGTTTTTCCACAGCTATGCAATTTCATCCTCCCCCGACACCCCAGCGATTGTCGGAGGGAGGACATTTTTGACACCCGTTTGATTCTTAACAAATTTCCAAAATTTGTTATTATCGTTATTTATGCGAGCTTCACAGGCTTTTGATGCTCGAATAGACTCTTCTTCCTGTTTACATCGCCTAATGGCCGCCTTATACTGACCCTGACTTCTACACATATTCAAGTATACTGGTCCTAATCTGGGTCTACCATGAAAGCACCACAAATCATAAGCGTCTTTCGATTCCCTCTTCAGGGGGGCAATAAAATCATTCCATCCAGAAATAATCTTAGTATGATAGTTATAAGATTTAATCAGGGGGCTTCCTGCTTCTCTTAACAGGGATATTATCTTACTATAATGCCTATCTATGAGTTTACAGTGAGAATCATTTGAGCAAGGATTATTACAGGCAAGGTGCAAAATTTCTCAATTATTAAAGAGGTGACTTGTTCTGTCTTTGTATTCTATTCTCTGCTGCATATTAACATTGGACCAATCGACGCGATTATTCTTACCTATTGAGTTCTTGTTGAGTCGTGTTGCGCATAAATTGGTAACGGTAATTAATATTTCTAATGGTCTATGATCAGAAAGAAGGAAATCATGCAGAATATGAACTCTAACAATTCGAGCCTTTAGATTATTACTAGTGAGACAATGATCAATCCACCTGGTGGTACCACTCATATCACTAACGTATGTAAAATTACCACTGGCTACCCCTAATACATCTACATCACTTATACTTAAATTGCCCGACTCGCACATGTTACCCAATTCTACAAAGAATTCTGAGTTCACATGTGCGTTAAAGTCCCCCATTATTTATTATACAGTGAGAATATTTAGGGTTATGTGATAATGACTTAATTTTGTACAGCAAATCAATATATTCACACACTTTTACGCAACAGTTTTTAACCTTATTTTGCTGATAAGGTTCACTTAGTTTGTCCCAAACACGCACTTTGTTTCATTTCATTACTGTTTCAGTCATATTTTTGTTTAATAATTATTAACAATTCATATTTATGTTTTTATCTAACTTTAATTAAAAGTTTAATGAAAAAGGTTATGTAACACATGATATTTTAATATAAAAATATTTTATGACGAAATTTTAAATACAGGGTGTTTATAAAGTCCCTATCTATTTCAGTGAAAACGTAGCAAAAAGGGTAAAATTCAATAACAATATAATAGAAGGCATACATTTAATGACTACTTAAGCACATGATTCTACATGAGCACCATCAGTATCTCTACAGAGTTCGAATCTGTCAGCAGCATTGTGGAACACATTTTGGAGCATGACAGGGGTTATTTTTGTAACTGCTATTACGGTACGAACACGTAAATGTCCCAGCTTCATTGAGATAGCATTTTAAACACCGTCATCTTTCAACAACATGGGTCAGTAGGGCATATCATACTTTCCCGAGTCCGAATTTCACTCTGGCTAATATGTATTTTTATGTAAAATTTAATTCTAAGAGGGGTTTCTTTTCTGCAACTTTTCCCAAAAATCGCGTTATCATGTTCAAAATTGCGGTTTTCTGTTCTATGTTGAAATACCGAATATTCATTTGAACACAACCTCATATTTTTAACCCTTTGCCGTAATTTGTTGCCATTTAGACACATTAACTTTGCTTAACTCTTACACAGGTTTAATACATACATACATAAGAAAAAAATCTACTCCATTTGAATCTTTGTAACCATTTGGACGCAGAAGGCGAAGTTCAACATTCTCTCAATAGAATTGCATTGCAATAGCAGTTGCCACTGGCTTCCTGAACGACCTCATCAAGGCCGGTCATCTTTCCAAAGACAAGGCTTACTTGGCCATAGATGGCATGAAAGTCTAAAGGGCCAAGGAGGAAGTAATGGCCTCATCAGTTGAAGCTCTCACGCAGAGGTCAGAGGAGAAGATCTCTGGGATATTCTTTGATGGCAAGCAGGATAGGAACACAAAAGTGTTGAAATATGACGAAGTGACAGGGATATTTCATCCTGGCAAAGTGATCGAGGAGCATTACACTATCACGTGAGAGCCTCAAGGAAAGTACCTCTTCCATTTCACTCCCGAGGAACCTAAGGAAGGAGAAAAGCCTGCTCATAAGATCGCTCAGGGCCTGCATGAGTGACTTCTGGATCACGGAGCTGACGAGAGCCTTGTAATGATTGGAGGAGATTCTACCAACACCAACACGGGGTGGTCTGGAGGCGCCATAGCCCTATTGGAGAAGATGCTGGGTCACAAGTGCCACTGGATGATCTGTCAGCTCCATGTGAACGAGCTCCCCCTGACTTAATCATCAAGCTGGACGGCCCTGTAACTCCCCGGTCAGGCTTCAGTGGACCTATTGGAAAACTTCTTGAGAAAGTGAGTGAACTTGAGGTCAACTTCAACTTCAAACCAGTGGAAGGAACTGAAGATATCATAGAGCTGCCAGTAGAGATAGTCAAATCTCTCTCCACAGACCAGCACAACTGCTATCTTCTGATCAAAGCCATCAAGTCTGGAAGTCTCAGTCCACAGTTAGCTGGTCTCAAGTGCGGACCTCTGAACCAATCCAGGTGGCTCACTACTGCACAGGCCATCTTGCTGTTGTGGATGAGGGAGACGGACTGAAGGGGGAGGTGTTGAGGAGGCTCGAGGTCCTCGTGAAGTTCTGCCTTAACTTCTACTTCAAAATGTACTACAACATCAAATTTGGTCCTGCACACGTTTTTTCAAGCCTGAGGCTGCTGAGGAACCAGACTACCGAGGTCAGGAACATCATCTCTGCTGCAGTGATAAGAGGAGCTTACCACGCACATCCTGAGAACATTCTGGCTTCATTCCTGTGCAGTGAGGATGAGCATCAGAGCTTTTGCTGTGAGCCAGATAGAGAAGATCAGAGAAGGAAGAGACTTTGGTGATACGACAGTGCTTTGGTGATACGACAGTGCTTCCCAAGCTGTGTACGGTCACGAGAGGAGAGATGGGTGGGTGAGAGCCAGGATAGACCATCGAGAAATGCTCCCAGTGTTCAGATCGAAGCAGGACATACTTAAGAGCTTTTCAAGTTCGAGTGGCTGATGAAGAGGCTGAAGCCATCGTTAATGCTCATAAGAGCTGAAAGTCCTCATAAGATCATAATATAAGATCTTATGAGGCCACGCTTTTCAGGGATCCAGGAAGAACAGGCGTGTAAACCTACACGTGGAGGTGGCAAGTCTCCCGCTACTCGATCAGAGTAGAGCTGGTGAGCCGCGCCTATTCTTTGAAGAAAAACTTAAAATTCTTAAGTTTTACGTGAAATCTAAACATTTTTTCAGCACCCAGAGGTGTTGAAACACGCAAGAAAGCAAGGATGAGGTCAGAAAAACAGCTTTTAGACTAAATCATATGCAGAACAGCTGCGCGCTTTGGTTTGGGTGCCCTGAGGCTGCGTTAGCAGCCTTCAAATCAGAAAATCGCGATTTTGACCATGAAAATGAGATTTTTGGGAAAAGTTGCAAATAATAAACCCATCTTAGAATTAATTTTTACATAGGAATACATATTAGCCACTTTGTTTTCCCAAAATCTCAACCCTGAACCTAGAGTATGATATGCCCTAATGGGGCACCTTGTCATTACGCAAACATTGTTCGGGAGTACCTAAATGAACGATTTCCAAATCGGTGGATCGGACGTGGAGGCAATAGGCCATGGGCGGCTCGATCTCCTGACCTAACGCCCTTGGATTTCTTTTGCATGGGGCTTTATCAAATCAAACGTCTATCAAACGAGGGTTACAGATCTGCAAGATTTACGTGCTCGTATCGTAACAGCAGTTACATAAATAACCCCTGTCATGCTCCAAAATATGTTCCGCAATGCTGCTGACAGATTCGAACTCTGTAGAGATATTGTTATTGTAGAGACATTGTTATTGAATTTTACCCTTTTTGATACGTTTTCACTGAAATAGATAGGGACTTTATAAACACCCTGTATATAATTCATTTTTAACTTTTTTATCGAACTTTTAATGGAAGTTTATTAAAAGAAATGGTTATGTAACAAGATATATTTTAGTTTTTAGTTTTAATTAAAATACTTTTAAGTTATACTAAAAGCGTTGTTATTTTCATCAATCATTTTTTTATTCAATATATATCCACCGTTCGTGCAAGCATCCAACCATCCTCCACTCATTTATCTACATATACAGGGTGATTCATCAATCCTGACTGAAAGGGATTTGTTGTATAGTTCCGTTACACTGTAGGTTCAGGGGGTTCAGGGTGGAGTGACAAACTTTACCTTGGTCAGAATAAACAATTCAAGGGAAGCAAAAGCAAGGTTAACCAAAGTATGATATATATATATATATATATATATATATATATATATATATATATATATATATATGTACTATCTATATATAGAGAGAATTGCAGGAAAACTTGTGAGTAAATGTATAATTTCATCCAATATTTTCCCTCCAAATATATACCAAATATAAAGCATGAAGCGGTATATAAATGCGTTTGTGTCACAATTTTCCGCAGAGGTTTCACAGCAAGTATTCCTGTTTGATTTTGACGAAACCTTTCGAAAGATTTCGCATCCATTTTTTTCAGAGAAACCGATAAAGAAAGGTGAGCATTGCTTTATCCTTCAAAATAATGAAGAAGTTTAACAGTTTTACTTAACACCAACGCGGCTTATATCAGAACCTTTATGATCCATAACTCTTTCAGTGTGTTTAGCCAACTGATTAACTGTGTGTGGCCGTCGGAAATTTGAATCTCGTCATGCAGCGACCAGAATTATTGTGTTGTAGACGTTCTTATGCATTAACACTGTGAAGAAAAGAACGATATATGTCGTGTGTGTGTGTGTGTGTGTGTGGTGTGTAGGCAACTGGGAAGAAGCGAGGTCGAATGTGTAATAAATTGATAACTGGCAGATGTCGAGAGGTATTTTATTTGGGAATTTAACCCTTTCATACCCAAATTAAGTCGAAAAGTAAAAAAAAAAATTGGGATATAAAAATCGTTTAAATGGACCCAAAATAACTGAAAAATATATTTTACAAAGTTTTATTGTTCATAATTAATAAAATACGAAATGTGTTAAATTTCACACATTGGGAACTGGAAGGTCTAAAATTGCTTCAAAGTTAACGATGAAAATTTCACACACTGGGCATTAAAGGGTTAACACTTTTGGTTCGTTTCAACATTAAAAAATTTATATAAACAAATGTTGAAACATATTTATAGTTGTTACAAAAAAGGGATCAACTGACGATTAGGGCCCCCAGCCTTCTTTAGTTAGCTTTATAAGGCTAACTAACGAAAATATAATGACGTAACCTAACCAATCGTCAAGGGCGTACAGTTGACCTAACGATTGGTTAGGTTAGGTCGTGATATTTTCGTTAGTTAGCCTTATAAGGCTAACTAAAGAAAGCTTGGGGGGCCCTGATTTCCAGGTGATCTAAAAAAAGATATATATTTATTCTTGATTAAGTTAGGTTACGCTAGGATAGGTAATAATAATAATAATAAATTCAGTGGCGGCTCGTCGGTAGGCGCTGCGGAACTGCAGCACCCCTAAATTTTTTATTTACAATTGAAATAATCAAGAACAACGTAAGGATGAGCTCAATGAATAACTTTTTCAATAACTTTTGAAACTTTTATTCATTGCTCAATGCTCATCCTTTTATTTCAGTAATTATTTCAACCCATTCTTAGAGACAGCACCCCTAGAATTTTTAGTCACGAGCCGCCACTGAATTAATAATAATAATAGGAAGAATGGCTTTTACTTGAAGTGAGGTTGAATTTCTTCGATTATGTGCACAGTATTAATTCAAGTAGCACGTAACATTTTAACAACATTATTGAAAAGTTGCACGCATGTTATCAAATTACACTTTAAAAATCACGTTTAAAATGTTTTTAAAATAAGTGATAAATTTACGTTATTGAAATATTATCACAGTTTCCCACACCATGCAGTATATTTTAAAACATTATAAACAAAATTGGTGCAAGTGTACTTTATGTCCCCCTGTGGTGCCTAGTGTAGTTTACGTTCCCTACATTATCCGAGTGTAGTTTACGTTTCCCTACTTTGTCCGCGTATAAACAATCAAATAAAACGTTAAAACTAACGAAAATATTACGACTTAAACTAACCAATCGTCAATTTATTTATATATTGACGATTGGTTAGGTTAAGTCATAATATTTCGTTAGTTTTAACGTTTTATTTGATGGATTCATTTAAAAAAATGTTCCTAAAGATCCTAGTGTAGTTTACGTTCCCCAACTTTGACCTAGTGTAGTTTGTGTCCCCTTTTGCGTCAGGGGACGTAAACTACACTGCTCCACCAAATTTAAACATGTAAACATTAGTAAATTTAAAACATTTAAACATTAAAAATATTTTAAACATGTCTTTTTTAAATGTAATTGGATCACCTAAAGATCAGGGCCCCAGCCTTCTTTAGTTAGCCTTATAAGGCTAACTAACGAAAATATCACGACCTAACCAATCGTTAGGTCAACTGTACGCCCTTGACGATTGGTTAGGTTGAGTCGTGATATTTTTGTTAGTTAGCCTTATAAAGCTAACTAAAGAAGGCTGGGGGCTCTGATCTTCAGGTGATGCATGTGATTTGATAACATGTGCGCAACTTTTCTATAATGTTTTAAGATGGTGCTACTTTTCAATAATGTTAAAATGTTTGAAATGGTTGCCAAGAACATAACGTCATCTGGTACTGTAGTGCAATATGCAATATTTTTCCATTACTGTTAGTTTCTTTGCTCTATTCACTGTGATGTAATTTATTTCCAGTCACGTATTCTTCTAAACTGATTCTAAGTTCTCTTTACTTCAAATAATATAGCGTTGACGAAATAAGGGCGGGACTCATTTATAAAGGACAGAATGAACGACACGTTTCCTTTCTATATTTTATTTATTTTGATACACGATTTGAAAATATGTGATTAAAGGGGGTGAGGCGAGAGTAACCGAGTAATTTAAATTTAAATTTTAGGGAGAGAGACACTGTAGATTCTCAAAAATAATTTCTTTAATTCTACGTACATTATGAACACAAACCTAATTTCTTACGAGTGTACCCATGAAACTCGTGGCCTGTGGGCATTTTTACAACGTGGCCGCCGTTTTGAAATGTCTATCGTTTCTCTCCCATTTTAAGCACATTTTTTCACACAAACATTATTTCCTTTACCGAATGCAATAATATTTTTCTGATTAAAATAATCATTGAATTTCATATTTTATTGCGATGCAAAAAATCTGGGAAACGCCAGTAGGAGACGAAAGAGCCGTTAGATCAGTGAAGTTAAGCGATGTTTGATCAGTAATTGGATGGGTGACCGTCTCCTGCATTCATATGATGTGGCGACTTATAGTTCGAGCTCCATTTAAGGCTGTAAGTCTCCTCCGTCATCTGACGTTTGTCGTCATGAAGGAGAGTCAATATTATCATTATTATTATTAATGCCTTAACCATTGCAAAAACTTCATGCTTTAAGTTCCTGCAAAGATTGAACAAATCAAAGTGAGTGCCATACAGATACTTGCAATCTGTGTTGTGAAGTATGTTCTCTAATGACCTACTCGCGTAATTATTTGCTAAAATGCAAAAGATATAAAAGTGTGGTAAAATGTCCTGTATACCATCTTCATCATTCAAAATAGATTCTACCCTTTAACTATAGTATAAATACTGAAGAAAATATTATATTTTCATTTAAATCTAACGTACATAACTTTAGAGGCACAATATCCATGTATGAATTTACTTAAAAAAAGACTGATACAATTCTCATTCTTGATAAACATCCTAAATTATAAAGTGTGCATCAAATGAAAAGTGTTTCTCTGCTTCAAAGAAGGTAAAAACTTAATGTGTCGTACGTTTAATTCAGTTCAAAAGTCACAGATTGATTAGTATGATTTAAGTGTAGAATCACGAGTTGTAATCTCTTTTTATACTCCACCAAGTTGACGATGAAAAGAAATGCGAATCTACTTTGGTTGATGATTTTCGCCATAGCTGTGTTGGCTTCGAAGGCGGAAGAGGGAAGTGAGAGAAAAGGGAGTGGACGGTTGATCGCTTTTGTCACATCCACGTCGGCGACCAGAATAATCACCAGCACAATAACTGCGCTGTCCACCTGCCTCAGCTTCACTGTTGGGGGTCCTCCGTGTAATGGAAGGAAACGAAGAGGAATTCTTAGGGATACGAAGTATGTCATTTGGTTCTGTTTCGTTGTACGTTTGGTGTTTTCATTACGTGTTTTCATTACGGGAAACTTTCTGATTCATTTATCACAAACATTAATTATGAATGATCTCTACCAAATAAATTTGGAGGGGCAATAATGGATTCCACTTGATCGTTCGTCATACTTTCGTTTCACACTTTCGTGTCCGGGATGTAACTTTTGAACCGTTTAACATAAATTCATGAAACTTTACACACATATGAATCATGACAATACGATGTGTTGTTGTAAGCCAAACTCAGGACCCTTTATGAAAGTTCAAGTTCAGGAATAGAAGTCAATGGTCAAATGGGGGCATGCCATAATTAGTGAGCCGCTGTACAGTATATAAACTGATGAATCTTCACATATGCATAAGGATCAAAGTAAAAATAAAGGTCATACATAGGTCACATGGAGGTAGGTACACACTAGTGATGGACCGGATGTCAGTTTTTCAACATCTGCGGATGCGGATTTTTCATTTCAATATCCGCGGATGCGGATATTTAGTTAATCTATCAATATAATGTAGAATTATGAATATATGACGAAATTTTTCAAATTTCGTGATATTACTCTTATGGCAGGCAATGCATAAGAATTAAAATTAATATTAATGTTTTCATTATGATAAAAATAATAACTTTCTCAAGAGTTTCAGCTACAGAAAATTCAATGAAACAAGTTTCATTCAATTTTCAATTGCTAATTTTAGAAACTGCAAATTTTGCAGTGTTTGCTACAGAAAATTAGCATTTTTATTTTTGCTAAAGAATTTACTTTTTGTATTTATTTACAATAATCTTGTTCGAAACACGATAGACTGCTTGATCTTATACAAACAATTTCATTCTGAAAAGTTACTGTGTTACTGTGAAAAAAAAAAATCAGTGGAGTAGTACGCACAGCGGCACAGGCAGTGTTTGTTGATTTAATGGTATTTATATTTCGAGGTTTATATATTTGTTTGTTCATTAATAATTATTAATACTTTACATGAAATGTGCATGACTGGGCCTTATAAGCTAATTTAATTGTAAATTGCATAATTTATTAGAGGTAATATCCGCATAACATCCGCAGCAGTCAGAAGTGCGGATGCGGATGTTAAAAATGATGCGGATATCCGGTCCACCACTAGTACACACCACTATTTTTTAATTACGCAACATAAATTGATGAAATTTCACACACACACACACACACACATATGGATTATGACAAGAAAGACTGCGTGTGGAGAGATAGACTCGGGTTATTGCATGAAAGTTGAAGGTCAAAGATAGAGGATGGGACATTGCCGTCGTTCCGACATAATTCTGGTTAATTTCTGAAATAATTGCATCTCTTTATTTCCTTCAGAATTTGCAATTAATTCGAGTATTAATTCATTAGTGTTTCATGCAGAAACACACACACACACACATATATATGATACACACAGACCGTGCATGGACCAAGGAACTCTTCTGGGAAAATTAAATCCATTATAGTCCGAATAAGTAATGGTAAATGACAAACACCATAGTTTTTTTTTTTCATGATGTTAGCCCAACGTGGGCAACGGGTCACTCGCAAAGAGGCCCCAAAAATATAGCTTCCCTCACTAGGTATCTGCAAAGCAGATAGGATCCAGCTTTGGGACAGGATCTAGCGTTTACAGCTACACCTAACCTACTATATTCAGAACCTCAATATAAGCAAAAGACTCGTTGCATTCACGTCGTATTGAGTACATATAGTAGGGTAGGTGTAGCTGTAAACCGTAGATCCTGTCCCAAAGCTGCATCCTATCTGCGTGATAGGATGAGGGAAGCTATATTTTTGGGGCCTCTTTGCGAGTGACCCGTTGCCCACGTCGGGCTAACATCATGAGAACGAAAAACTATAGTGTTTGTCATTTACTATTACTATTCCGACTATAGTGGATTTAATTTTCCCAGAAGAGTTCCTTGGTCCATGCACGGTCTGTGTGTATCATGAAAAAACCTCAGGGGACCATTCTGAGTTCAACCTCATATATA
>JAJOZX010003661.1:0-317500 GCA_023014485.1 Bathynomus jamesi | reverse complement strand
CGTGGCTCATCACCACTGGAAGCAACAATGATTTGTGTCATCATAATCCAATGAAGTCATTTCTTTGCTTTGTTTGTGTCGTTACAAAGCAAAGAAATGATTGGGGTTATGTAACGTTCGTAACGGTGAAGCTCATGAGGTGGAGGAAACCTATAGCTATACTTTGGATCCGAACCATCTAAAGGACATTACATCATCTGAACGCGGATGACGGTCAACGTCTCTCTACCTGATCGATCTAACAGGAAGTGGTGTCGCCCCGTGACCACGACCGTAGCCCAAATGGTGGAAATATGCATTGAGTTTAAGTTAATGACATTAAAATGAGATAAATTTTATCAAAGTATAAACAGGTCACATAGGAATAAAAATAAATAACTTTGTTTTTACAGCAAGAAGAAGAATAAGAAGAAGAAGAAGAGAGAGAGAGAGAGAGAGAGAGAGAGAGAATTTAAAGTCGCCTTTTCCTGGTATCAGAGTAAAGAGAAGGTTACTGACCGAAGAGTTGTTTTTAGAAGTGTTTACGTGGATACTTCTCAATTTATTTAAAAGTTATTTGAATTTCTACGTGATCCTCTGGTGAGAACGTAGAATTCTTTAATTAAAAAGAACGTTCGCTTACAAGGAATATTAAAAAGAAAACATTTTACAGTTTATTTCATATACATACAATGTTGAAATTTGCTTGCTTCGTAACTATTGCATATTATTCTTTCAGTTAACCCGTTAACGCCGAACGTTTTTGTAGGGTTAAGTCTAAATGCGTGTATTTAAAACGGTACGTATTCGACTCAGTCGGCGTTAGAGGGTTAATTTAACAAAATTTATAATTACATCTTATCTTAAACAAATCACTCACAGAACAAACTTTAATAAAAAAAATAATTAGTCAAATGTCTGTATTGATTCCAGGCCAACGTGAATTCGCTTTTCATCAATAGATTGAAGAAACTTAAAATTGTCCCCATTGCTTAACACGCAATAGCACCAAAAAAATTTAATTCCATAATTTAATAACTTTTGAGTCGAATAGTTAATATAACTGACAAATTTTTTTTTATTAAATTACTATTCATTACAGTTTGTTCAAAAAATACACTCGTAAAGCTTTATCTCAAAAATGTGACACGCAGAAATACAACCCAATCAACAGAAGGGTAGCTATTACTCTCTAAATGAAAACACTAAAGAAATATTGGTGAGTCGTTACAAACGAACGTTTTATATTTAACAACTAACATTTCAATATATTATTAATAACATTTTATTGAGGCTTTTAACTAGAAAATGATGAGAAGTAATGATTTTATACCAACGTTAATTTTTCTCAGTAGTAAGGAATTAAAAAAACTGCGGATGTAATGCGCGAAGGACGTTTAAATGACTCATCTGACAAAAATGGGGGTTCAAATCTCTTTCTAAATAAAATGCCAACTAAAAACTTGGTTAACAACAGTCCAGTACGATCAGAAACATTGAACATGGACTTCGAAAGGCAATTCACAAACATTTTTTTCTTTTTTCTTTTTTTTAGACCAGTTACTACGACATTAAATACATACAGTATATTTTCCTACAGTATATTTTTATTTCATTCTCAAAAATAGTCATCAGAACAACGGAACAGATAAGAAAATTTAAAAATTATGTTTAACTTTATCGAGAGTTCCATAATGATAACACAGAAGTAGACAGTCATTTCTATATACTTAAGAATTTGTGTGCATATCGCTATAAATAAAGTACTAAAAAGGATTTGGACTGTAATAGTGTATGCATAATAGGCTTTACATGCAGTAATATGTTACAATAAAAACAAATAGACAGAAAATACACAGTTAATCGGTATTAACGGATGAACATACGTCTAACACAACCAGTTAAAATGTTCGTCAACTTTACTAAATTTCCAACTGTAAACAAATAATGGTAACTATGATAGAGGGATAGTGATGGGTATTAAGTGTGGACCACGGTATTAAGTGTGGACCACAACACTTTGCCGCCTCTCTGTCATTAACCATTCTGGTATTTTGTATGACTACGATTTTTTAGCATATCCATAATTATTTGATGACGAATAAAAGTTTGAGGAATCTGTTTCAGGAGATTTCCGTTTTCGAACTGGTTTTTCGTTCTGTCCGCATCTTGCAATGAATTTCAGTTCCAAGCACAGTTCATCCCAGAAGGAGTCCTGTGAAAACACTAATAATTATAGGGAAATATTTCATGTTCGTATAAAATAGTGAGTGGGAACATGAATGTCAGGGATAAACCAGAAAACACTATCGTTGGTATGTCAGCCAAACTTTGAAGTGTCTCTTTTGGTTGGGATTAAGGGAACGCCCTTTTGAAAAATACATTTCGCCCAAGCAGATTTCATGGAATTTCTTTATTAACCGAGTTCAGATTAATTTTTTTTTTTTTTTTAAGTTTTGAGTATTTTTAATGTTACTTTTTTAGTTACTCGGAAAGTGAAATTACATTCAAACAAATTATGCGTGCAATGAAGACACTCACAGAAAATAATAAATACTTTGCACACACACACACAAAAGGAAATTAATAATTACCCCTTCCTGCGCTGCCAGCTTTCGAGCTTTCCAGGTAAATTCGCAGCAAGCAATTATACAGGCAAAAGCGCCCCCACCGGCCATCACTACAAACACGCCTCCAACATTATCCAGACCTAATTCTGCAGCATCAGCGTTGTCATCAGTTTTCTCTTTCTGCAAAACAAGTGTCAATAAAGACGAAGAGATCAGAGACGAGAGTTGGATCAAGACGAAAACGCATGAGTGTGTATGTACAGTACACTGTAAAATACAGTTTAATTGTTCCAATGAATCGAATGTTGAACGATTCTGGATCAATTTTATTTTGTAAATTCCATATAATTGATTCAAAATCGGTCCACAAAGAGAAGTTGTTCCAACGGTTTCAAGGTTTCAATGATGCACCATTCATTCTTTTACAAAGCAATCGCTCCATAATCGGCTCATGCAGCCGTCATGTAGCAATTAAACCTTTAGAAACAGTGCTCTGTATGGAACAACTTCATTTCACAGTGTTGGAACAACTTCCCTTTCTGGACCAATTTTGAAACAATTATATCGAAGTTACGAAATATATCTAATTCACAATCATTCCGTATTCGGTCATATGGACCAATAATTGAAGTAATACTCCTTGGTTCTAATTTTATGTGGCGTTTTTTCACTAGAAAATCTACGATACTTCTTTTTCTTCGTTTAAAATGTTATGGAAACGAGCAAAGTCAATACTTTTACTTGATGGAGTAACAATTCTGTACGTGTAACATGATTTTCGATTTACAAAAATTTTAATTTGTACGTAAATGAAGAAGATAGTAAAAAAAAAAGAATTTCAAGACAGACATTTTGATTCTTTTTTTAATTTATTTTAAAATCAGTTTCATTATTCCGGTACTCGAAGATAGTAACACTTTACAAAACTGAATCAACTTTGACAAACTTCACAACAAATTTTATGAATTATAATGTATTATAACTTGTAAGAAAGACATTATGAAATAATATTTAATGAAAATTTTGTGTTCTTACATTTTCACGAGTGTTAATTTAGTTCAAAAATTATTTGAATAAAAGAACTGACATACATTCTAGAGTTAAGGTTTAAAATAACAAACTTTTTTTTTAATCAACCGTTGATTCTATAACTTGTAAATAAAGTGCATGGTTCTTTTTCCTATAGATGCTGCTGTTTTTTGGCTTCTTGAGCTGTTTACCCGTTAAAGATGTGCCAGAAAAGCGAGGAAAATAGGCTATTGTAAATGTGTTTCATTTCATTAAAATGTTTACTCTCCAACTTCGCGAGACTTTAAGCCAGTAATATTATTTTAGTTAATTATAATAACACAATAGACAAAATGTCAACAATACGATTTAATAATGAGTGTAAGCACCAATGCATTCGTGGCACAGTGGCATTTATCAGTCTGTCAAATGAGGTGGATTGATACCCATTTGGGTGTATATCCTTATTCATTTTGTGTTCGACTGATATCCGTTGAAATCGCCCACCAATCAAAATTCTGAACTTTCTTTTCATCAAAGAATTTCTTGGTTACTCTCCCATTGTGTTGTGTTGTTTTGCGTATAAATGTTGAGTCCTCTCCACAAATTTCTTTTAATCTCTCCGAAAGTGGTGTAGCCTTCAACATTTGGACGTATCTACAGTAATTGATTTAATTTTCAGGGAAATAAACTGCCGGTCAGATTTTCTATTATACCCGATGCTAGCCAAATTCCTTACTGATCCTCCGTCATTGATCTCGAGAAGAATAAACTTCTTGGTACTTGTTCAGGTCATACCAGTAAAGTTGGAACCCATTTGGACCATCGAGGTTAATTTTTTCTCATCGTTTAAGAGAACATAGTTCGAATTGTCTTCTGATGTTTGATATGTTTTCGCAAACTTCATTCTTACATCTTTATGTTAGTGGAACCGTGGTAGTTGTTGAATGTCTTCTTCCAAATTATCTGATGATTTTTCAAAGGTCGTCCTACACGTTCTGCGCTCAGAAGCCTTCTACTAGTAGTTAGGTCTTTCATTTAATTCATAATACATTTATGCGTTCGCTCGACCTGTTTTCCAATTTCGACATATGGAGTCCCTTAGTCAAATAGACCTTTCACCTGGCCTTTCTGAAATTTGGTTAATTTTGATGCTCTGCCCATTGTTGTGGTAAGTAAAAGAATGACTGGTTTGAATGGTACTCAAGAGGGTCTATTTTTTACGTACAAAAAGTACCCAAATTGCATACTGGTATTAAAGTTTCGTGTAGCTACAGAGTAATTTCTTTAATCAACTTAATGACAGTATTTACCTCGCTTTTCCGATGCACTTATCAACTACACATTTCAAGAGGCCAAGAGGCAGCATCAAAGAAAATGAAATATAAATTTTACTTATAAATTATAGAATTAAAGCCTCGTTATAAGATTTTGTGGAACACTGTATATATTAGTGTGTGGGTGTGTGGGTGTACACCACCTTTAATAAATTATATCGATTTAAGAAAGTGTATATTACAAAATATCCATGCAACTACTATTTAGGCATTGTGTTAATATAAATTCTAGTAAATTCTCCAACCTAATCTTCGTTTTCTGTTTCCTTTTTTTTCAGAGATATTAGGGCAAACTTCCATAAATATTTTTAACTCAAAAAGCACAAAATACTCGTATAATTACGAGCTGCTCGTACATGCGTGAAATATGCTGCAGAAGGTTTGTGAATTGCGTCCAAACAAATAATAGAATTATCGAAAAACACTTTCAAATCCGATAATAAATAAATAAATAAATAAATAATTAAATAAAAAATAGAATTCTAAAAAGTTTTAATAATTATGTGAAATTCTACCGAAATGAAATGAATGGCGTCTATTCTGTTAGGCTCAAAATGTTAATGTAAATAAGCTATCTTTGATACTAAAATCCTTATGTAGTGAATTTGACAATGTTGCTCAGTTTCCGTGACTATTAGTATGATGCATTGCACTGACGTAATCACCGACCGTAAGCGAGATATATTTAAGGCTTACTTCAAAGCTTCTATTCTTCCATGGTCAGCTTAGATTAGTACTTAAGCCCAAACAAAAATAGGAGAAAATAAAAATACCTTAAAACTATATCTTAAATACAGGTAATCAAAACAGGTAAGGTATAAATTAACATATAATAATAACATTCGATCCACTTTCAGTTGAAGTAATGAATAATGACGACATGAAAGAAAACTAAAAATAAAAAAAGATTTTGACAAGTTTTTTCAAGGTCAGTAAATGATAGGTTGACCGCTGATCACCTTTTAGTATTTACATAAAAATTTAGAATTTACATTATCTATCTGTAAATAAACTCTCTCTATATATACTATATATATATATATGACCTATTAAACATCTGAGTGCAACCTCCATCCAATCCATATATCTGAAAATTAAAAGAAAAATTGCTATTTAAATTCAGTCAAAAACTAGTGGCCCAGTTGCTTAAAGAAGCTTAGTCGCTTTTTCAGAGTAAAGCACTCGTCTATTTTGTTTTTGCTTTTTATCTACTGAGAAATATTAAAAAAAAAAAAAATAGAGAGAACAAAACGCTTAAATTTGTAAAGGAAAAGCGACAAAACTTTTTTGTAGCGAACACAAATGTACATAAAAAACTTAAGTTTGATAAAGGTTCTTAAATTCTACGCAGTTCATCCCTGTTCTCTATATGAAAACACGCAGTTTAAAGATTAAAAACTTGAAAAAAAAACAACTTTTTTTTAATATTTTGAAAAGCAATAATATTGATAAAAAAAAAATCGATATTAGGATAATTTTCTACTTTTAAAAACAAAGTATCATCAACTATATATATATATATATATATATATATATATATATACTACAAAAATATGACACACATTTAAAGAATTGTGGAATTCTATAACGGTAATTAGTAATTCTAATGCAAAGTGCAAACTTGGAGAGACATCGCTTGAATG
Organism: Bathynomus jamesi; assembly: GCA_023014485.1. NCBI lineage: Eukaryota > Metazoa > Arthropoda > Malacostraca > Isopoda > Cirolanidae > Bathynomus > Bathynomus jamesi. Next base: position 310,963 of record JAJOZX010003661.1, on the reverse strand, counting down.
GACACTCATGCTTTCCCTCGAGTTTTACAGTTAAAAGTATTTTATTATTATTATTATTATTATTATTATTATTATTATCGTAAGAAAGTTGTACCAGTTTCTAATTTAATAAAGTCTTTAGTCTAATTCTTTAGTTTTTTCAAACAATTCCTTCTACAGATGAAATTTTGTTAAGGACCTTTTTTGGTTAAAATAAATTAATTTGCTTTCTGAACTTGTCATAATTTGAGCTTTCGCCGAACACCTCTCAGACATTCTCAATGGAAGGATGATAGAACACTTAACGCTTAAACTGAAAAATATTTGAAGCAATTATAATAGACAAAATAAAAATTAGGAACTTCCAACTTATCGTTTGTATTTCCTTATTTTAAAGAGAGATTCTGTTACTGGAAATTTAAAAATGTAAATAAAATTTCATAATTTTTTACAGTGTTTTTCTTTAATATTTTGCTAAAGCCCATTTTTCATTTGTTCGTGTATTTTGGTTGATTTGAATTTATGCTTCATCATACGAATGTGGATAGTATTTGTCTTGGAGCCAAGTGGCGTTACATCTACCTTCCACACAATTAAATCGGTATACTACTTCACTATATCCACATATATCCACTATCAGGGTGCTTCTTCCTCGTTGAGAATTTTGACGACAGTTTTGTGGGTTTGTAACAGTTCGGGATTTTGGTCTGGCTAACGCCAAACGATTTTATTTAGTCTCAGAAAGAAAACCGCATAGATTATTTTCCTTGACATGTATCTCGTTTTCACGCGGTATTGTTATGTTATTAAGGCAATTTGCGATCGTTTTCTTTACGATAAGTTGAGGAAAATCATTATTTTGCCAATAGTTGTTTCGTCTTTGTCAACCTTCAAATTAAATAAAACCCCGTCAGATGTTATTTTGTAACCCTTATTGTGTATTGTTTTTATTATCAATAGCTTATAATTTGGTAGAATACAAGAGTTTAATAACCCATATAAACCCCTTTATCTGTTTGTTTAACCAAAACGCTCCTTCCAATTGAACCATCCTCGAAAATAATGTTTATATAAAGTTTTTTAAATTAAATTTGTTTGTTAATATTCTCTAATTTTTTCGTAAAAAAGATAAACGTTATCGTATGTCCTTCCAGAGACTACAAACGTATATTAACGTATAATACAAATATTTCTCTTCTTAATGAAGGTTAATTGGTTTAACCAACGATTAAAACCCATAAACGAAAGTACTTCAGCCTAATCAAGAAACTGAAAGAATTGCAACTTTCATGTACAACAAAAACACATTTTGAGTTTAATGACAATGTATACATACAAAAAAGATGTCGTCTCAATGAAGTTACTATTGTAACACACTTTTACCGACTTTTATATGTCTAAAATTGAAAACAAAGAAACTATAACCGAAAACTACTCTGAATCTTATTCAACGTTAATAATACGTTTGTATAAGTCATCAGTCATTAAGATTCGTCTAGTGACATAACCGCATTCACTCTACATGGTGACTATTTATTTTACATTGAGATAAATAGATCTGACAACATTGAATAAACAACAGATTTTCTCAGTATGTAATAAATAAGCAAAATTTTAAAAAATGAATTAATGAACGTCCCATGAAATCCTGCGTTCCAACGTGGTACAGTATATCAGTATACATTGAAGAAGGATGCCGCTTTTCTACATTGTTTATACTGTAAACAAACTACTGACCACGATAAAACAACACGGATACAATCCATGTAAAATTTATCACCATTATACAACTGAACAAAATACCAACCCAAATACAGGGTTAGCGAAAAGCCCCTGTGCACCTGTCCGCTTCCAACACGGTGCAGGTACGGGTTCACTACACTTCTTGCAGGTGCCCAGGGACTTTTCGCTCACCCTGTACAACCCTTATCGACGGTTTTAAACTGATCATCACCAATAATTATAGAATATGTTATAATATCAAAAGTTGTAGGCCTACGTATCAAAAACAAAACGCCTGACAAACCTCAAATTCAGCGAACTAGCGGGACATTCTCTAGACGTTTAAAAACTAGCTTAACTTAACTTATTCTAACCTAAATAACCTAACTTAGCCCCCAAAATCTTTTCATTAAAATATCAGGTAAAAGAACTATCGTTAGCCTGGCGCTAGCAACTACCCTAAATACATTCCTACGTCTCTTTGCTTATACTTTACAAAAATAAATGTATAATTTTCAATACAATATATGTATTAATTTCTCAATTAATTTTATATAAACTTCAATATTTTTACATTTGATAACTTGCAATAATCTCTTGATAACTCGCAATAATCTTTTGATAACTCGCAATGCATGCAATAATTTAAAAATTAAATTTATTACTCTACAAATAATTGACGTGATCAGTCGAAAGCTCGAGTGATTATTTGTTTGTAATATTAAAAGAAATATTTTCAAACTACTTATTATATTCTTATCCAAAACAATTCCAAAGCAATATTCAGAAGGTTGAAAAAGCACTAAGAGACTTTATCAAACTGCAAGCTGACATATATATATTTTCACTGTTATTATTTTTTTATTTTTTATTTTTTTTTGTCTTATTCAATGTGGCGCATTTAAGCGCATTTCGTTTATTCAAAATGGACTGGTCATATTTTAAAAATAAATTTAGTGATTCATTGCTGGATAAATGTAAAGGGCGCTTATTATAATGTTTTTCTAAAATGTAATTTTATGATGTTTTGTCATTATATGCTAAAAAAAAAAAAAAAAATCTTTACACACACATTGTGATTTGTACTATTTTTTTTTTTTTTACAAGATGGTTGTAGTTTTTAATTTGGTCAAAATCGATTACGTTGGCAGAAATTTTAACCTTTGTCTGAACGTCACTTATTGGAAGTTGCTTCAAATGTTTGTTATCTAACTTCAAATCACTCGCACAGCAAACTTTTTAAAACTCAAAAAAGAATTATCCTCCGCTGTTTTTCTTTCACACAAAAAGTATAATAAACCTTACCTCCTATCATCAATAACACGATAGTCAATTGCGCACTTAAAATAATCTAAACTACTTCCTAGCCCCGCCATAGCTATAGTTCGTATCATAGTTTGAACCATAGGTGAACAGAGGCTCCTCGGGCGTTGTGGGCATGGTTTTCCTCACGGGTTTTGTGTTTCCTGAACATTTCAGGATAAACATCACTTCGCTGCCCAATTCCTCGCAGAAAGAAGCCTGTTCAGAGAGAGAGAGGCAGAGAGAGAGAGACTCCTGATTAATTTTTTAGTTTATTTCTAAGTAAATCTATGATGAGAAATATCTGAATAAATAATAGTTTTTTTTAAATTTAAATTTGTATTTAAAACGTTTGAACACCTAACACAGAATTCAAGATGGCGCTACAGAATTTCCAGATTTTGTAATATATATATATATTCTTTAGCTAAAACTACTTAGGTTTTGGGGAACTAACTTACGTTTTCATCTGTAGCCAAATCGCGAGCATTCCAAAGAAATTCACATATGGCGGTGACAGCTGAAATCCCCATTCCTCCGATTAAGACGACGAACACACCTCCGACGTTCGGCAAACCTAATTCCGCAGCCTTACCAGAGGAACTCTTTTGAGCCTCACTCTAGTCATTCAACATGAGTTTCGGAATCAGATGCACGTTCAAAAAAGTTTTTCACCATTTAATATTTAAAGTTCATGGATTTGTGATTTTGTTTGGTCACAAGAGCACCAGTTCATTAATCAATGTATTCCATAGTTCAAAAGTTCATAAGTTTACATGGTCATTCCATAGTTCAAAAGTTCACAAGTTTACATGGCCATTCCATAGTTCAAAAGTTCATAAGTTTACATGGCCATTCCATAGTTCAAAAGTTCATAAGTTTACATGGCCATTCCATAGTTCAAAAGTTTATAAGTTTACATGGCCATTCCATAGTTCAAAAGTTCATAAGTTTACATGGCCATCGATATGGAAATCCACAGATTGAGCAGTTAGTAGGATTACCAGTTGAACAGTTCGAGATATTAAACATTTGTGAATTAAGATTCGAAAGTCCAAACATTATGAATTTCGTTTACCGAAAAGTTCCAAGTTGTAATGTTCAGATATTTCGACATTCAGACGTCAAGGTTATCACCGTATGTTCAGAATTTATATTGAAGGACAAACCGTCAACAATATTCGTTAATTTCAGTTAGTTAACAAAGTTTTTATTCGGAGGTAAAAACCATAGAGTTCGTCGTTTTTTTTCATGGCACATTTAGCATTATTTATCAAAGTTATAAAATAAATGTTTTTAAACACAATATATATTGAAGAGACAATAATTAAACATTCAAGTTTGAACAACAGCAAAGTTGCGTAGTAACACGAAAACATGTCCAGAATGTTAAATAGGAATTAATAAATATTGAGTGGGTCCATTCGTAGAATCAACCAGGTAGGGTATTGTCATTAAAGGTAGCCACATATGAAGCAGGGTAGCCATCATGTAAGAGAATCGTTGCAGTCATACCAACCACACCGAGGGAAAGATGAAAACCAATATACAGTTATTAGTGTAAATGGGAATTTAAAAGACATATATAGCAAAGTAAAGACTTAACAACTTTTCATTGTGTATTAAGTTATTTACTTTAAATCACTAATTGAAAAAATTAACCCTTTAAGCCCTGAATTTTTTGTAGGGTTAAGTTATGAATACGTGTATTTGAAACGTTAGCAATTGGCATCTTCAGTCCTTAAAGGGTTAAAGTTATATAATGAATAAAACCACGAAGGAAAGGAAACACAGAATGGTGCTCAAGCGCTTTCGTCTAATGACATCCTCAGGAACACTGAAGTAAATAAAGAGTTCAACTCTTTATTTACTTCAGTGTTCCTGAGGATGTCATTAGACGAAAGCGCTTGATCACCATTCTGTGTTTCCTTTCCTTCGTGGTTTTTATGCATCATAAATATTTTTCACGTGTTACTTTCGTGAAATAATTTTCATATATATATATATACTGTGTGTATATATATATAGTTACGTATGGTACATCTGGACAAGATAAAAGTAATAAAATTAAAAATTATTTGATTGTAACTTGAAATATTATTAAGGGCAGGTAAACAAAACGTTTTAGCTAATTGGTTATACTCAATTATAATAATCTATCCACAAATAACCACAATATAGAAATACAGTCATGAATGAAAAGCTTATGTACGTATATCATTGTAAATAAGTAAGGAAATACTTTAGAATTACATAGAATAAACAAACTTATCACACACTATTTTAACACCTACTTTAAAACTTATGGACGCTGTAACCAAATAACCTACAGTAACTACACCAGATGTTACACCAGGTGTGCAGTTTATGTACGCTACTGTTGTCTCTAAATAATGTTTTGGTGTACAACACTGTAAAATACTGAAATATAAAAACATCATTTTTGCCTGTAACTAAATGGATTACATTACACGAAAGACGATAACACTCGGAAAGAAGAATTTCCATTTGGTTCAGTGATTACGTCAGGGTTGTTTCTGGTGAGGTGAAAAACATATACCTTTCTCTTAATATTAAATTTCGCAAAAATTTTACAACTGTATTAACTCATTGTATTCATTGTACGTTAATGGCTGTACACTTTTCATTTTGTTCGTTGTCAAAAGCAAACGTCATAAAAGTTTATAACCCCGTCAACTTTCATACAGAAGCTGAACATGACCACAACTTATAACGTGGTATAAAAATAGGCGAAAATTTTCGACTTGTTTAGTTATATTAATTGTAATGCAGTATCGTTTATATGGTAATGCATTTATTTCAGTTTATGTAAAAGTAATATTGGATTTTCAGTGAAGTAAAATATTTGCCAAAAATAAAAGTTACTCAAAGTATCCGGCAGGTGGCGTGACAATATATTAGGAATAACTGAACCGAAGATCAAATTAAGTTTTAAAAACCTTTAGTAAAAATTTGAATATTTCAAAATAAGACTTTTCCACAGCCATTTGTCTTAGTACTGGATGGGAAAACACCTTTTAGTTGGTGTAAATGAAAGGAAAACAAATAAGCTGCTCTTATTTTTCTAAAGAAAAATCCCAAACTATTTCTTATTATTTATTCGGTAATAATTTTCTTTAAAAAGAAGAGAGAAGTTTTCCAATGGCACAAAAATACACTTTTTACGAGAGTTCATCAAATAAGTGAATGAATTTTTTATAAGCGAGTCATCATCACCTGATATATATATATATATATATAATATGAACCAACATTACTGTATGGTACCCAATACGCGTATGAATAAGTGCGTTGCCTTCTTGGCTGAAGAGAAACGTCTCCAAAGAGTATATACACATATTTTTTTATATATGCCAAAGTTTTGCTACGCTACAACATCAACTAAAAGGAATATACAGATACTGTACTATTAGTCTTTTCAAACGGGTGTACACATGGAAAAACGTTTTGTGAGAAGGACTTATATGAACTCCGTAATTATTAAAGAATAACGCTACACTTCACTTTAAAGTTTCAGTTTCAGTTGTACGTTAATTGTTTTGAAAAAAAATAAAAAATACTCTTTAAATAACTAACCTCACAACGGCCTCCTCCTTTTCTCCTTTTCCACCATTCTGTTTTTAGTTCATGAATCATCCCGCTTTCCTTCAGTTTCAAAACGGCCGAACTAATGGCCCCGGTATACGGGGATCCTTTGACAAAAGAAAGGATAAGAAATATATCAACGTAAGAATTTGAATAACCATTCGTAATTAAATTATTTGATAAATATAAAGTCTGCTACAGCAATATATAGAAAAGTAATACAGTAATACAGTAAAAGTAATATATATTACTGTATATACAGGGTGATTCACTCGCTGGTAGCCCCAGAATATCGCTAATACGATAATCTGGGGTTACCAGCGAGTGAATCACCCTGTATTATACAGTAATATATAGAAAACTCGTATTCGTGACCGCTCTGTCTACTCTGCATTGTTCATTAATCATGGTTACAACTTACAACTCTGCTAGACTTTCATCGAAAAATGTTTATGACTTAATTCATGTAAAATTTAGAAATTTCTTTATTAAGAATAACAATTTTCAGAGGTTCTTAATGCCTCGTGAATATCCGACACGAATGTTACGTTTTGTTAGAAATTATGACTGAGCTTCATTAATATTTTAATTAATAGCCTGGAGGCTAAATTCTCTCTAAAGGCACTGTACGCAGGAGTGCCAGTTTAATATTATAAATTTTATCATCTTCTCCCAAATTGGTATTCTTTTTTAGCAAAAAGGGGAGGATCGGGAAGCTTCAGAGCCCCACCATGGAAATGAAACCGAATGACGGTCAAGTTTATCTTCACAAACGATGAAAGAATTTGCACCTGGAGGCAAAGCGATGCCGTAACTCTTGGAATCGAGAAGACCCCCAACCTGCATCAGGTCACACTTCCTCTCGACCACGTATTCAATCGAAGAGGACTCCATCAGGAAGGCGTACATTCCATCAGAGTTAGACACTCTATCTACTCCGTCATCGTTGCTGGGCGTGAATACAGTGGGGCGCGCGCTGGACATGGCAGCCCACATCTTCCGGTAGGTGTGAATTTTGCTTTCACTGCGACAATGAACAACACTTAATGACGCGAACGTTTATTCACAACACAGACAAAATCAACTCTATAAACCAATTATTACTCCATAAACAAAACTTCATGAACCTTCCACATTTATAGTGCGTGGAATAGCATCTAACTTCCGAGACTCGTTGAAATAATTGCAATTTTAATGGTTAATAATTTACATTTATTTAAACCAGCTAAAATTAAATACTATTAAATTTTAATTTTTTGTGGGTTCATAAGACAAAATAGTCATAACAGGTGTTACGGATGATGGTTACGCTCTTTTCTAATTAATAGTTACGAAATTATAAAAAAAAAACTGACTTTAAGAAAAATAAGATTTAAAAAAAAAAAAAATTGGAAATATTTTTGTTGTATAAAATTCTGTCACCATTAAATAATATATTATAAAAGTCAATTAATAATTAAAATAGTTTACGTTGAAAACAAGATCAATTTTTGAAAATACAAAAAAGGTGTACAAATGAACGGTAAAAAACGGAATCGCGTTCAGAAGGAAGACAGCCACGTCATCATTAAACTCGAATATATATATATATATATATATATATAATTCTGAAAATAATATTTTGTGGTGAAAGATAACTTAAAGAATGAAGCTAGTAACAGTTAATCGTGATGCTCGCAGTAAAATAAAAATCACCACGAAAAACAAATTAGAAAAATCAGTAAGAAACCTAATAAATAATAATTATTTTTTAACATAATCAAGTGATGAATTTGTGGCTTTAATCATCCAAGAAAATTATTTAAATTATTATTATTATTATTATTTTATTATTATTATTATTATTTATTGAATGAAATATATTTAAAATAGTATTCCTTTCCCATTTACAATTTTTTATTCAATAAATGTATTATTATTATTTATTCACTTTCATAATCAAATCAAAAGATTTTGGTAGAAAACAAAGGCGTCTATTTACTTCTGTCAACGCTCTCTCTCTCTCTCTCTCTCTCTCTCTCTCTCTCTCTCTCTCTCGCGATATATCTATATATATATATATTAAAAAAATAGCTTAAAACCTAAAATGAAGAGAAATCTTTGAGACTTTGATGGAGTCCCTCTTCAATCAAAAATAGAAAGTTAAAACTTGAAAAAAAAATTTAAATCGAATAAAGACAAAGAATCATTAATACAGAACGTTGAACCTAACCGAACTTTGGCTAAAAATATTTTACGTTCTTACCATTGAGTTCAGTGTTCTCTCTAATATATATATATATATATATATATATATATATATATATATATATACTGTATATAAGGAAACAATCACAGGGAAAAGGAAAAAGAAACGCGAAATCCGAGCGCTTTCGTGATATATTCACATCTTCAGGGATGTGAATATATGTGAAGATGTGAATATATCACAAAAGCGCTCGGATTTCGTGTTTCTTTTTCCTTTTCCCTGTGGTTGTTTGCTTATTAAGTTATTAATAAGATCACGTGTTATTCTGTGATTTTACTGCATATATATATATATATATATATATATATATACAGGGTGTCCCGTAAGTCTGGACCCATAGGGAAAAATAATAAAATTACAAAATAGTCCAAAAATTTATTTATAATATATATATATTTTTTTTTATTATTATTTTTATTATTTTTTATTATGATCTTACTCCGCTGGAGTTTTATTTGTGGGGCCACTTGAAAGCCAAAGTGTACGAGGTCAAACTTCAGAACATTTTCCACCTTAAAGCACGCATTGTGGAGGCGTGTCAAGAAATTTCTGCGACTGTGATTCAGAAAGTGCTGTCGCAGTGGAGATTGCGTCTTCAACTATGTGTGCGACACAACGGCGGACACTTTGAACAGATTATGTAATAAATTTTTGGACTATTTTGTAATTTTATTATTTTTCCCTATGGGTCCAGACTTACGGGACACCCTGTATATATATATATATATATATATATATATATATATATATAGCATGAAAGTATACGTATAGAATTATTATTTCTGTACTTTTCTATACTTCTGAAATAATAATAATAATAATAATAATAACAATAATAATAATTCTGAAGAGGTCTTTTTTTGCTAAGATGGTAATAATGTATTTTTAAATGAAAAGGATAAAGGCATTAATATATGTCAGTTTGAAAATTACATATGGCGTTATAACGCGTTTTTCAGCATCGAAGTTAGTTCGTGTGTAAGTTGGTGTTTTTTTTTTTTTTTTTTTTGGTGCTTGATATTAAATATTACTAAAATTAGTTAATGCCTTTATTCATGAGACAATATTTATAAACTAGCGTTCATAAATGTATGATATAATCTACAGTTATGTTCAAGTGTTCAAATTTTTTTTTAAATGAAATAAAGTCTTAAGGAATTATATTTACATTATGGGTTTAATATTTAGTGGGGCCTTCCTTGGCATCACTGATGGCTTTTATCCTGTTGGGTATGAACATAATAAGGTTTTGGCAAAATTACAAGCCATTTCGGACTGCAAACTGTTTTTATAGCAAAACAAATATCTTTGTAGGATCTTGGTTTCTATTTAGAGATTTTCACCTTCAGAAGTTTCAGCTGGTTCTCAGTTAATTTGAGATTAGAATAGTTGTCAGGCCATTTCAAAGTTGGAATGTATTTTTCTAAGACCATTCTTTAACGGTCTCAGCTGTGTGTTAAGATGCACTCTCTTGCTTGGACCTTCCTTCTGCATTATTCTTAGTGTGTTCTTCGAGAATGTTTAAATAGACACGGAAATTCAGTGTTCCCCCGTGCTCTGGACGCCAAAACACCCCTAAATTATGAGCTATGGAGGTGTTTCATGTGTCAATACAGTATTTGGACTGATGTCATTGAGTGAGTGGAGGCCATGCCAAAGTTGCATGATCATCCGGCTCTCGTCCCTGAACAAAACCTTATTCTACTTTTCATTTAGAGGTTGTTTTCTTGGCTCGGTCTCCTGCGAATAAATTAACCTCATTCTGAAACCCCCTTCACATAACTCTTCTACTGAGTGGAGAAGGGAGCTTCTTTCGCATTCTGGCTCTGGTGACGTGGACTGCGGGAATTTTTTTCTTTCTTTTTGATTTATACGCTCCATCTTCGAGACTCCTATTTGATCTTGCGTATTGCCCACTGAAATATCTGAAGTCGGGAAGTTATAACTCGGAGATTTCCTCTTTCATGTGGTGTATGCCTAGTTGATGCACGGTTGATAGGTACGGAAGTATTCTCAGTTGAAATCGGATGAATCAATTTGAATAGCCCTGTATTTCCAGCTGGCTTCGCTTTTCTATGGAAATTTTCGGTCTTCTGACCATTTCTGCCTTTTATAAATTATAAACTGATTAGGATACACGAGTTAAAGGGGCAATTATGAATTTACGACTTTTTCTTGAGTTAAACAAGTAAAATTAATGATAAAAATCATCGTAGCATTAATGGAAAAAGTGACTCTTAAATACAAATTATGACTGCATTCAATTTGAGTATTTGATTCAGAATCTGATATTTTGAAAAATATACATTAATTACATAATTTAACGAAATTTATAAATAACATTAATAAAACAATTGAATTTTATATAGAAAGAAATATATAAATGTTATATTTTATATCAATATTTAAAACCTATCCAAGAAATTCAGAATAATGCCTAAATTTCTTTACAAATCAGTTCCCAGCAATTGATTCGGTTTCCATCACTATAATGATGATCGAAACCATTCTTGTAATAAATTACTTTCTATTTTCAGGTATTTAAGCATATGTTTCGACTCTTGAGAGAAGGTTCATTTCGTAACAAGCGTCATTTTCTAACTTCATCGTTATATTGAATGCAAAAATTAACCCAAATTGGACATCATTAAAAAAAAAAAAAAAAAAAAATTGAATGATTCTAAACTTTTGGCCACGACTATATTTTCACTAAACCATGCAAATATTCCGATGTATTTGATTATTTCATGGTTTTTTACATCAGTTCAGCCTAAACGGGTAATCAAACAACAACAACATCAACAACAACAACAGCAACAACACGTATTTAGTTTTCTTCGCAAATAATCTATAAAAAAAAAACCTAAGCTTTTAAAGCTGTGAAAATAAAAACCCACTCTAATAGACAGAGTTTATTTCCACAACAGTTTCGACGCCCACTGGCATCCACCCGAGGAGGATGCCATTGGGCGTCGAAACTGTTGTGGAAATAAACTCTGTCTATTAGAGTGGGTTTTTATTTTCATATTTTGACCTTCACGTAGAAAAAAGTGAAGTTTTTTGCTTTTAAAGCTGTTCTTTCTACCTTCCATTTTACATTTTGCTTCTCACAACATAAATATAATTAATTCGTCATTACTACTGCTTTCATGGCGTCATTTCGAATTAATACATGTTAGGTACAGGGACAGACATTCTTTATAGAGGTATGGTGTACAAATTATATTTTTTCGAATGCTCTCTCTCTCTCTCTCTCTCTCTCTCTCTCTCTCTCTCTCTCTCTCTCTCTCTCTCTCTCTCTCTCTCTCTCTCTCTCTCTATATATATATATATATATATATATATATATATATATATATATATATATATATATATATATATATATACAGGGTGTCCCAAAAAAATGTATACACACTTTAAATAATTATAAAGGCAGTGTTTATTAAAATACATTTCATTTTCAAAATGTAATAGAATCTACAGACATTATTTAATTGTTTTGTCAACGCCTGTTTTCAAACTGACGTCCGTTCTGGTCCAGGCACTGCTGATAACGCGAAGCAATGGAATCGCAAACATCACGAAACATTTCGTTTGGTATTTGTGTGCATTCTCGTTCAATGGCTGCTCTCAATTCAGCGACTGTTGCAGGTTTTATAGCGTAGACTTTGTCTTTTAAGTATCCCCATAAAAAAAAGTCTAGTGGTGTGAGGTCTGGTGAACGCGGAGGGTATTCTATGAAACCCCTTCGTCCAATCCACATCCACATCGTGCCAAGTACCACTCGCAATACTCCACTCTTCGGTCCGGATCATCTTCATTAATAGCATGGACTAATCTTGGAATGTAACTTTTCCATTGACAGCGCTTCAAAATGCGTTGGACAGACGATTCTGAAATTCCTACCTCACGACTCGCTTGCCGCACAGATTTTCTTGGACTTTGGTGATACGTTTCCAGTACTCTTTCTTGCTTTGTGGGGCTTGTCGATGTCCGTGGTCTTCCGGAACGCTTCTTGTGGACATTCTGAACAGTTCCATCGGCTTCAAACTTATCTCTAATTCGAGTGATGGTAAGTCGCGTTGGTGGATCTGTTTGAAACTCCCTCCTAAACTGTCTTTGCACTTCAACTGCGTTTTCACACTTCCAGTAGCATTTTAGAATGAATTTCCTTTGTTCAAAGCTTAGTCTGACTGCCATTATTAATTCTAATGGGTTTAACTTGGAAAGAAAGAAACATCAATTGAGCTATCAGCTGTTAAAGTGTGTATACATTTTTTTGGGACGCCCTGTATATATATACACACTCGGTGGTGTAGTGGTTAGCATCGCTGACTACGAATCCATCGGCCCCGGGTTCGAGACCCGACGGCAGCCGGCGCGCGGCAAAACCCAGCTGTTCATCCTTCCACACAATAAAGAAAGTGGTTGGTAGATAAATGGGTACCCTAGGTGGGCTAGTGGTTAAGACGCTGGGCTGCTGATGGGGCGTGGTTCGGATTCCACGTTAAACTGTAAGTCTAAGGTGGAGTGAAAAGCTTGACCTTCGTCAGAATGAACAATTCGGGCGGAAGCTAACCAAAGGTTATATATATATATATATGAGTGAATGAGTGTGAATGCCAGCGTGGCACGGACGACCCTCGTACCAGTCACTGCCCTGCTCTCCGTTTAGGGATGAAGAATTGAGGGGGAGGGAGGGTTACAGTGAGAAGGTAGGAGGGGGATACCCCAACATGGCTTGTACTTTTTTTCGGTCGGGGTAGGACACATTCCACGTTCCAGCAAAGAGTTTGGAGAGAAAGCAAATGAGAAAAAAAGATTTTGCCACGCAAATATATATTTAAAACACACACACACACACACACACACACACACACACACACACACACACACACACATATATATACTGACACTGATTAAAATTACAAGAGTGTTCTACCTAATTAAAGGTTGTTTACCCTCTTTCGTAAAGGCAGAGGTCATACGACTGAGGTGATGTACAACTTTACGTGGAATCCGAACCACTACCCGACCGAAGAAGACTGAGAGAAGTGCCTAAATATCTGAAATCCAAAGTCCAGGCCGAGACTGGAACCCAGAACCTTGAGATTAACAGCCGGGCGCTTTACCGTTAGGTTATCGCAACAGGTACAAGTTCGTTCAACTCAAATAAATTATATTGAAAGAAACTGAGGCCCGATATACCCCTGATTCACTGTGGGTATGGGTATGAATAAGTAAAGTTTAAGGCATTCGTTTACGGTTGACCTCAGTTTGAAGGCCACGTTTAACATTTCTTTAACTTTTAATCCAAACCACATGAAAATTTTATCTAAAAATAATAATAATAATATTAATAATAATAATAATAATAATAATAATAATAATAATAATAGCGTAGATACTTTAATAAAAATTTTAATATTTTTAATATAATTGCAGTATAATTCTGAATCTTTTTTAATTCAGAAAATTTTATTTTCAAGTATGAAAGTGTCAATCTCTTTTCTATTAATAAGTTTTTAAGTATTAAAGTTTTGTTCATTTCTTTACAAGGATTATATACATATATATTTATACTCTATATATATATTACACACAGGGTGATCCATTTGAAACCGTATCCAAATTATTTTTTTTTTAATTTGAGTGCGGTTTTAAATGGATCATCCTGTATTACTCACTTCATATACGTATATATATATATGTGTGTGTGTGTGTGTGTGTGTGTGTGTGTTTGTTTTGCGGTTCTATACATTTTTTTAGATATTTTTCTAGATTATAGTAATTGTGTGTGAACTCCAAAAGTGGATGTCTAGACTTTAACATCCCAAACCATTTCAATATGTCCATTACTGATTCAATTTTATTCCAATGTCTAAAAATGTTGAAGGTTCTGAGAATGAAGTTTGCCAGACTATATTAAATCCAATCTTTGTCGTTTACTTTTCACGGTAGAGACAATTAAATTTAAACTTGAGTCCAACAGGATTTACTAAAACTACGAGAATTCTTAACTACCTGCCTTAACTATCTTAACTAGCTTAACTACCTAACTATTTATAGATAGAGTAGTACTAATTAAATCTAAAAATTAATAAAAACTCGGGCAATACTTACGAGAAAAAGCCGTAAGTGGATCCTTTTTCCTTGCAGCCGTATTTGATCTTAGTTTGTTTAGCTAAATCTTCCGCCCCCTCAATGGGAGACTCCATTCTTTCAACGGTTAAGAAAGCCGCCAAATTGGCAGTATAAGAAGATATCATAATTAAGGTGAAAAACCACCAAATTCCGGCTACGATACGTTGAGACCGCTCTATAAATGTTTCATTAAGGTACATGAATTAAATCTGTAGTGAAATTGTGCGTCTCGTCCTATTATGAACACGAACCTACACACTGGTTGCACAGTTACCTTCTTTCATTACGTTATGACTAATAAACTCTTCCATTATATCTAAATCAAATATTAACAATATTGCATAGAAAAACATATCATTTTACTGAGGTTGTTTTAAATCATGACTTCATTTGTTTATTTTTTGCTTTATTTCACAGTTTGTATAACGTCAATCTTTAACAGTATAAATGCACTAATATCAAATTAAAATTTTTCCCATGAAGCAGATAACTGCGATAAAGGTCATTTTTATGGGACTTTTAAATCTATATACTGAATAATTCTTGAGTTTAATCTTTATCTTATGAGAGTTTTGAATGATGGTTCAGGATTGATCTGCGGTCGACCCCTGTATCTACTAGAAATATTATTGTGCGTATGACGTAATTCAGTCACATATAATTGACATAAATAAATTATATTTAAATTACAGTTATGATGTAACTACAGACCCAAGATCTGGTATTTTAGTGCAATAACTGACATTATTATGAATAACGAATTTTCTTCTGACACTGTTATAGTAAATAGAATTTAGAAAGCACCATTAATATCACTTAAAACTGAATGGTGTGAAGCAAAATGTGGACGTCAAAAAATATTCTCAAATTGACCGATTAATATAAAACAAAATCTTGATTAACACTTGTATCCCCCAATTTCTCGAATCACGACTAAATTAAGGCCCATCATATCATTTAAGCAACAATAAAATGCGTTCAAATTACTAAAATTATATATACACAATGCTTATATCTTTTATTAATCCCATTAACTAATCAACATTTTTCGTAGTGATGAATTTTAAGTAATCACGGAAAAGTTGAACATTTTATCGACGGGAAAATGTCATCGAGAATTTTTCTTTGGGTTCAATCTTTCTTTTGTACAGTGTCCAGTTTAAAGATTCATTCTCGATAGGCAATTTTATTTCAGCTTTGGGGACACTCCCGCGCAAAAAGGGTTAAGTTAAACTAATTCGGGTCATAATTAAGTTAGATTAGGATAGGTTGGTTATGTTATGTTACGTTAGATTAAGTTGGTTTGGTTAGATTATGAAGTTAAGGTTTTTCGATGACATTTCCCGTGGAGAAAATGAATGCGTTTTTGGTCTGATGCGGAATTTACGCAAATCGAAAATAAACGCTACAAACTTTTATATTTAATTAATAATTGCAATTAAATGATTTATAAAAGAATGAAATAGTTACTTTTAGACATTTATTTCGAGTATTATATTCTGAAAAATAAAAATTAATTACTAATGAAATTTTAAAGCATTAAAAAAAATTTACCCAGGAAGGGATTGGAGATTGGGATGGACACATTTCTCGCGAGACATCGTCATTGATGCTTATTTGAAATATATAAAATCTTATTAAAGTGAGATTGAACTTGACTATCTCTATTTATATATAAAATAGTTCTTTTTTAGGCGTACTGTACAGCGTTACGCAATAAGAGGATAAACTTTGATTTTGAAACGAGAACACCATTCGGAGGGAAAGGCCAAACAAAGGTCTCACCTTAAGGCGTCTGACCTTCTTTTATTCTTTTAATTTTGTTTTAATAGGGACTTACAGTTTGATATAATTTGGTGTATTGTCTAGGGAATAAAATGAGCGTAATTTCACTCATTTTCAGCCAAAAAATGAAATGACCTCTCGGTTCATTTTCCACGTAACTCTTTCAATTTTACTTTGGATGGAGTGACCACTGATTTTCGCCGTTCTACTCTGCCAAATTCATTTATTTATTTATTTCAGGAACATATTCATTTGGAAGCGATGTCAATACAAGCACCGTGTCCGCCCCATTTTACGAGAAGAAGAAAAAAAATTCTTAGCCTAAAATTGAAGAACAAAATTTAATCAGAGACGACACAAATCACAACAAAATTAGTTTGCTAATAATTAATCAAAAATCAAAATTCGTCAAAAAACTTTAAAAAAATTTTTAGTTGCACAAAAAACAAACGGATTTTACGTACATGCATTTTATATATATATATATATATATATATATATATATATATATATATATATATATATATATATATATACTGTGTGTATATATATATAGAGAGAGAGGTAAAAATTTAATCAATTACTGTTATTTCTTTTACCTATTATTTATTTTTAGTTAATTTATTTTAGAAAAAACACTTAATTCTCTCTCTCTCTCTCTCTCTCTCTCTCTCTCTCTCTCTCTCTCTCTCTCTCTCTCTCTCTCTCTCTCTGACTCGAAGCCATTCTGACGTGTGCATTCTATCTACTTTCAACGTGGCAATTCTTCAGTGCGGAAAAAAAATCTCGCAAAACATTTCCCCGGTTAAAGAAATAATAATAATAATAATAATAATAATAATAATAATGCCTAAGAGAGAAAGTTAATTTAGAGATAATTTAGATATTATTTATTATCGTTTTGATTTGTCTGTTTAAAAGGGTAAAAATTGAATAATATTCGGGCTTATTTCTTTCCATTTCGTGTACAGAGAGAGAGAGGGTTGACCAAAATAAAGACACTTTTTTTTTCCAATTTTTTTTTTTAAGCTGATTATAAAAGTCAATAAATAATTACAAATTAACTGAATAAACATATTTAAAATCGTGTTTATTTCCCTTTTCTATTTATTGATTAAATCAAATTTTTTATTATTTATATTTACTTTTATAAACAAATCAGAAAACTTTGAAAAAAAAAAAATCAAAGGTGTCTATTTATTTTTGTCAACCCCTTTGTATCGAAGTTTTAGGTCGTACGAATCAAGTTTGATTGATAGAATAGATGACATTGGTAGTTTTGCGATTTCATGATGATTCTGGCATTGTTTAAATCAATCAATCTGACCTTTTATGGGAGAAGACCGCGTTGAATTTAGTTTTAGATCTGATTTTTGTTTGTGATGCGTTCATCACGAACTCGTTCTTTTAAAGTATTTATTGTTTCTTCAATGTAAGATTTTTCAAAGTCATTACAGGGCATTGCGTATAGTATGCCTTCGTTTGATTGATGAGGGTGTTTTCGACAAAGGTAATGAATGACCTAACATTATTTAATACTACGAACTGCGTAAATAAAATTGTTCTTTTTCTATGAAAGTACATTCAAATCGAACGAATATAAATTTCCAACATGGTCTTCTTCCACAAAAGAATTACTGGATACCATATTGATTGATTTAAACAATACCACAATCATCATGAAGTGACAAAACTACCAATGTCATCTATTCTATCAATTAAACTTGGTTCATTCGCTCGAAAACTTCAATACACGAAATGGAAAGAAATAAGCCCGAATATTATTCAATTTTTACCTCTTTTAAACAGACAAATCAAAACGATAATAAATAATATCTAAATTAACTCTAAACTAACTTTCTCTTTTAGGCATTATTATTATTATTATTATTATTATTATTACAATATCTGCCCCAATTGTCCTCTCATATTACATAAGTATGTATGTATGTTTGTTGGTGAGCACAAGTTAAATTATTGATTTTCCATTTTTCATATTTATGTGTATTTTGCCAAGTGATCATGTGACACCTTTTTTTTCTTTTCCTTTTTTCTTTTCTTTCACACCTCAAATTTTAGCTTCTTTTTATCTTTTTAACATCTACCTACATTAACTGTATCTGTACACATACTTGGCTCCCTATTTCAATAAATCATTTCTCCCTGAAGATGTTCAACAAATCGGGTACGAATCGCTGCAACTTTTCTCTCTGATTTTCCTGTGTTTATTTTTTAATATCTTTGCACGATATAATAATAATAATAATAATAATAATATAATAATAATAATAATAATAATAAATTCTACTGGAAAATATAAAACAGTCATCTGAAAAAGCTATTCCGCTCGAATGATTCAGAGTAAATCTAAAATGGAGGCAAATTTATTAATTTTTGTATCAGTTTTAAGAAAGAAAATTATGGTATTTGTTTGCGAACGCATTTCTTGCCTCCCTTTGCGTTCCCTCATAATGTAGACATTCATTAGGTCACGTGTTATTTTTGGTTTAGTTCTACTCGCTATCTACTGGCGTCAAAGCCAACTCTCAAAGCGCATTAAGCTCTGTTATAATCACTTCAGCAGATTCTATTGTTAATGTGAGTTACATATGTCACCTTTTCGAGAAGGGAGTGCTTCCCTTGCAGTAGTGTTTTGTACAATGACTCTATAGAACGTTTCAGCATTAGTTCAAGTGGGTAAGAAAACTGACGTAAGTAAAGAATTTCCCTAAATTTAGTCCTTTTAATAATGAAAAGTAAGTGAATTTTTAGTTCATCTTAAATAACTTTAAGATAAACATAATTTCCTGTTTTTAGCGTTGAGAACTACTGCTCAGTTAACTCCGTCCGTCTGAGATGACGTTTGTTAAGCCTAATTCTAAGCCTAACTACCCAGCGGCTGCAATTACACATCATTCTTTGAAAGCACTTTCAAAAAAGTATAAAAAATTGCGTATTTAATTAAGTACTTTTTTACAAACAGGAAAATTGTCCAGTTATTCAATTTATAAATCCAAAGATCAATTATTATTGCAAATCCCGACTGAGTTCTCCTCCTCATAATAGTCATATAATGCTTTTATATTTGTGAAGTAAATATAAAGTAGAGCTGAACTATTAATAAAAATTTTTATTTTAGGGAGAGTGTTATTGTTTACCGTCTTAAAAGTCTTAAAAATCTGTCCTTCCCGGTCTTCATAATGGTGATGAAGACGAAAAGTTTGTAAACTACAGTGCAGAAGTACAATAATATTCTGTTCCACATTTGCACCTTAAATGTAAAGGTATTCTGCAAAGCATAAAGAAAGTACAGCAAATAACCTCTAATGTCTTCAAAAGGTTAGGGAAAACTTGGTTTCAAATATGGAATGAAAAAGAAAAATTGACACTTCCTTAAGTTAAAAGAATAAAAAAATGATGGATTTTGAAAGAAAGAAACAGTGCTGAAATCCGTCATTTCGTACTACATGAAGTGAGAGAACCGAAAGAACATCAGACGAGTATAATCAGATCTGACAACAGAACTAAGTGAGCAAAATGTATAAAATATGAAGGAAAAGTTAATAAAACTACGACAGCTAAGACCAATACAGATACAAAACACTCATTCTGAAACAGAAGATGAAATGGAATTTTTAAAAAATCTAAAATATTATATACTGTAATGACCATAGTTGCCAATAAATTTCAATATATTGTTACTGTTACTGGCGCTACAAACGCGACATTAACTATGCTTCGACTTGGGTAAAAATACTTCAACGGAAAACTCCCACACGAACGTTTAAGTAGAAAATAGAAATTTGCCATACAATAATTTAAAAAAACGCGAAATTATAGTAAAATCACTAGTTTTCATAATATATAAACAGTTATTAAACACGTCAGTGACGGCCTTCACAAATCTGAATATATAATTGCTAAAATTGGGATTTGTTAAAAGTATATAAAAACTTTGGTGTGGGATTCTATAGGAAAAAGATATTCACGACATTCCAAAGCCAATAACGGTTAAATATACTGAAATTTAAAATTACTCAAAGAAATAATTCTATTTAGAACAAAGGAAAAAGTTGTTTTTTCTTTTAAAAACGAGTTTACAAAATTTTAGTCTCCAACACCAAAGATTTTGAGATAAACGTACTATTATAATTTATAGAATATGCAAATGCCTGAACAAGTGAACATAGACGCAACATTCAAATAATTTTGAGGGTTCTAATTCAAAGTTTCGTAAATGCATCATATTTCTTGTAATATTACGGCTGTATCACTAAATCAGCAATTTTTTATACTGCGTATTATAACTACTTGAGTCTTATAAAGCAATGCAATTACTTCACTAAATATGAAGCTATTGAGAGAGAGGCA
Organism: Bathynomus jamesi; assembly: GCA_023014485.1. Lineage (NCBI taxonomy): Eukaryota > Metazoa > Arthropoda > Malacostraca > Isopoda > Cirolanidae > Bathynomus > Bathynomus jamesi. The sequence goes on along the minus strand of JAJOZX010003661.1, from coordinate 289,806 downwards.
CGACCGGATGCTGAACTGAGAACATCGCGAGATCTCTTAAAATGATTGACGTCATTCGTTATAATTACGTAAAATCCAAATATTTTTTTATATATAATCACGTTATAAAAAATGTAAACATTTTAATAATTAATTTTTTATTATTTTATTAATAATATCTGTCATTCTCCAGTCAAATTAAATGCATTTTGTTTACGTTATTTTATTATCATAAAATGGTGATAAAAATAGTTTAAAAAATAGTTTAAAAATTATAACCGAGTGATTATCAAAATTCTTCTAAAAATATTTAATAATCTTATAGCTTCACATTGATTATTTAATCTATTTTAACTGATTCCATTATTTTAAAGTTAATCCAACGTTCTACCAAACTTTCATAAAAAACGTTCACTTGAAGGGAAACTATTTTAAAATTGAAAATTTTCGTTATTAAAAAATTTAATAATTTTATGAAGTAATTTTTTTACAATTAATGAGGTATTTTTTACAAATTAAACTATTAAACATAGCGTGACATTTTACCCAATAAATTTACCATTGTGAAACATTTCATCAACTGAGTTCGAACCAGGCATTAATCACCACATAACTGTACGCGAAGTTGCAGCGCATCACGAATAACATTGCTAGTGATTCCATGCGCGTGTTGTGTTGTAGCACCTTCGCCGCGTTGAACTGTGACCATAAATCACCGGGATTAAGATTATTGTGAGTCAGTTGGGTCATACATGATAGGATATCAGTTCATTGAAAATTACACTATGGTCAGTTCACTGCATACAATGTTACGGCATATTTAATAAGATGCTCTAATGAAGGCCTCTCCCTCTTAGTTGACAGATCTTCAAATGAAACTATAAAAAAGCATCTGAATGTAAATATCGAATATTACCAAAACGCAAAAATTTTCAATTTTAAAAACGTTTCTATACTTATGGTGACATGTTTTTATCTCTTACTTCGGAGCAATATCCGACCCTTGTTGCATAAGGGAACCGATTGTAAACCAGAAGGCATTGCTAAGTGTTATAGCATTCTCCAATTCATCTGGATCTTGTATACAAGGGTGAGGGTTATCCCATTCGTTAGGAGTAATTCTGTAATAGGAGGATGAAAAATGACGACCGGGAGAACAATGGTACACGTTCGAAATGGTCGGCAAAAATTAATTATTATGACAAAAGGAGATAAGATGCCACTGGAGTGTACAGAATTAACAACAGTAATGTACGGAGTTTAGGAGATTACCTCCTCTTAGTGATTCTTGGTTGTTGGCCAAAGAACGAAGATAAATTCGAAAATAATGGAGAAAATCAGAACGAGATATAATTAATGAATGATCGGGGAGAAAATATTTGTTTAGAACGATGAAAAAAAATGCTGAAATCAGTTTCAAACTCACGAAGAAGACGAAGATGAGTTTCAAGCGATGCGATGCCAGACTAAATCTGTAAGCTTAAAAGGCTGGTATACCATTTTATAAAATGATGCTTTTTGGATCATGTTAAGAAATTATTGAACAGAAGAGAAGACAAATATATTGTCTTGAAACAACCTACCGACATCCCATTCATGCTATCTGAACAAGACACACGAATTTTAAGTTATTCTTACACTAAGGCATAAAGCGACAAAATTATTGTATACTTTGCTTTATGAATGCTGTACATCAAACATATATATATAGATGAGGCGTCGCGCTGCAAAACGAGGAACGTGCAAAACAAAGTTTTGAGGAAATGGCTTTAAAGTTTGTGAAAGACCCATAACTTTATTAAAATAAATGTAATTCGATGGTTTTTTTTAATTTTTAAGTAATTTTATGAACATTGAATGAATGAATGATTAGATGATAAAATGGAAGCGTTTGAACTTACAGAAAACGGAATTTTCGCCCGTTGGTTGATTCGTCATTGTGCCCGCGACGTCTCAATGCTGTATAAGGGTGTGTCAGAGAAGCACAAATTTGAATTATTCGATATAACTTTGTCTTCCGTCCATTTTAAACTTTTTTTACAGGGTAATAAGCAGTGTTGGGCACTAAAGCGTTAATCCGATAACAGTTAATTAACGAAGTTAACTTTTTTAACGGACTATTAACGGAAGTTAATTTCCATTTATCGTTATCGGACCAGTTAACTTCCGATAACTCGATATTTAGTCTGTTAAAGTCCGTTAACACGTTAACTGCGAGGAGTCATTCACGGAAGATCACCGCTCCGTGAATGAATTCAAACCGCCATATCTTCAGTCTGCCAATTCCGTCCTCTGCCGCAGTGGAACGGCTCTTCTCTCTCGGCAAGGACATCCTGAGGCCCAAGAGGTCAAGACTGGCAGTTGGGCCTAACTTTGAGAAGTTGGTCTTTCTGAAGGGCAACCAGCACATTGTGTCATAGTCTTTAATAAATGTGCCTAAAATTTAATTTTACCTTTCAGTTCCCGCCATAATAATTCTCTGGTAAATTAAAATTTAGTTAATGGTTAGTGGTTGCAAGGGTTTCAAAATATGTAATCAGTACATTTTTTATTAAAAATAAAAAAAAGTTATTAAGCAGAAAAGTTGCAAAACTTGATAAAAATACAGTTAAATACCTATTTATTGTTGGATTTTGCACAAATAAACATTTTCTATGGGTTTTAAAGCTTTTTTCCTTGATTTTTTTAAATGTTAGTAAAGAAATAGTTATCGTTAACGGATTATCGTTAACTTCCGTTAACTTTGTAGTAAAATTATCGGATTATCGTTATCGGAGTTAAAAATTGGGGTTAACGGATTATCGTTATCGAAGTTAACTTTTTGGTTAACGGTGCCCACCACTGGTAATAAGAAGATTTTGGGTTTTATCTAATATGGATAAATGCTAAGTGTTTTATCGTTAAAAAGATTGTGAAACTATTTTGCAAGAGGCTAAATTACGCGAACACAACGAGCATTTCGACGTGAATTTGGAGTAAGAAATGTAACATCCCGCATTGAGCAGGAAACTGGAGCAATTGACGAACACTTTACGTGCGGCGGTGATGACATCTTGGGAGCGTTACTGAGGAAACATTACTTTAAGCAAACTCTGGATTATTACTACTTTTCTCTAACGAAAAACACTTCTATTTTTTATTACAATCTATTGAGATAAATAGTACATTGCAATATAATGAGCCTATCTTCTCTAACACACCATATATATAAATATATATATCTTATATACCTTATACCAGAGTTACCTCCTTTTGCCATACCACCTAATGCTATTGGGAAACTGTACTTTAGAGACTTAGAGGGATGTCTATAGAAGAAAAAAAACATAAACAAAATCCTAATTACCGAAGAATAAATACATGAAATTCAAACTAGCCTTCAACTCAAGACCCATTTAGAACTGGGTGAATGAGGAATTAAAAACCATTACCAGATTTTCTGGTCGGTTTCATGTATAATATCTACGTAGATAAATTCAATTATAAGTACATATAATGTATTTAAGTGAAGAAGATAATTTTCCCCTGTACTCTGATTTCAAATTATTGCTTTTTATCTGAAAATTAAGATTAGATGTTAACATCAAAATAATGTTTGGTTTCACGTAACCATAACAACGCTTTTCCCTTAACTGTTGATTCAAACTTTCAACATTGATCGAAATGAGGGCACATTCTTTCCCCTTAATTCCTTTTTAGGATTTATATCAGGTCTTAACAGATCATTCAGGAACTTCGATACGAATACAAATACGATACTCAAAATATAAAACATCTGTTTAATGTTATATCCTAAAAAATATGTACATAATTATGTGTACGTATTAATGTTAATTATTTGGTCGTAATGCAGAATCTAAATTGGACCGTATAACTGCATGAACTACAGTGTGATATTTTAATTAGGACACACTACCAAAAGAGCAGTAGTTTACAGGCACACACTTTTAAAGTGGTTTACCCTTTGCGAAATCTCATGATGAATCTGGGCAATGATAATTTCTGATCATGACCTCCAACGTTTTGGTAGAAATGGAACAAGTTTCACGTTCATTCGTTAGTAAGTTTATCCCGTTGTGTGTTTGTAAACAACAATTTCAATCCTGCCACAATAATCGTGTTTAGCTTATGAACTTAAGTTAATCCACTGATTTTTAACTATTGTTTGAATGTGTGACGACATAAGTGAAGAATCACACTATGTTAAGTTTTCAAGGATTTACTAATAGACAGAAATACAAATACTGTAATCTGTATGTTACATAAAAACACCACGACAATGAATTTAGATTCGTCATTCTTTATAAAGAGAAAGCTATTTTTTCACTAAGGTTAATTGTCCGAAATAGTGTTCATTGTCTTCAGAATTATTTCCATATCATGTCATATATATATATAATAGTTAAAAATCCCCATGGTTGAACGAGCTAAAAACCGCAAACCGCGAACTCTTTCGAAGGAAGCAACCTTCTTCATTCAGTCGGAGAGTGACACTGAAACAAAAGTAAAAGTGCAAGATAAGTATTTTTAAGGAAAATTTTATGCCTCAGGCAACTCAAAGTGTCGTAAAATATTCCGTATAAAGGAATAAAAGTTGGTTAAAAGAAATCCAATTAGCGGATCGTTCTTCTAACTCCGGAGTTTATCAGATACACTGTAAGGACTGCCCTAAGAGTTATATTGGCGAAACCAGTGATTTTAAGAGACGTCTATATCAGCATGAATATATTTTGAATGACGCTAACAATAACTCAGCCCTGCGAAAAACATCGTCTCGATAATGATCATAACAATATTAACAATGTTCAATTACTCTCAAATATTAATAATAATAACAAAACAAAACTTACTGAATTTACCCTTATAAAAAATACTGATAATTTCAATATAAAAAAAAAATGAGTCCTTTCAATTAGATTTCTTGACCGACATTTTTTTATATATATAAAAAACGTCCTCTATACGGAATATTTTATTCCGTATAGAATATAAAATTCTTACATTTTTTTTATATCTTGCACTTTTACTTTGCTTTTAGTGTTCCACTCCGCCCGAACGAAGAAGGTTGCCTCCTTCGAAAAGCTTTGCGGTTTGCGGTTTTAGCTCTTTTAACGTTGTGAATTTTTACTATTTTATTGCCTTACACATATATTGGGTTTTTAATATATATATTAGTCATTATTTCCATCAATTCTAATTAGTTTCCGTTGCTTTTAAATCGTATATTTGTATCGTATTTAATAAATAATTATATTTTTAAATTAACTTAAAAAATTCACCAAAATAACCTAATACTAGAGCCATGCACATGCTACGCAATCTTCCACAGTGTTTGCTCGGTCACACTAAATGAGTTTCTCGGATTTCATTACTCTCTCCATAAACCAATTTGTCGGGACGTATTACGTACAAAGATATATAGATTTTTCTGATTTAGACGTACCTCTATTAGAATTAAATAATAATAATAATACCTAATAATAATAATAATAATAATAATAATAATAATGATAATAATATAATAATTTAAGTAAGACTGAGCAGATGATTAACGCTTGCGTAAAACAGTCCTATTTTCCTGACAAAAAAAAAGTACAAATTTAATTTTAATATTGGGAAAGGTCGTTTTGATTAATGGATATTATTAACTAAGTTAATATCACACCAGTAAAACATTTAAAAAAAAGCAAAAAAAAAAAAAAAAAAAACTTTTTTCACAAGACAGACGAAATTTTTAGCAAAAATTTCCCTCACTGTTTCCTCTCATGTCGTTCAACAGCACCAAAATGGAGGAAAATAATAAAATTAAAGATTAAACAAAGATTTCGGATTATATTTCTACCTCGGCGCAATATCGGCACCCTGGCATAGGAATGTGCCAATTATAAACCACAAGGAGTTCTGCAAGGTGAAACTATTCTCTAGTTCATCCGGGTCTTGAATGCAAGGGTAGGGACTGTCCCATTCGCAAGGAGACATTCTGAAGGAAAGTGTAATTAAAAAGTTCGACAAAAAATCAGCCTTTTGAAACGGTTTTTTTTAGAAGAAAGAAGTATTCAATTGTGAAACACGAAGTGTACCTCATCAAAAGCATTTTAGGATAATTTCTTACAAGAAAATCGGCGAAAGAAATTACTGAAGTTGAGAGCTTGTTTACAGAAATGGAGTAAATTCATTCTTGACATACAATGAATTCAGTAAAGAAATACAAAAACCTGTAAATATATACGAGATAAATTGACCATAATAACCCGACTTTAAAAATTACGAAACTCCGCATGAATAAAATGAGCACCCAAAAATATAGTTTTATTTTTTACCATATATTTTATCTTTGGCGTATATTTATGTTAACGTATATTTATTTTAACACATATCTCAGGAAGATATGATGAATAAGTAAACGTACGCAGTCAATATCTTAAAGTCTTTTCATGTGTTCATGAAGGGTTTGGACAAAAAATCAATATTTCCTTTGATGCAAATATGGGAGGAGGATAGGCTTCTTGGCTGTCACAAACTATGTATGCCGTGGTTATACGGTTTCTCAAGTAAACTCGTATGTTACATTTTGTTTTTGTGCTCATCCCATTCCTGCGGGGTTATGTATTACTGTTATTATACAGTTATATAGTATACAACCCCCTTCAAAAAACAGAGGGAGCGCTGAATTTGAACACTTTCTATTGCATATATTTTGTGATCTTTTTTTTGTTTTTGTTTAGCCCTTATTTTTTGTTAATAACATTTAAAAAATAAATAATTACCATTGGGACATTTTTATTATAAATAAAAGTCCATTATAACATGTAAAAATTCTAATAAAAAAAATTAATACTTTTAAATTTCATCGTAAATTTAATATCGAATATATAGAAAATATTTTGGGTGCTGAAAACTTTGAAAAGCTGAAAACTACAGCTTTGAAAAGCAGAAAACTTTGAAAGGCAAACTACGAAGTTAACTCGTTTGTGTTCCAAAACGGAATTTTAGAATTAAAACTTCAGTAATCTCTTTAGCTTCTAAGATGATTCCACACTGAAAATACTTCTTTTTTCTATTCGTTTCAATGGCCGCCAAGACACAGGAAGTGAACGTTTACTGCAGCGAAGATTCAATGAAAATATAAAAATTATTAATAGATGAAATAAGACTTCATCTTTGCATCATCTTTTTTTAACTGAATATTAACCAAGTCATATTAACTTTTAAAGTAATCTCAACTGGTACAATTTTAGATACACGAAAGTTATATCTAAACAAATCCTTTGACCCCCCAAAAAAGAGGGGATAAAGTTCAAAGGATTGGATACCAATTTTTTTTTAAAGTTTACCTATTATTCAGAGTTAATAGGCCTTTTTCTGAAAAGAAACGTTAAGGATTTTAATACAGGCTAAACTATAATTCTAGGTCGATCCGTCTCATCTTTGCAAAGACAAGGCTTTCATTTATATAACATGTACATCTTAGTACTATGAAAATATTAAAAGAAATGCTAGTGTTGCATACAGTTGCAAACTTATAGTCGGACGCGATCTTACAACATTGCAATGCCGCACCCCTTTCCCCTGACCATCGTATTGTGACCTTAATCCTTTACCCTGATGATCGTCATGGCAACCAGAAGGCGAGAAAGAGGAGGAGAAAAAGAAACAAACCACCGAACTTAACCTAGGCTATTCCAGTAAGACGTACGAAGAAGAATAAGAAAGGAATTAATGTTTTAGGTCGTTTAACCTCGTTCGCAACGGCAAAGGTCATGTGACGAAGGGGATTTACAATTTTATGTCGGGTCCGATCCACGGATTGCTACATCATCTGAGGGCAGAGGTCCGTCAAGCTAGAAATGAGGTCGAGTTATAGGTTATGTGGCCGGTTAACCTTTCCCGTTACATCATATATCACATGGTGTTTACTCAACTGGTCATTATATAAACTGGTTGGTGTTCTTCTTCTTCTGTTCTTTCTCCTTCTTATCCTTGTTTCTGCTTCTTCTGCTTTGAGTAAACTAAACTGAATGAGGTTCTCCTTCTTTTTCTTCTTAACCTTGGCTTTGTTCTTGTTCTACTTTTACGTCTTCCCCTTCACTTTTCTAGTTGCTATGGAAACCATCATGGTAAAGAGGTTGTAGCAAAGAGAGGCAGGAAAAGGGGATATGGAGGGAAGAAGGAAAAAGAATGGGGGAAGGAGACTGGAACACTGTAACATTGCAATGCTGCCAGGACATCTCTGATCATGAGCCTGTAATTGTATACAACATTTGAAGCATTACTGTACTACTAATTCTATTCTGAATCAATATTGATATGATCTGTATAAATAATAAAAATCTAAAATGTAGGGAAATGGAGTTTAATATATATATATATATATATATATATATATATATATATATATATATATATATATATATATAAACCCTACATAGGGAAAAAGAACCTCCCTTAACTTTAAGTTTAGGCAACGTTTGGGAAAGTCTTTGTATGATTTTGGATTATTACCAACTAATACTCATTGGAATTCCCATCTGCGTGACATTGTGTATCGACAGCCAACCGTTTTTCATTTGAGCATATATATATATAGTAATATTCATTACGTTTGGAAAACATTTATACACATCGATGCAGGAGACGCTGAATGAAAACATAGGTTTGGTGCACGAATCACGTGCTTTCACGTCGACAAACCTATAGATGTAGATGGTGTTGTTTGGGGTTAATTATCGAGTAGAGAGACGGTCAACAATGAAGCGCAAACCAGCGAGTTTCCGCGCCAACAAAAGATATGGTTTAAAATTTTAACGCACAAGCTAATACATGCTTGAACGAAGTTGACTGTTTGTCAAATCTCTACTCATTTACTAATATACGGATGTAGTGTTCATTTTTAAATAGTATAGACAAGAAGAGTTTGGTTAAGTCATATTAATTTTTGTTTGTTTCCGTATAACACTCTTCCTTTTGAACAATTTCAGCTTAATCTCTTCTCTGTCAAAATGATGTTTAGAACAGTCGAGAAATATAATCATGAGACTTGCTCCTCAAAATATTTAACAAGACTCGAGTCAAAATAAAATTTTCAAAACAACTCTAACTTCTCTGCTGAATATATGGCTGTTACCCAAAAGCACCGATCTTATCCTATAAATAACTTTGTACCTTTTGTGTTACACCAAAAATTATAATTTTAGTCTATCTGAATGCTGAAGTAAAGAAAAAAGTAATGACATTAATAAAAAATCTCATTTCCCAACGATTTGGGGTAAGAAAGCAGAAACAACCTGGATTTAAAGAAGAAAGTAGTGTAAAGGAGAAAAAGCAGAAATCATACACATACACACATCCATTCGTACGGGCGTCCTGGTGGACCAACGTCCGCCTACATGGCAAATGCCACACTTGCGGCGCTTCATACATCATGCGTGGTGGCGCTTCTAGGCCTTGTCAAAAATAAAAGAAACAGTCTCGAATTTACATACTTCTAACAAACCTTTTCCATTCCATTGCGTGCAGCAACTTCTCACGCATCACCCAGATCAAGTCCACGCTTATTCATGCAATCATTTACCATGTCCACCCACCTTCTTCTCGGCCTCCCTTTCCTCCTTCTACCTTTGCAAACACTCTTATTCCCTCTTTTCACAATTCTGTCATCTTCCATTCTTTCACCATGTCCAAAACGCCTTAACACATTGTCGTCAAGTTTCACTTCATTTACTAAACACAACATCTTTCCAGAAAAAATATGATTTCTTACTTTATCAATCCGACGTACACCACGCATACTTCTCAGGTTTTCCATCTTAACCGCTCATACTCTCAACTTCTCTCTTTCATACCATGTCAATGTTTAACACCCATGAAAAAGTGTAGACATCTCAGAGCATCTTGATCCACTTTCAGTGCACCTGCTACCTTTCTTCTTTGATTCACTCTACTGTTAACTTCATCCGCACTCGTACCTCTTTTGTTTAGTACACATACTAAAACTTAAAAAACTCTACCACCTCTAGCGTTTTACCATTCATCATCACATGACAGTCCGAATTTTCCTCTCTCTCCACAATCAATAACTTGGTCTTACCCACATTCACGTTCAACAATCTTCTTACGCACACCACCAGAACACTCTTAACATACAACAGATTCTTAACATACAACAGATCGGCATACAACAGATTCGACAGGCCTCAACTATCACACACCAGATTCTCCTTTTTTTAGCAGTCGCACTTTCATCTCTCTCATCACTCCATTCACAAACAGATTGAACAACCAAGGAGACATGACGCATCCTTGACGCACACCAACACTTATATCAAACCAATCATTCAGTTCTTTATTTACTCTCACACATGCACTACTTCCATCATAGAAAATATTCATTGCATTCATGAGTCTTCCGTCAACCCCATATATACTCAAGACCTGTCACAGTGCTTCTCTATTCACTCTATCATACGCTTTCTCAAGATCCATAAAAGCCATATACACACACCTTGCAATCCCTTTCACATACTTTCTCAATCACTTGTCTTACTGCAAACACTTGATATATATATATAGCATCTTCCACCTCAGAACCCTCCTTACTCATCAGTCACTAAGCATTCTGTAATATCACGAATTGTTTCTATTATAATCCTACCATACACCTTCCCCACTACACTCAACAGACTTACAGTATACCTCTGTAATTCTTACATTCACTCCTTTCACGTTTCATTTTGTACAGTGGAACAACTACTGCTGTCTTCCAGTCTTCAGGCACATCCCAATTTGTCCATGCACTCTGACATATGCACCACAACTACGCCAACCCTTTTAATCTCTCATACTTAATCATTTTCCCATATATTTCAGCCACACATCTACCGCTTTTCCATTTTTCAGTTTGCAAACCGCCTCTTCCACTTGATCCATGGTTATATTCTCAGGCATTCTGTCACGTGTCCTTCTCACACCGCCAAACCTCACCAGATTTGTATTTGTACTCCTTTCATCTCTTCCACCGATCAAACCCTCGAAATATTCCTTCCATCTATTCCGTAGATCCGCATCTGCTGTGAGCATTCTCTCATTTTCACCCCTTACTCTCAAACTTTCTTAGTTTCATTCCTGCACTTCCACACTTCCTTCCAGAACAACTTTCTATTCCTTGCAAATTTTTATTCCTCCTCCTTCTGAACTCATTATTTACTCTGTTTCTTCTGCAGCACTAGTCTCTTCACACTTCTCTTGCTCTCTTCATACACCTTCTTTCTTCTTCGCACCTATTTTTGCAATTCCACACACACACACACACACACGCTCCTTGCATTCCTAATTAGACATTTCCAGTACACATTCTACATCTCACTCATATCCATTTGTTCTGCAACTTGTACACTGGGTTCAAAATTTACTCTCTTACTATACTCATTCATTATCTCTCTCACCATTAATTTTTCCACTCTAATTCTTTCGTGACCCGTCTTTTTTCTATTAACTCTTTTTCCATTCTCCACACAACCTCACTTTACACAGGACTATCATGTGGTCAGAGAGACTCCCACTCATACCTCGTATAACACGCGTGTCACATACCTTTTTCAGCATATTTCATGAGCACATAATCTATCAACCTTCTCTCATCATGCATATCATTAATTTAAGTTTGTTATTTTGTGGGTCCACCAGCTTGACCTTCATGTGAAGAGAGACCGCACGAAGCTTCCTCCAGGTTACCAGGTATACCAGATATATTTATGTACCCCCTTATGTTCAAAAAAGGAATTTGTTACACACAGCCTACATAACTCAACACAACTCAACCTACACCCATTGTCATATACATAACTATTACAGTCAGAAATGTTACAGCAAAGAAATTCAATGAAGTGTAGGGGAGTAATTATATTTTTTAATATGGCAACATTCAATATTTTTAAAATTTTATGTTACAGTATCACATCTTCATTTTGTTGGTTCATTTTGTTGGTGTACACTTTTCCACCAAATTTTTAAAACGTTAATTTGATATTGAAATCAGTATAAATATTCTTTTCTCTATTCAAAATCAATTTGTGTTAACTTTAAGAAAGTATTAAGTAAGCCCTTAATAAATTTTAGGAGTCATTGACTGTATAATGACGTAACTGGGGCTATAGATAGTAGTAAAATGCAGAAAACGCCTAAAGCTTAACAACCAAGAAGTTGTGATAAAATATAAATATACAATTTTATCTTTAGTTTATGTTGGTACCTATGAGACTTCATATTAAAAAAAAAAAAAAATTAAATTTTTGTTTCCTTCAAAATGTACCCTAAACTCAGTTCTAATTTTGAATTTTTAAAGCCAAAAAGAACAATAAAAACAATAGAAAAGATCTGAAAATTGTAATAAGATGTTAAATTCATTACCTAATTTATCATTTGTAACCACATATTCATAATGTTATTTTAAATTAACATTTGGCCTACTGTTTACGAAAAATAATCAAGTCACTTAAATAAGCTGGTGGCGTTCTTTGCGATTGTAAATGTTGCATATCCCTTCCACCATGACTCAAAGATTCATTGGAAATCCCTACCATTCCAGCAGGGGCAATGCCCCCTCTCCCCTTCCTTAGCTTCTGATAATAATTCTTTTGTGGTTTAAAATTTTGATATATTGTTTTGAAAACCTTATAATTTTCCTTTTCATATATTTCATAGGCCCAGTACCATCAACAGTTGCTGGTTTGTAACATACATATATTGTCATTAAGACTATTAGTGTTTTTATTATTAATAATTATTTATAGACAATTGTAATTGCCTTTTCAAGTATTTATTGAGGGAAGCCATTATTTTATCAAATCATTTGTTGCTCTTTTAACTTCGATGTCAAACAAATTCTAATCGGATGTTACTGTGTGCGCTTTGTATGTACAGTTATACATACGTATATATTACTAAAATCTCACTTCTCAACGAATTGGGAGAGAAGGCAGAAACAACACGGATATAAAATACCGAAGGTAGTGAAGAGGAACAAAGATAGAAACTAAAGCGTACACATAGGCATCCTGGTGAACTAGTGCGCCCCCAACCTAACATGGCAAAATTCCACGCCTGCAGCGCTTCATACGCTGTGCGTGGTTGGTTGTGTTTTCAGAACTTGCCAGAAATAAAAATAGACAGAATTATTATCAGACGCGAAACAACCAACATTGTTTAGCTGCTCGGAAGAAGGAAACGACTCCGTTTCCATTGGTTACACAAGAAACACATTTCGCTTAAGAATACTCCAACGTTAACTATAAACCTAGCAAGATATGCAGTATGCAAACATTAAGGTGGGGGCCCCCCCCCATCCCCAAAAAAGAGTTTGAATAACTTGAAAATCTGTCGAACGACCATCCTTACAACTTTTAAAAAGGTGAATCATTATTAATCAAAACAAATGAACCATTAAATTTACATAAATGAACATTAAATTTAACGAAATTATGAACTTTTTAAATAATTTGTAAATATTTTTTATAAAGACTATGAAAAGTCTGTTAAATTTTATAAACATGAGTTTCAATTTACATTACAGTTACTCCACTTAAATCTTAAGTTTTGTTATATTCATCATTATAAAATAAGTGCAATGAATAAAATTTACTCCTATGAAAATATGTGATGTGTACAGAGGAAAACGTCGAATTATATGTAAACAAAGCACGGTCGCACTCCTAAACGAATTAATTCTTAACATGCAAACCTGTGGAGAAAAACGTAACCTGCCAAATTAATAATAATAATAATAATAATAATAATAATAATTATAATAATTGCTTGATTACGGAATGCGTAGAGTAATGGGAATAAAGGAAGGAGAAAGGAGGCGAGCCCCGGATGTTGGAAAGTGGTTGCAACTTGAGAGTTGGAATTTTGCAACATTTCAGGGAGGGGGAGGAGGTTAGTAACTCGGAGATAGGAAGAAGGGTTTGCGTAATTTGCAACTTTACGAACGCCACCATACAACTCACCTAATGTTCCACATATTTCGAAAGCAAATTTATGATATTAAAGTCGTGATTAAGTGATACGGAGAATTATAAAAAACTCTTCTGAATTTCAATCTTTTTGGTATGTTTCATACGTTGTCTTTGACGATGACATAATCGATGGGTACTTTTGGGATTTACCCGAATTTATACATGAAAGTTTAAGTAAATAATTTCTGTAAAAACATTGTCGTACCATCCGTTAATATTTAACGTCATTTAACCTCATTTCCTCATCTGATCTAACCTGGCCAAAATGAAGAGCAGTACAGAAACGCCCAAGTAAGCTGTCGCCATGTAGATCCAAACATCAACAGAAAATGGAGACATGAATGAAAATAAACTTGGGGCTTTCTTTTGCGGTTTTTTATAGATAATTCCTATACCTGTGATGAGACAAGATTTGCATTTAATAATATCATCTAAAATTATTTTTAGCTGTTGTATACAGTATACAGTATACCAGTACACTGGTCAGTAATATTAATAACCAGAAAGCAAGCATCCGTTGGACAGACATTGGTATTTGTTGTATACAAATACCAACGTCAACCCAATGGATGCCTGCTATCTTGAAAATATTTTAACTGTGATGCATCCAGAGAAAATGTTCAGATGCAAAACCAATAGGCATATATTTATAATAATAAAATCATAAAATAATAATAATAATAATAATAATAATAATAATGATAATAATAACGAGTAAAAGAAAGTCGAGAACACACAAAAATGGATAATGATGTATATTATGAAGACTGCAACACAATAGTCCAGTCATTCTTCAAACAGTGACTCGTAAAACCCTTTCCATGCACGAATGCATCCCAGGAGTATGCAGCCATGATTACAGTTTACTGGTATATACAGGGTGTTCAAAAAGTCGCGCTACAGTTGTAAAATTTATTTATTTAACTCATATGTACAATAAATGTATAATAAATAAATTTTCCAATTTTCCAAGTGTAGTGCGACTTTTCGAACACCCTGTGTATATATATATATATATATATATGATTTTCAAAAAGTCACACTACACTTGGAAAAATTATTTATTATACATTTATTGTACAGTACATACGAGTTAAATAAATAAATTTTCCGACTGTAGTCTGTAATGCGACTTTTTGAACACCCTGTATTTCCACGCATAGCTTAAACTCGTAAATATGTACTTCGTGTAATCTAATAAGTTCCTTTTGTATTTAAGACATGAAAAAATCGATTTTGCAATCCACTGTCAAACAAGTGATAACTTTTTCAAGGGAGCTTTCGGAAGACCTAAAAGGAAAGATTGTCGATGTGGGCCAAGTTTAGAAAAAAGCTATACAATAAATTGTTCAGCCTCTCAACCCACTGTAACTGCAGTCCAAAATGTCATACAATGGAAACAGCTTGGTAAAATTACATCTTTACCAAAATCAGAAAGGCCATAAAATATCTTCCCAGAGCTGCAAGGAAGGATGTTCTACGAGTTACTGATTGAAGATGGCCTAAACATTTGTGTTGCAGTCTTGAGAAATAAGCATCATTATTCATTTTTATTTTCTGGATTCCCCTTTACTCATTATTTTTTGTATAAATGTCCGACAATAGCTTTATACTTATCAAATCTAAACATTTATATTTCTCAAGGTGCATCATTAAACATTTTCAGGAATTAGGTAGGGGTGCCAAACTTTTGTGTGTATATATATATATATTATATATATATATATGTATGAAAATTATTTCACGAAAATAACGTAAAAAATATTTATGATGAAAAGAACCAATAAGGAAAGGAAACACAGAATGGTGCTCAAGTGCTTTTGTCTAATGACATCCTCAGGAACATTGAAGTAAATAAAGAGTTCGAGACTATATATAGGTCACAAAAAAAAAATATATATATATATATATAGAAATAAAAATTGTGGGAGGCGCATACAAATTTGTAAGGAAAACTACCAATTTTTTCACTTTGCCCTTCTAAATCCGCCCTATTATTAGCTATATGGGTTCTATTACCTATAAACTCTCCAAATGGCTTGTCAAAGTCTTGTCCCCCATTCTCGGAACTCTCTCTAATTCACATGTAAAAAATTCCATGGATCTTACTGAAAAATTTAATAATGTACGCACTGAAATTCCCGGGAATTTTTTACATGTGAATCAGAGATAGTTCCGAGAATGGGGGACAAGACTTTGACAAGCCATTTGGAGAGTTTATAAGTAATAGAGCCCACCGAGCTAATAATAGGGCGCATAGGGTTACCAGGTTTGTGGGAAGTGATTTGTGTTATCCATCTGCGTTTATGGAATCTTGTCTCAACAAGGCAAAACGAACTTTCTATCGTGTCAATATTAACACTCGTACTTTGTCAAAAAATATTTTAGTACTTCCATTTTTCCCGGGCTTTTTAGGCATTGCTAATGTACTTAAACTTTTGGATATTAATGTAGTATTTTCATATAACAATATTGTGAAAAATATCATAGTAAAAAATAGCCCTACCAATAATTCAGGCATTATCTATAAAATTGGTTGTAAACAATGTGATTCCTTTACATAGGTCAGACGGGAAAGGATTTGCGCACACGTATAAAACAGCATCAATATTCCGTTAGAACAGGACAGTTGTCCAGTGCCCTTTTTGTCCATTTGTCAGAGTTATCCCACTGTATTGATTGGAATAATGCTTCAGTTTTATTCCATTCAAGCAACATTGTTAATAGAAATATTCTTGAGTCTGCCATTATCCAACTTTCAAATAACTTCAACATAAGCAAAGGTCTTTTTCAACTCGATCCTGTTATGTTGAATTCCTTTAAAGCAGATTTAGATAAGAAGTGTAAAACATTAAATCTTTGGTAAACTTGTCTTCTACTTTATTAACTTTTAATTTGCATTTTATTTTTTTATATATAGGGTGAACCAAATGTAGGTGGACAGTAAATGATAACGTTTATTTTGAGAATACATATTTAATTTTTTTGTATACTATAATACAAAATAAAATTTAAATAAATTTAGTTATAATATTTAATATAATATAACACAAACACCATAGTTATAATGAACACCATAGTTATAATATAATATAACACAAACCGTATTCAACCTACTGTCCACCTACTTTTGGTTCACCGTGTATATCGAAACCTGACCATAGGCAGCAATATGTTAAAACCCGGACAGAGTTCTAGTATAAATTTGTATTTTTATAATCCATTTGATCTTGTGCTAAAAATCGATTAACTTTTAATTTGCATTTTTTTTTTTTTTTTTTTTATATATATCGAAACCTGACCATAGGCAGCATTGTGCTAAAACCGGCAGAGTTCCAGTATAAATTTGTATTTTTATAATCCATTTGATCTTGTGCTAAAAATCGATATTTTTCCTTACAATCTGTACGCCTCATTGGTAATCCTTTAAGGTTTTAATTTTTAATTTTTTATTATTTTTACTTCTCTGTTTATTGTATATATATGTATGTATGTATGTATGTATGTATTTGTATATATAGATATGTATGTATATATATATATATATGTGTGTTTGTGTGTATGTATGTTATTTATTTTTTCTTTTTTTCTTTCTGTAACCTATATATAGGCTTAACCTTTTTATATACTTCAGTGTTCCTGAGGATGTCATTAGACGAAAGCGCTTGAGCACCATTTTGTGTTTCCTTTCCTTCGTGGTTTTATTCATCATAAATATTTTTCACGTGTTACCTTCGTGAAATAATTTTCATATATATATATATATATATATATATATATATATATATATATATATATATATATATATATATATATAATATTGTATGGTTGGTTTTGGTGAGATTGCAAATACTTTTTGCAATGTTACAATGACATTATTGGAATTTTTGTAATTTTATTTTGCTGTCCAAAGTTAATTTGTTACAGCGTACCAATAAAACTCAATATTCATCCCAGCATGGTGACCCCGGCCCCCACGCCCTTTGATTATGCCAAAAGAATAAAAATTCACGTATTTTTAAACATCCCTCAACATGCTCTGGGGACGAGGGCTGGTATTCCTGTTTCCAGCAGGATAGCACATTTTGCCATACAGCTGAAGTTGGGATGGCCTGATCTAACCTCAATCTAACTGAAAACGTGTGGAAACTGATACAGGGGAAGGTTCAGTTCAAATAGAGGACTATTTAATAGACACTTTACTTATATGTAAACAATAAATTATTGTGTCAAACCAAGGAAAAGTATGTTAAAGTTTGTATATTTCTATTGGTTAATTCGGGGTCTTAACTTTATTTCCAAATTTTGTACAATTCACAAATTTGCTCGCAAACCATTTTGTATCGTAATATGGAAACCTCACCGTCGGACACGATTCCTCTTGCTTGTATAGAGTGCGTATATATGTACTCGTATGTATATATATATATATATATTAAGTTTTTTTCGAAGTTTTAGACTGGGTTTGGTTTTTTGGAGGTTATTCTACCGTACGACGTAGTCTTCTTTAAATTCTATTTAGTTTGAGTTTACAAATACAATTTTTACCGCATTGAGTGTACAAATACATATAAAAAATATTCTAAATAAAATACAGGACTGTATACGGGCGGTTTGCGAATATGATAATTGTGGCTTTTGGTCCAGTTTGTGTAGAGTAAGCCTAAGGTAGTACGAGTGTAACTGGGATTAATACAGGTAAATTTGTGCTGCCTTGAGGAGGAAACAAACTTGCAGGGCATCTGAAGAATCATGGCCTCGGACTGATAGTAACTAGGGGTGTCTGCAATACAAACTAACGAAAATTGCAGTTCTTTGGACTGGACTAACACAGAGCATTGTTTCTTTCAGAAGTGATGAACCACGTACGAAAGGTTCGTCATCAGTACTTTGACATTGGCATTGCTGCTGCGAGCTGCTCATACCCTGAAATGTGCGTATGGGGGGAATGATGCTCTGCGTAAAAGATATTTAATTCTTCATATTTCCAATTAGGTTATGAATGCAGCGGTGATTGAATATATAAAATTTTTATTGTCGGAACATTGTCTTCACAGTTTTTACTGGATCGGAGACCACGGAACGCCTGGCCTTCTCTCTGGCAGCGATTCTAGCAACACTAACCTACGTGATCCACGCTAATGGTTGATTTCTTTGGGTGTGTTTAATATGTATGCGGTATATACAGGAATTATACACGTGCCAGTTTAATTTACATACGGAGTGGATGGAGCGAGTGTATCGCGCACGTTCTTCGTGCATGCGTTGTACTCGTACGTTCAGGACCGTGCGAATGGATTAGAGACTTTATCTATTTTTATAATATAATCATATTAAAATCGTAATATGTATTACGATTTTCAGAAATTTTCAGAAATATTTTAATTTTTATATTTTTACGAGGTACTTTATTTTTCTTTATGCTCGTTTTGTAATATAATAACTCGTGTATTGGCTTCCGCCTCACCCTTTCATCGGCCATCTAAACCACTCCGTTACGATGGAGACCGCTCCCGAAACCTCACGCCGCTTCTGCTTATCGTTCCTACCTACCACTTACTTTCATTCCTAAACTGTTAGAACTTAACCAGTCCTATCTTATCTTATCTAGATCTTGCCTAACTCATCATAATCTATTATTATGAGCTCCTCGCTCTCCAGTCTGGCTAAAAAAATGTTTCTATAATGAAACTAAATAATTACGAATGTTTATTTTGTTATGGCACCGGTTCGTTGGAAAAGGGGTAAAGGAGTCAGAGTAGATGGATTCAGAAGAGGTGGGGGGGGACGTAACTGGGAACTGCGGAAATGGATCTAGGAGGGCGTATGCCTCCTTGGGAATGTTGCAAGGGGTAAGTACCAGTGTTATGTTGCATTGCATCAATATATGCAACATTAGCAATCTCACCAAATCCAACCTATATATATATATATATATATATATATATATATATATATATATATATATATATATATATATATATATATATATATACAGTATATACTTTTCTGAATCTATTAATATTTATATACTCCAAATTTTAAATCTTAAACTAAATAAATCCTAATGATTCTTACCAAGATTCATGAAAGGCATACTGAAATCCACTGCTTCCTCTCTTTCATAGGTAATGGTGAAATCCACAATAGCCAAATCAGCTTTCTGAAATTTGCAAAAGAGAGTAGCTATTTCAGAATTTAATTTTATACAGTTTCAGAGAAGAAAAGATTATTTAATTAAATTACAATGAATTTTAATTATATTACATTTTTTTTAATAATTAATTTCATTGTGCTTCTTCTGAATTAAAATTGTCACTAAACTGAAATAACTCCAGAAAACTTCTATTACTCGCAGCTAGTATAGATTAAATGCTTGTTTCCACTTTTTCATGCTCAGTGCAGGGTTGTCAACGTTTGTAAAACCAACCATGATTGGTCAATATCAACCAATCAAAGATCTCATTCCTTGTAATGCTTTGTTCTCGCGTATAAAAGTTGTTTTTTTTCTGAGTCTACAGATTAACTTAGTCCCTCGGTGTTTACTCAGATTTTCATACAATTTTGTTAAATCGTAAAAAAAGGCAGTCATTCTATCAATTTACAAAAGACCAGATCCATCACAATTTTGAGGTTCACATTCGTGAGCTTCATGTAATTTGAGAAGAACATTTGGGAAGAACAGGAGGACAAACTACAGAAGTGCACTTCACTGGCCCAATGGTCATGAACATGAAGAAAGAGACCTTCCTTTCAAACAAAAGGAACACACAAAATTTCATCAATATGCTAATCAACAAAATGGGTGCAAAACAAAACAAGCCAGAGGTGCTGCTGATGTACTCATAGTCAAAACCACCATTGAAAGTGCATCAACTTCCAATACTGTGCTTGTTGGGGATGATAAAGATCTTCTGATTCTTCTGTGCTACCATGCACACGCTGATGAATGTGAAATTTACTTCTGCCCTGAAGGAAAGATGGGTACAAAGACACTGCCAAGATGCTGCAACATCAAACTCACAAGGCAGGTTCTACGTGCACAAAACTGCACATGTATGTGAAAACATCTTGTTTGCCCATGTACTATTAGGATGTGACACCACATCAAGAGTGTACGGCATTGGCAAAGGTGAAGCTCTAAAGCAGCTTAGAACCAGCGCATATTTCAATGTTTAAGCTGAGGTATTCAACAACAGACTGGCTACAGCTGAGGAGATCGCAACAGCTGGGGAAAATGCACTGGTGACCATGTACAGAGGAAGTAAAAGGGGTGAAGGGCTGGACCAATTAAGGTTACAAAAGTTCTGTCAGAAGGTTGATTCCAGCACTTCTTATGTCCAGCCTCAGACACTACCTCCCACATCTGCAGATGCTCACTACCACAGCTTCAGAGTCTACCACCAAGTGCAGACGTGGAGAGGGTATGACCTACCACCTGGTGACTGGGGTTGGAAAATTTCTGCTTCAAGGCTCATTCCTATAATGACAGACAAAGACATAGCTCCAACAGATTTACTGGAAGTAATCAGATGAAGTTGCAAAACAGGTTGTTCGACGATGAGGTGCTCCTGTCGCAAAGCAGATCTTGATTGTTCCCCTGCATGTGGAGAATGTCGTGGCGTATGTGCCAACATATTCAGTGAAGAACACTGAATTGTTATTCATATCGCTTCTTTGTATATATACTTGTCCTGTTGTTGGCCAGTAATGGTAAGCGTTATTCCATTGTGGCTCATTGTGGTTATATTGTATTGCAATGCACAGGCATTGTGGTAGCCATATTGGATTTATATATATGCAAATTAATATGATGTCCAATAAATTTATGACTTTTTCTAAAAGATTTTCCAGCCCTGAAAAACATATTCCAGGCTTTTAAACCACTACAAAAGCTTAGATACAGCTCAATTATAACAAAATAGGTTTTGTCATCGTATTTGGCGGCTATAGTGGATTTATGCAAATTAGGCATATTTCCCTAAGGTAGATTCGAGTGCATTTTTAATATGTTGTTATCTGAGCCTCTCTAAGAGATATTGTGAAAAAAAAAATTATGTTGCAATTTGTGGTGGGTCAAATTATATTTTGACTAGACTATCTATAAATGTTAAATTCTCATTGGCTTAAATTTTTCTATTCAGTGTCTTTCGTATGAAACTATTTAATGTTATAATGAAAACGTGGACTTAATTACATCCTACTGTAGGTAGACTTTAGCTATATTACAAAGAAAGCTATTATCATGTAGCTATTATCCTTAATTCGGAGCTTATTAAAATTCATTGCCTAAGAAATAAAATTTCATTCATAATAAATCTATTTACGAAATTGTAATTAATTATTTATCAATGTCTAAAACTCCAGGCAATTTGTAAATTGACTGAAATTTTAGGAAATGTGTCAAATTGATGATACACACAAAACCTAACCTAACCTAATGAATTTTTAGGCAGCATATTTGGAAATACCAGTGGGCATGCATATGCAGCATTACCAGAAAGGTTAGGTTAAGTTAGGTTTTGTGCGTATCATCAATTTGACACATTGCCTAAAATTTCAGTCAATTTACAAATTGCCTGATTTTAGACATTGACTGTAACACACACACGAGTATAAAACTATGAATTACAATAACCTGTTGCTCATCTAAGAATATTTTGACATGTTAAATTGTTTTTCCTTATCGTTGCAAAAGGATTCATTGAACAAGATTCCATTCTATAACATATTTAACCTGTAGCCTCCACATATTTTCTTTGGTTACGATAGAAATTAAAACTTTGGTATTCAAAGCTTTGTTTTTAAAACGATTCTTTAAAGTTTTACAAAGTATTTGCTGTTATTTCCCAAAATATGCTGCTTCTAAATAAAGGGCTTACTTTACTCGCAAACGATCACGGTATGTTCCGGAAGGGGTGTAACTATCTAGGGTTAATTGTTGAGTCATAAGTACAATAATATTAAAGAGACTCTTTATTTAAACAATAATTCTAAATAAATTTTGAGATAAAATATAACTAAAACTTTATAGAGAAAACGCCGCAAAATTACGAAAATGAGAAGAGCCAACAAATCTCACGATTAAACAAAAAATTTAAAGTTTAAAATATGAAAATTTAAAAAAAGGAAAATTTAGAAACACCTTTGTGTAGTTTTATCCTAAATGCAGATTTACGTTTTCACACTTACATGATCGAGTAGGTCACGAATCATGCCGTCCCACTCGCCAGTCTCCTTATTCTTTGATCCGTATTTGCTGCCTTCGGCCAATTTCAAAGTAAAATTGAACTTCAGAATTTGGGAGATTTTTGTCATTAGATCAATGCAAAAGCCTTCAAAGCGATCGTTGCCTTCTAATTGAAGAGACGTCTCTTTGCGCATCGTATAAGGCGCAGTCTAAAAAAGATTCATTGTAAATAGTTTGCGTCTCATGACATAGAGGGTACTTTTCCTTCAGATCAATGTCAAATGGTGCATGAGAAATTTAGGAAGTTTTTCAGACTCAACAGTACATATTGTACTTGTCCTATTTCTAAAACTGCTTGAAAAGAACAGAGGACACAACTAAATACAGTTTAGAAAAGATATACGAGATTGTATAAACTGAATGGAATATGTAACACCTACTGGTACAGTTATATATATATTTTTTTTAATTTCGGGTTGTTTAACCTCCTTCGCAACATCTAAGGTCATATGACGGAGGGGACCTACAGCTTTACGTGGGATCCGAACCACGGGTCGCTACATAATCTGGGCGCAGAGGATGGTCTCCCATCCAACTACTACCCAGACCCAATGTCGCTTAACTTCGCTGATCTCCGAGAAGCGGTGTTACGACATCGGCCACTACGTAACCCAAGTACAGTTATATATATATATATATATACACACACACTGTATATTTATCTCTGTATTGTAATTTTCAGTATTTAAATGCAATGCATAATATATTAATATATCTAGTACAATAATAATAATAATAATAATATCACGTTTTCCAAAATTTAGTTTGACCTGATGGAATCGATTGAACATGTGACAATATTGTGACATCAGTAAAGGCTCAGAATGTGAAGGGCAAACGTATGAATAAAAATTTTAAATTTGGATGCATTTCTGAGTCGTTAACTGTTGAATATAATCATTCACACAAATTTTCTCATAAGCATGAGGAGAAAAATATAATTTAAGACCAGCCGTGCGTATCCAGCCCACTACCAGCACAAACAAGACAGGTGTTTGCCCTAAAACAAATAAGCGTTTACAGAAGGAAGTTTCCTTCCATTATTTATATATATATATATATATATATATATATATATATATCACTATATATAAAAACACTATCAACAGTTAATTCAGCAACCACAATGGTACCAAGGGTCGCATCCGCAGTGTTCTCAAAGGTAACGGCCTACCCAGTAACACCGACCAGGAACCGACAAAACCGACCAGAAAACGACCATTATCCAAGACAACCGAGCAACGAGACTATTAACCCTGTAAATTTACTATACACAAATGTACAAGGACTGTACACTGACCAGTGATGTAGTCGAGACCACCATGGCCGAGACCGAGCTCGAGATCTAAGCACCCGAGACCGAGACTGAGACCTAAGCACCCCGAGACCGAGACCGAGACCAGAAAAAAAGGTCTTGAGACCGGTCTCGAGACCGAAACCGAGACCATATGCAAGTTTTGCATGTATTCAATATTGTGTGATGCCTAATTCCTAAGCTCTGTATTTCACATCCAGGAATAAAGATACACTCATAATTTATTCACAAATTCATAGTTTGTGACACTTTTCAGCAGTTAGCTGCCTACTTTAAACAAGATAAGTGTTCGTTGCACTTGAGGAACATCACAGTGATGTAGTCGAGACTACCATGGCCGAGACCGAGACATAAGATAAGCACCCGAGACCGAGACTGAGACCAGAAAAAAAAGTTTTGAGACCGGTCTCGAGTCCTACATCACTGACACTAATCATACAGATTGCAAACTACAAGACCTGCAAAACTTAACTCTGGACACCAAAAACGATAGCATATCCTTAATGGAAACACACTTGCATATGCGTGGCGTGAGAAAGGCTATGAGAATTGCATCGAAGTATCATAGTAATAAAGGTCTACAACATATACAGAGAGGATAGATATGCTGGAAAAGGATGATAATGTTGTACTGTATTTATATGAAAACATACACACAAGCAAGCGAAATGAAGGTAAACAAATCAAACAGCATAGTCGAAAATCTTATTTTTGAAGTAAAAGAAATGAGCCAAATCATTATGAACGTGTGTATATACCACCGAGCACCACACAAAGTTAATTTCATTTCGTTATAAATGAAATACAAAACACACTGAAGTCACTTACCAACCCCAGCACCAAATATTTTAATTTGTGGAGATTTTAACTTTCCATTCATAACACGGAAGAAAAGTAATAAAGTCCTATATATTGAGAAATTCCATAGTAATATTACAAAATGTGATAGAACTCAGGCGATAATGTTAGTAGATACTAGGGTCTTTGTTGGTCTGAAACATTATAACATTATAACATATAAAAAATTTTGCACGAGCGACTCGAAATGAGAACGTTTTGGATTCACTTTTGACAACTGACAATGACATAATAAATAGAAATGAAACGCATACAAATTTTTCTGACCACAACCTAATCGATATACAATTAAAATTAGCAACCAGAAGACCTAAAACGCATTCTTGAGAGACAGAAGGAATATTGGAGGTTTAAATATGAATTCAAAGAAAGTAAATTGGGAAAGTATAAATACGGATTTATAGAAAGTAAATTTGGAATTGCTACTTCGCTAGAAGACTTCAGAAGAAATTCTATTTATAGTAGAAAACGAAACTAAACCTATATTGTTGAAATATGTTCCGATAAGACAAAAAAGAAAGCGTAGCAAACTCGAAATAAAAATCAGAACATTATTTAGACAAAGGAAACATATCGTAAAAATTATTCACTGATGCAAAACTGAAGCAAGGAAACTCAAATTACAAACAAAAAATAGCGAAATAGAAATGAACCTAAAAATTCATTCATCCACAAGACAAACGAGGAGAAAAGAAGGTAGGAGAAAGCATTAAAAATAACTCAAACTACTTTAACACCTTTCCGAAAAGAAAAATGAAATTAGAGAGGAAAGTTGGGAATCCACATGAATTCTTCGACATAGATAAAACCAGTCAAGAACAAGTAAGGACACGAACCGGTAATTATTGAATGTTTCACCAACACTGAAATTAATAGCCAAAATACATTTTTCTAATGTAGTTTGGTGTGTTCTGTTCAAATATGACCTTCATATCTTGCGCAAATGAACCGAAACAAAGTTATGAAACATTAAAGTTTTCCTATGTTTTGGTTCATTTTCGCTAGAAATGAAGGTCATATATGAACCAAACATATTAACATATTAACATATTAACAAAAACCAAACGGGCTAGGAACATATATATAAAAACCTAACCTAACCTAACCTAACCTAAAACCTAACCTTAACCCGTGTGTTCTCCGATTGCGTGTGCTAACCGGGGGGGGGGGGGGGCTTCGCTCCTCAGACCCCCCCCCATGATAATATATACGTACTAAACTTGGTAGTTATTGAATGTCAAGGTCACTGTTGGTGAAACATTCAATAATAACCCACGAATCTATTAATAGACTTTGAATTCTTCAATATGTTAGAGTAATATGTTTTACATTATATGCTGAGTTAAGCTAATTTTATATTTGTTAAATTTTTCCAAACGAACGGTAAACTTTTCATAACTATCCTATGCCTGGTACAAAAGATTAGGACGAATATAACTGAAATATTTCTCTGTACGAATACTTATTAGCACCACTGTATTCTTTGCAGCCGATGGTAGATCTAGATTTGACGACAGCCCTAATTAGAACACTTCGGTCGCCAGTGCATTGTCCCCACCATTAAGTATAGAGAGGGCAGTGTAATTGGGTGAGTATGTTTCACATGGTTTGGACTAGAGACATTAGGATTTGTGAAGGGTACAATGACTACAGATGTATTGTGACAGTTTGGACAACAGTGCAACGACACCATCGATGGAATTTTATGGTGAGTGCCAGACACGACCAACACGACAGTCGACAACGCTCCGTATCACAAATTCCGGACTGTAAACCACTAGTTCGAGCAAAATAACGCTGACATGTCATGGCCTACTCAGAACATCTCTGGGATGAACCAAGCGATGCATCAGGAACAAACCGCGGAAAAAATTCTTTTGGTCGCATTGGAAACTCTACTGCGGAAAAAATGGTGCAACATCCTTCCTGGAACCTATCAACAATTGGTAAATAGTGTTCCTGAGAATATAGAGACTGTCATCAATACCTTGTGAACGGTATTTTTTTGTTTTATTTCATGTTCCAATGTTTTGGTAGTATATATATATATATATATATATTAAAAACATAACATGTGGCTTTGAAGAATTAATAATGATAAGCTCTTTTAAACTGATGTAGTACTAGGAAGCGTCCTGCTCTCATTCCTTTAAATCTACAGTAAATAACATTTTATGGCCGCACTAGACTTAAGTAAATGTGTAAATACATTTTTAAAAACTTTCAAAATTTTTTACCATGACATAATGGAATGCCAATTTCTATATTTTCAGGCCTGCTTACATTACTGAAAAATAGTTTTTTAACTTAGTGAGGTTTTTTTGACAGGAAGCTACGGGGATAAAATTGTTTTGAGGGCCGTATGTTTGATACGTCCAGCGATACATTAACGTTTACGTTTGTTGATGTAACAAGAAATATACTGTTACGTCTGAAGAACTGTTACTCTTTGATACATGATACAGCTGGCAAGACTGTCACGTCTGAAGTAATACATATTATGAATCTATTTGACTATAACGACTGTGGAAACATTGCCGATTAAAAATACAATTCCACATTTTGGTAACATCTCGGCAATCGCTAGAATTAGTTTCGTAATGACTGACTCAAAACAATTAGAAAGAATAATTTGTAGCGTGTGGACCCTGTTCATTGAGAATTCGAAGTGCTAGTAATTTTGCAGGAATACAGTTACCGTAGAGAAGCCATGAAGTACCGTAAATAGTTTAATAAGATGTTTAATGATCAGTACTCACCAAGGCTGTCGTAACTGTTAGAGTTCTGTTTTGAAGCTTCTTAACAACTGTTTCAGACGCTTCTGCGGATGTTCTGGTGTAATTTGCTCCACCTTGTTTCGTCCATATCCCAACCTGAAGGAATCATTTATCAAAATATAATACTGCGTATAGTTTAGGAATTTTTTTTATGTTATTGTACGGTTGTCGTGAAAATTCTCAGATGATTTTCGGATATTGGTAAAAAAAATAATATATTCAATTTCACATTTTTTTTATTGTCATAATTCTTTTACATACTTTCTTCATCCCTTCTTTTGGATACATTTCTGTAATTTCTAGTTCGAAGTCTGTCCTAAATCCTTCCTCATCGAATTTGATGAGCCCCGTTAGCCCGAAAATCTGAACCTGATCGAAGTTGGGTGTCGTCCGATTGTATTGCGAAAACGTATTCTGATCAGATATTCCCGGGAAAGAATAATTGTGATGATTTCCCATTTTTTGATTCAAGCCACTCATTTCCGTTCTGGATATTCTTGACATTCCAGAGCTGTCTGCTATTCCTAGTAAGGGATCAGAGCTAGGGTAGCCTACACTGGCCCTAGAGCTGTCACCGATTCGACGTGAGTACTGTCGAATTAGAGAATTAAAAGTTATTGCTAATATTAAAAAAAGTATGTTATAGATTAGAGAATTACGAGTACCGTAAGTTACTCATATTGACCTCCATTTCTGCCTCCAATGATGCCTTTTTAATAAAAATGGGCAAGCCTGCGTGTTAGTCTGCCTTTAATATGTACACTATGTTAATACAGTCTGCAAAGATAAGTCAAGCTGTGAAGGGTGTAAATCTGATTCAGTAATAATAATAGCAATAATAATAATAATAATAATAATAATTAATAATAATAGAGAAATTTTTCAGTTTCTGTATTAGACTATTTGGTATGTATTTAATATTGAAGTTTTACAGTGAAACACATTTAAAACCAAACGTTTATAAATTACTGATGTGGACATGAAAACAAACAGTATTAAAAAAATTCTACATACTGAATAATACACAAACCAGTCCCCTTCATTATTAATTATTATTATTATTTATTATTATATAGTAATATCTGCATATACATAACGATGTCAAGAGTGGTAAACAACTTAATCTTACCCATTTCATGTAGTTAATTAAGGAGTTTCCGTGTTGCCAATTTTTATTACTTTCGCAGTGAAGTGACTTTATGTGCACTTCCCTCGATCTGTCCAGGTCGTCGAGAGCTCTTGCAAATAAGCGGACAGCATCGTTCATCAAAGCAGCTTCGGTCTAAAATGAAGATAGGCAAATATTTGTCGTACCTCCTTTGACGGATTTTAGTGGATAGCTAAACTCGTATGAAAAATTACCTCAAAAGAAATTGAAGTTTACAGAATTACCTCAATATTTTATGGTTTTCGGATATTACAATATCATAACCCTTTTGAATATAGTACATACAATATTGAGTTATTTATTTATTTATTTATTTTATATTTAATGTAATATATAAAGTAGTAATATCTAAGGCTTAAAATGGATAAATTAAGTGAATAAAATCAATTTATGATAAATCAGACTGAAAGACCTTGAATTGAATCAAAATTAATTGTTTTTATATTTAGGAAGAAACTACAAATATTCCCGTAAAGAATTTAGGTCAAAGCTTTCCATATTCACTTATTCATCATAATTTAACATCACTATTGCTACTCATCTACTCATATCTTTTCTTGGTAACTAATTGTCACTGGGTGATGAGGTGTCAATAATTTGTTTTCATCAACAATCTTTATATATATATATATATATATATATATATATATATATATATATATATATATATATATATATATATATATATAAATCATGCGGGTTGCTTCTACAGAGCTTCAATTTAATATTTAGGAGAAATCCAATGACAAGGAGAAATGTAAATGCCATGAAAAGTCTTCTTTAATGTGCAACGTTTCGAGCAATACGCTCATCTTCAGGCTGTATAATAACAATGTAAAATTAAAATCAATAATTGAATGAAAAACAAGACAAAGAAAATTTCTATAACCTATTCATAAAGGCAAATTTTAAAAGACTGAGAAAAGAGGGTTAAATTCTAAGTTATACAGATTTACATATGAAATTAAGAAGCTATTTTTAAATACATATAGTAAATGTGAAATTAATACACTGGAAAAATTAACAATAGTACACTGGAATAATGAAACTAACTAACCTTTCACTGCAATTTCCGAGGCTAAACTGATTTAAGCAGAGGCAAAACGAGAAAACAAAAGATAGCGAGGGCGATTAGGGAAGGGGGGATTATAAGGAATTGGGGAAGGAGGAGGGATTATAAGAAATTCAAAGGGACAGCTGATGAGTCAACATTTAGCGAAGGGGTCAATGTTTTAATGTAAAGCGATTCCAAAATTCTAAGTGAGTTGGGACAAGTATTACAACCAAGAATTTTAAAATTGTCTAAAGTGACATCAGTTTTACATTTTATACTGTGTTCCCGAATACTAGAAACTTCTTTAGTTTTTAAAATTTTACCTGTTCGGCCACTTATTCCCATATGCGAATAAAATCTAGCCCTGAGAGAGCGAACAGTGCTGCCAATGTAATTCCCAAGGAGACACCTAGGGCAGGTAAATAAATATACAACACCGCTACGCAACGAGTCAGGGGTTCGATCCTTCGCTGAGAAAAAGCTACCTAAAGACGTTTTATTAATAAATATGATGCGGAAATCAGTATGATAAAAAAATTTCCTTAACAACTTTGTAAATTTAAGCTTAAATTCCTTATTCAAAGGACCCATTTCAGGTACCAAGAAATATTTTATATCCTTCGGCACTGTAATACAAGGAAGTTGAGGGCTATAAACATTATTTAAGAAGGATCTAATTAGTTTGTCTACATATTGAACAGGAAAACTATTATTGGTAAAGTATGATCTTAGATTATTAAATTCATCATTAATTATTGATTTTAATTTCACATTGTTATTATACAGCCTGAAGATGAGCGTATTGCTCGAAACGTTGCGCATTAAAGAAGACTTTTCATGGCATTTACATTTCTCCTTGTCATTGGATTTCTCCTAATATTATATATATATATATATATATATATATATATATATATATATATATATATATATATATATAATATATATATATTACCATTCAAACAACACTGGAAAATAGGAAATGCAGAATGTGTAGTGTTCCCAAATTAAAAGCACGACAAGGGACCTCCTCAACCCTGAAGGAAAATAGCTTGGTTGTCAGGGGGCCAAGACTTTTCAACCAGCTTCCTAAGGACCTCAGAAACGTAACGGGGGTCAAAGTTGAAGTCTTCAAGAAAAGACTGGATGCCTGGCTCAGGACATTACCAGATGAGCCGGGCGTGACTGGCTATGTACGGTGGAGAGCGCAAGAAAGTAACTCGCTCCTCCACCAGGCCAGACCTAGAGGCGGGGCCACCAGCTTGACCTCCGTGTGAAGAGAGACCAACACACGAAACAACATAAGGTTCATAAGGTAAGGTACTGTATATATGGGCAAAGTCAAGCGGTAACGGAGTAATAGCAGAGCAGAATAGCAGGCTTCATTGTGTTGCTGCTAATAATGTATTTTGTGCACAACCACAATTTTGTGTTTATTAGTATGGTATTATGAGTAAAATAAGACGGTACTGTCACAGCATGATTAAGCTCTTTATTGTTGAAAAATACAGTGTAACATATTTGGTAACGGAGTGACAAAAATATACTGCAATTTTCGAGAGTTTCAAACACAATGGCATAAAGTGCTGTTCCTTCCACAAATTAATTGTGAGAGATTAATGAAATTATTAACAAGAAGCTACAGTATATCATGACTGAATATTGAAGCAAAATACTTACTGCTGTTGGTGTAACTCACAAATCATATGGTAATGGAGTGACATAAATGTTTTCATAACGTTAGTTCATTATTTTCATAGTTTACAGTCTATTATCTACTTGTACATTGAACAGATAAGTTTGACTAATTATGTTGCTAGTAATGCTAATGCTGTCTATATGGATTTCTTTGGTTAAGCTCCTCAAATCGTTCTAACACCTTCCTGTACTCATTGTCATTTAACTTGAATAGCTGTGTTCTGGTAGAAGAGGCAGGTGCAAGTGTGGTTATCTCCATGAGGATGGATTCAGCAGACACTGAAGCAATGTCGTCAACACGCTTGAAACAGTTCATGCTCTGCTTAGTCTGTTACAGGAAGGAGAACTTCCATTTGTCCTCTTCATCTTGACTGACAGCCTCACCCAGAAACCAGTAGTGTGTGGGGCTCCAGTACACAGCATACCATTTGCCAGGCTAGATACTAATGCTCGTAGGATTTGCAGGCAGAGTAAATTTGGCTTGTTGGGGATGGAATGCTGGCTGTGGTGTTGGCCGGATTGCTGGCCGGTGTGCTGTCTGACCTTCTGGCTGGAGTGCAGCCATGCAGTCATGTTTAGTGACGTCAAACAGTAGATAATCGCAATGTGACGCTGGTGCTTTCTATGCATCACCGTGATGCCGGCACTGATTGCGCGTCACATTGACGTCATGTTTAATGACGTCAAACGGTAGATAACCGCAATAGATAATACAGTAGATAATAGCAATAGATAACAATAATTGCAGTGTAGAATACTACAAGCAGGTGAATCACTACAACTTGCTTGCGTGTGCCCAGGCATGTTGAAACCAAACTGCCCAATATCATAAGTAGAAAGACTGTTTTGTTATTTTTTCATATTTATGTGTTTTTAGTTTTTCGTTTTATGTTTTATGACTGTCAGGAGGAAATCACAAGATAGTTGTTTTGGTTTAGTTAATTATCTCTCAAAATTTTTTGTGTAATTATATAATTTATGTCCACTGAACATCTGTCACTCCATTACTGGTAACGAAGTGACACATATTTGAATGCCTACAGTTACCATTAATAAATCAGTAATGCAAACAGTGTTTATTCCATGTTACATAAGGCTGATACGTGCTTACTTTCAACAAGTATGATGACTGTACAGCATTCATAAATTTTAGAAAAAAAAGAAATTTCAACTTTGTGGTAACGGAGTGACTGTTAATGAAAACAAATATTATTTACTTTAAAGAACCAAAAATAGTTTTCAGGTGTACGAGTATTTTCAAATATGGTACTGTAATTAGATCCCAGTAGTTTGTGTTATAGAGTTTAGTTGATATTCCCTGCCGTCTACTTATAAGAATGAAATGTATTAAAATGTGTTAAAAATCAGATTTTATACAGTACAGTATCTGTAACACAAAGAGCAGATAGTCCTTTACTTGAAACCCTGTAACTTTGG
Organism: Bathynomus jamesi; assembly: GCA_023014485.1. Taxonomy (NCBI): domain Eukaryota; kingdom Metazoa; phylum Arthropoda; class Malacostraca; order Isopoda; family Cirolanidae; genus Bathynomus; species Bathynomus jamesi. The sequence continues at coordinate 256,258 of JAJOZX010003661.1, read as the reverse complement.
AATTAAACATGATAGAATCAAAATAAAAACAGTTTGAAAAACTAGAAATATGTAGCTATTTGGTTGAAGCATCAAGAAAGCAGGACAATAAGATTTAAGTTTGACCACTGATGTTCACCTCCCCTTGATTTACCCATAATATATATATATATATATGTGGTGGTGTGTGTGTGTGTGTGTGTGTGTGTGTGTTATAGTATTTTTTTTTTGCAAATATACACCTTCAAAATTTGTTTTAATGAAAACCATTTTGAATATGGTGATCAATGTCCTGAATTTAAACATGTTCTGAAATTTTGAATGGTTCGTGCTACAGTAATTTCTAACCATTACCCCTTGGCTCCTGTTCTCGTCCAACCTTAATACTTGCGATTTTATTTAGCGGGGTGGGGGGGGGTATTTAAAGGACAGCAAGGGCAGTTAGTTGTTCAGCTACAAAATGAAATCACAGATGAAACAAATGGACTTGCAAAAGATATTTCAAAAAGAACTCTTCAAATGATTGAGATCGACGGATTAGGATCATAGTGGAAATGCTTTTCATTAAAAAAAAAATTTAAAACTATATATATATATATATATATATATATATAGAGAGAGAGAGAGAGAGAGAGAGAGAGAGAGAGAGAGAGAGAGAGAGAGAGAGAGAGAGAGAGAGAGATTATATATACTGTATATATATATTATATATATATATACACACACACAGGGTATTTCATGTCGACCCTAGAAATATGGAAAAGAAAGCCTTCATATTAGTTACGGAATTACTATGACAAACTTCAAATACCAACTACCAAATACAAACCACAAATTCCAGAATTTGTAGTTTGTATTTGGTATTTGGTATTTGAAGTTTGTCATAGTAATTTCGTAACTAATATAAAGCATCTCTTTTCTATATTTCTAGGATCGACCTGAAACACCTTGTGTATATATATATATATATATGTGTGTGTGTGACAAAGCGATACCTGACATAAATGCATTCTTTGAAGAGGAATTGCAAGGAAAGTATATAACAGACTTTGAGTTTACACCAGAAGATGTAGCGAGAGCTATAGGACAAATGAAACTACATTCAGCTGCAGGTCCGGACAATTGGAACGCATTATTGATTAAAAACTGTAAAAATGAAATAGCTACACCTTTATACTGGATATGGAGAAGATCCCTAGACACTGGGGAAATACCGAGCATCTTGAAAAGAGCAAACATTGTCCCTATATATAAAGGAGGGGACAGATCTCAAGCAAAGAACTATAGACCAGTGTCATTGACGTCCCACCTCACCAAAGTATTTGAAAGAATAGTTAGAGAGAAAATTTATGATTTCCTGGAGACACGGGAAAGATTCAACGAAAATCAGCATGGATTCCGATCAGGTAGATCATGCCTATCACAACTAATAGAGCACTACAACAATATCCTAGATGCATTGGAAGGCAATGACAACTACGATGTTATATACACAGATTTTGCTAAAGCTTTCGATAAATGTGACCATGGTATAATAGCACATAAAATTAAAGACGGGAATAACAGGCAAAGTGGGAAAATGGATCTACAACTTCCTTAGTGATCGTCTGCAGGTCGTCAAAATTCAAGGTATATCATCATCAGAATCGGAAGTACGCAGCTCAGTACCACAAGGGACAGTACTGGCCCCACTCCTGTTCATTATCATGCTAACAGACATAGACAGCGGAGTAAACAGCAATAGTATAGTAACATCCTTTGCAGACGATACAAAGATCAGCAGAAAAATCAGCGATGTACATGACGTGGAGGCCTTGCAGAGGGACACGAACAAAATATACAAATGGACAGAAGACAACAACATGTCATTCAACGCCGAGAAATTTCAGCTCTTGAGATATGGTAGAAAAGAAGAACTTAAACAGACTGCATATTATGCTCCAGATAGACAGGAAATTCAGAGAAGCATGAAAGCGATTGATCTCGGGATAATAATGACAGATGATGCGAAATTCGAAACACAAAATCAGATAGCGATAAATAAAGCAAAAACAGTCGCCGGACAGGTTCTAAGAACGTTCAAGAGAAGGGACAGGACAGTAATGATTCCCCTGCTAAAAACACTGATTATACCAAAACTTGAATACTGCTCAGTTTTGACGTCCCCATATAAAAAGGAAGAAACTAATAAACTAGAAGAAACGCAAAGGCATTTCACAGCCAAGATTGATGGCTGCAAAGAACTCAACTACTGGGAAAGACTACGTAAACTAAATCTGTACTCACTGGAAAGAAGACGAGAGAGGTACATCATAATCTACATATGGAAAATGATCGAAAAACTGGTACCAAACCTAAAACTAAACCCAATTACCATTCAAACAACACTGGAAAATAGGAAAGGCAGAATGTGTAGTGTTCCCAAATTAAAGGCACGACAAGGGACCTCCTCAACCCTGAAGGAAAATAGCTTGGTTGTCAGGGGGCCAAGACTTTTCAACCAGCTCCCTAAGGACCTCAGAAACGTAACGGGGGTCAAAGTTGAAGTCTTCAAGAAAAGACTGGATGCCTGGCTCAGGACAGTACCAGATGAGCCGGGCGTGCCTGGCTATGTACGGTGGAGAGCGCAAGAAAGCAACTCGCTCCTCCACCACGCCAGACCTAGAGGCGGGGCCACCAGCTTGACCTCCGTGTGAAGAGAGACCAACGCACGAAACAACATAAGGTTCATAAGGTATATATATATATATATATGATGAATAAAACCACGAAGGAAAGGAAACACAAAAAGGTGCTCAAGCGCTTTCGTCTAATGACATCCTCAGGAACACTCAGTGTTCCTGAGGATGTCATTAGACGAAAGCGCTTTCACGTGTTACTTTCGTGAAATAATTTTCATATATATATATTAATATATATAATATATATATATATATATATATATACACACACACACACACAGTGTGTATATGTATATATTGTATATAAAATGTAGTTCTTACTGTCATTTTCTTGAATTTAAGTTCCCTTCCATATCGAAGCATGGAAGAGTACATCCAGTTTTCAACAGCTCTTTTGATTTTCGGTTGATCAGGATTGAATATTCGTACTGCCGTGATATTTGTTCCTCCATAACGAAAGTCGCTAATGTTTATTAAATGCATATCCTGGAACAACGAAACTGAACTCATATTTAATACCTAAAAGCGTATAAAAATCAATATACAACTGTATAGCGTTTAAAGCAGTGATGCACAAACCCTGGCCCGCGGGCCAAATGTGGCCCCCACGGGTCTTTTCAATTCACATTTTTCACATGAAAAGGGTAGCTACCCAAAGAAAAATCTGAAATATTATCCCTGGTTATAAAAATGCATATTTATAAAAAATAGAATATCTATATATCTGGCCCCTACATATAAAACGGATGGTTGGTTTGGCCCTCACATCAAAAAAGTTTGTGCACCACTGGTTTAAAGACTGCATTTGCTTCTGGTCTAAATTCAATTTGGGGCGGAGCCACTGGCTTTTCTATACCCTATTAAAATGACTTCTTTTAGATGGATCTAAAACGCGGAACATTAGATAGTTAAGTTACTTAATTTAAATTTATTCATTTTCTCATTTTTTTTTCTTTAATTTGTAATAAATTTCGAAAAAGTTAAGTAATTTTACGAAGCTGGATTAAATACAATCAATGCTTATAGTTAATGCAAAGAATTTTTTTTTGTTTTTTAGACCAAAACCAAAACCAAAATTTTCAAGTTATACTGACGAGAATGACATATTTCGAATCAGCAAAATGATACTGATAAAATAAGTAAAAACAGCGTCGATTAATGAAATTAAAGAGCATTAAGAAACTGCAAAATTAGAGAACCAACGATAGATCACTTTTTACCAAAGATGTGATAAAATAACTGTGATATTCCCTCATGAGTCCAATCTGGTAAGCTTGTCTCAGTAGATCGTATAAAATATCTTGAGAGACATCTATGACAAATTTGGTTTCTTGCGACTTCTTAATATCCTTCAGAAGAGGTCTGTAAACGTAGTTCCACATTAATTAATAATGTTTTAGCTTTACATTTGAATATTGAAATGAAAGCAGAAAGCAAATCTCTCTCTCTCTCTCTCTCTCTCTCTCTCTCTCTCTCTCTCTCTCTCTCTCTCTCTCTCTGCAACAATATTTGTCGAAGGAGAAAAATGGGATAAGATAGTATCTTTCTGTAGGTGTATGCTTGTTATTAAGCAAATTAAAGGAGCCATTATTTGTCTTAAACATTTATAATTGAACCCTGAAGGAAAGAACGAAGGAAAATGCTTTTTTTTTAATTAGTTCCTCCGAATCAGTAAACGTTACTTGTGTCGTGTATCTTTTCACTTTATGCATAACATCCTCTTCATCCCTTTTAAAACCCATTAATATTCATTTATTAAATCCCGAAATACACATTTCATTCAACTTGTCATACAACAGTTTGCTCAGATGTTTAAAATAGGGCGTGGTTATGATTAATAAGTTAATCAGTTAATCATTGTTTCCAATTTAATCATTAATTAATCCAATAATATTTTTAGAAAATGATGAAAAATTATTAATTTTGCCAATAATTTCAACATCATTTTACCATAAATTTTGTAATGTGGCATTTGAATTTGGTTCCCTTTTGCATGTATAAACTAGCTAATCTTGTTAATTTTGTTAATTTTTGTTAATTCTTGTTAATCTGCTTATGCCTGGTTTCTTGAATTAAATCAAACTAAATGGATGAGCAAAATAGGGATCAGCGAATCAAGCTGAAAGAAAGAGCTTCGATTTTCGATGTAATGCGTCTTTTTCACATTATTACGTGAACAATTTGTGGTGCATTTGTGTTTGTGTTATTGACTCAAACTTGAGTTCGAGAACATACCAAAATCCACCCCAAAGTCTGGGGACATACCAGAGAAACGATAAAGCTCTTTCTTACCCTTTTCACAAGTATTTAATTTTTAATCATTTTTAATCAGTTAATTAGAAAATTTCATCATTCATCACTTTTTCCCAAAAATGATTAATTAACCATGCTCTAGTTTAAAATATACAGCTGAGCAACATTCCTTTTACATATAACCAAATGGAATTAACCCTTCATACCTGAAATATGAAATTTTTATTTTAAGATTTATTCCTGTTCAAGCCAAAACAACCTCTAATATTCAGATCGTAAGGCTCAAAATCGATTGTCAAACTCATGTTACCATAAGGCAACGGTCGGCGTTAAAGGGTTAAGCACTGTTAAACGGGACTGTTAGTTAGAAGAACTTGACCAGCGTAGAGGGCAATTTTATTTTTAATCTTACCGCCAGTCGTCGCCTTCGTTCAGCTGACGAATTGTAACCGTCCATTCCTTTACCTTTAGAAGGGACTGAAGCCTCACCAGGCCAACATTTCTATCGTACAGCACCACAAAACTTTTCCATTGCAAAGCAGTAACGATGTCGTAATAGGCCTACAAATGAAAACCCCTTAGTAATATGTCCTTGTAAGAGAAAGTAAAATTAAATTTAGTCCATATACTTTCTTCAACTATATGTAACTTACGAAATCCATGTATTAATTGAAAGAAAATCATCTTCTCCCTTAGTTATCCCATTTTATTCCAAGTGATACGTTACCGTTTATCCGAAAACTCACAAAACGTATATTGAATGTTAAGAACAGAGTCATGCTGCATCTTAGTCACCAAGATGATGTTCAGAGTTTAAACAAAATTGTACACTGGTACAGGTTACTTTCCGACCTGTTTCTCACCCGTTGGTCTATCTAATTTACGTTCATTGCTAGATAATATATTAAAGTTTCATCGCTACCTATTTCATTTCTGATGTATACTAATATACTCATTAGGTTAAAATACAAAGACAGGGATTAGCTGCTTAGGTTAACTGCTCCCTTCGTCGTTCTTGTTGTGAAGAGAATTGAACTAAATGTTGTCAATAATTATGGAGTTCCATCCGTCTAAAATCTAAATTATCTAAAGCAACTGTTTAAAGAAATACTAAACACCTGTTAGAATAAATACCTGACTAAGTGACACTGGGTGTGGATACAAATTTATAGAATAAGCATCTCTTCTCAACTTGAAGTCCCATCGGGTCTCAATATGAGGTATTTCCATTGCATCACATATGGACTGAACGTGATTTGCTGTGTTTTCAGACTGCGGTCCAAATATTCCGGCAACGCCGGATCTCAGAAGTTTACAGACTGAAATAATTTTTTAATCAGACAAAGTTTTATTAGTAAAACATTCAATAAAGGTCATGATTATAATTATTATTGTTGTTTGATGAGGTTGTTTAACCTCCTTTGAGACGGAGGAGACCTACAGCTTCACGCGGAATCCGAAATGAGGGTAGCTACATAATCTGGGCGCGGAGGACGATCTTCCATCCAAATGCTACCGAAACAAACAATGTCGCTTAGCTTCACTGATCGACGGGAAGCGGTGCTCCAACATCGGCCACGAAGTAGCCTTCATGATTATAAAAAGACAAAAAAGACCAAAGAAGAGAAAACGAAGAAGAAAAACGAGAAAGAATGAAAGAAAAATGTGAATTTAATAAAAGTAGGAAAAAGGTCGATCTGAACCTTTGATACTTGGTATATAGATGAGGGGTCACCAACCTTATATTTTTACAAAAATAAAGAATAATCAAAAATCAAAACAAACCAACATCAAAGTTATTATAAATATGTTTTAATACATTTTAGAAGAAAACAATTTTTTAAAAATTTAACTCCTTTTACAAAACATTTGCAAACAAAACGTTACCAAACTTTTACAAAACAACAACAACAACAACAACAAAAACAACTTCCTTTTATCCAACACTAACTTAATAGATATACAGGATGAGCGAAAAGTCCATGTGCACCTGTCCACTTCCAACACAGTGCAGGTACAGGTTCACTACACTTTTTGCCGGTGCACGGGGACTTTTCGCTCACCCTGTACAATACTATTTTCATATGCTACCTCACATAATAAGAAAAACAGTTTTTACAGTAGAACAATCGATAACTGACATGTGGGATACTTCTGAGGTCAGGTGGCATATTTTCACATTACTGCCAAAATGAAGCAAAATAAATGTACAAAGTGATGCGCTAAATCTAGAACTGGTGCTCGCGAGCACTATTTTAAGCATTGTAGAGGAGCACCGTCAGACTCTCCAAGAGCAACAGGTGGTGGACTCCTGGTATAGATTGTGCGCCCGTACCACTCGTGTTTTTAAAACTGTCTTTAAACTCCCCGTTTTGAAGTTTCGGTCTCCCTCACCTTTCTTGGAGGCTTGAAATGAGTCATCAGCTGGAAGGTACTCAATCCCAGCACGAAGTTGCGACCGAGGCAAAGTTTGTCGGCTCTCATTGACGTCTTCTATGGCGAATCGGAAGGCGAGCTCTTGTTGCACGTCTGCAGAATCGAAGATTCCTCCTGAAGAAGGAATTTCAATTAATAATGAACATAACTTTAAAAACGTCTTCACAATGAAACGAGTAAATTCATTAACATACATCAAATAATGCTCCTCAAAGTTCTAAAGGTAATTTTAGAAGCTTTTTTAGCTTTATCACACGTATAATTGCATACTGTATATAGAGGGTATGCGAAAAGTGTCTGAAATAAAACAAAACTTCTTATCTATGAAACTATAAGGTGTATATATATATATATATATATATGTATATATATATATATATATGTGTGTGTGTGTGTGTGTGTGTGTGTGTGGTGTGTTTTATGTAGATTTATATCAGGCTTCATAAAATCAGTGAGTGTGGCTACTAGCTATCCCAAAGCGTTTATCCTTGTCACTTTCTTTAAGTCTTTAAGAGATAGGAATACTTATTTTCTTTCTCTCTCTCTCTCTCTGAAGAGGTTTGGCCTCTTCATCACAATGAGGTGAAGAAGGGTCAAACCTGGAATATATACTAAGGATCCATTAAGGATCTTTAAAAGGACTCAAATACTTTGGTTAATTTTTTTTATGTAAAAATGAGGAGACAAGGGCGGATGCCCCCCGTCCCCAAAAAATCTCCTTCTTTATAAGAAAGAGAGAGCCGAAATCAAGGTCTCGGAGGTTCATGAAGCCATTTTCTATAACCTTCGTTAACCTTGGCTTTTGCTTTCGCCCGAGTTGTTCATTGTGACGTAGGTCAAGCTTGTCACTCCACCTTAGACCTACAGTTTAACGTGGAATCCAATCCAGGCCCCACGAAGGGCGGTCAGAAATTACAAAGTTCTCGCCCAGCCTCGCTCTCACGACCTCCCGATTAGCAGCCCAGCGTCGTAACTAATAAGCTACCCGGGTGTACACATTTATCTACCAGCCAATTTTTATTGTTTGAAAGGGTGAAAAGCTGGGTTTTGCTGCGCGCCACCTGCCGTTACCGGGTTTCGAACCCGGAGCCGATGGATTTGTAGGAACAACTGTGTGTCTGAGAGCATGCTGGACTGCTCACAGTGTAGATGAGACACGGAAAAAAGATCAGCTAAAGAAGATTGTGACAGGAAAAACGGGAGTGCCAGCGCTCCCTGTCTCTAACGTCTCCCAAAAGAGGATTTACCTGGTCGATTAGTGTCTACAAGTCTCCTCCTTAAAATGTCTACAATTCCCTTTCTACAATATATATATACTTATAATAAAAGGACGTGTGTGTGTGTGTGTGTGTGTGTGTGTGTGTGTGTGTGTGTGTGTGTGTGTGTCTGTCGTCTGTCTGTTCCAGTGATAACTCCAAAATGGAAGCAGTTACAAACATGAAACTTCACACACATATTGATTAGGTCCCCAGGTTGTGCAACTGGGTGTTAATAAATTAAATAATTAAAATTACTGGGCCCGAAGGCCCCAGCACCGCGATCAAACTACAGAAAAGAACGCAGCTGTGAAAATTTTGAGCTTCACATTGTGTCAAGATTTCTGATTCTTAAGATTTTGATGACTAATTATTTGGTCAATAAAACTATAGAAAAGAACACAGTCATGAAAATCTTGAGCTTCACATATAATTAAAACTCTCTCTCTCTCTCTCTCTCTCTCTCTCTCTCTCTCTCTCTCTCTCTCTCTCTCTCTCTCTCTCTATATATATATATATATATATATATATATATATATATATATATATATATATATATGAAAATTATTTCACGAAAGTAACACGTGAAAAATATTATGATGAATAAAACCACGAAGGAAAGGAAACACAGAATGGTTTGCTCAAGCGCTTTCGTCTAATGACATCCTCAGTGTTCCTGAGGATGTCATTAGACGAAAGCGCTTGAGCACCATTCTGTGTTTCCTTTCCTTCGTGGTTTTATTCATCATATATATATATATATATATATATATATATATAGTGTTCAAAAAGAGACGCAACCCCAAACAGAAAAAAAAGGGTTATGTTACAATAATATATGCCTTCTCCAATGGGTTGCGTTTCTTTTTGAACACCATGTGTGTGTGTGTGTGTGTGTACACACTCATGTGAAGAGAGACCAACGCACCGAACTGCTACGAGGTTACGAGGTATATCTAATAATGAAAATGAAATTGCAAAGTTTATTGTCAGAATAAAAGAAGAAACTTCGATAATAAAACTGGAAATAATAAAAGAATAAGAACAAAAGTCGGACTAAATGTAAAAATATGAAAAATGCAAGTAATGAAACAAGTAGTAATAATAATAATAATAATAATAATAATAATAATAAAATAAAATAAATAATAGGACTCATATACAAAAATAAAAATACACTTGGGCCGCCCGCAAGCAGGATTGTCTTGCGACTCACGAGTCACGACTTGGTTCGTGACGACTCGAGTCGCGAATGGTTTTACATTGGCAGAATGGGAGGAGAATCGCGTCGCGGTAGCCGCAGCGTGCGGAGTTCCCATTCTGTCAATGTAAAATTACGTGCGACTCGAGTCGTTACGACCCAAATCGCGAGTCCTGAGTTGCGAGACGATCCCGTTTGCGGCCGGACTAATGAAAATACCGATATCGATGTTAAGTGAGGTTACAGACAACCATTTTCATACTATAAATATATTGGAGTTAACTTATGCAGTAATCTAAAAATCTCTTACAAAACAAATTTAAGGTTCTACCACAGTGGTAGACCCTGGGTCGAGACCCAAAATCGGGTCGCTGAGCCATTTTGATTGGGTCATTAAATTGTCATTTATCATTTATTTACCGTATGTTATTCCTAATCATTTTACCATTAATTATTGATTTTATTATCTATTACGAGTGAATTGTTTGAAGGCATGGGTCGCCGAGCTAGCCCCGCGACCAGAATTTGGGTCGCAGCCTAAAAAGATTAAGAACCACTGTTCGACCAGAATCTTTTTTATAATTAGCTCACAGTTGCTGCCTATTGATATTAGCAGAGAAAGTATAAGAAAAAATGTCTTTATTTTCACTTGCACAGAATATAAAGTTCCTCGTAATCATGTTTACTTTCACACAGAAATTTCGATATTGTTTTCTTATGTTCGAGTCGTCACTCAAAGAGATGGTGATAATTTCATTCAAATACTTAAATTCTCGTATTTGCTCTCTTGATTCACCTCTCATTTTGAAAATAATATTAGACGAGTGATTTGAGCTTTTGGGAAGGAATTGCAGAACCTGTTATCGTAACCTTAAAATTAATATCTTGATTTTGCTGTCCCACATAGAAGACTATTAACGAAGTTAAATGCATTGGGTGTCAGAGGTAATTTACTACAGTGAATGGACAGTTTCTTTCCAACCGAAAGCAGAGAGTGTCCATTAGAGGTAGTAACTCGGACTGGCTTCCAGTTGAGTCTGGGTTTCCCCAGGTTACTACAGTGAATGGACAGTTGCCTTTCCAACCGAAAGCAGAGAGTGTCCATTAGAGGTAGTAACTCGGACTGGCTTCCAGTTGAGTCTGGGTTGCCCCAGGTTACTACAGTGAATGGACAGTTTCCTTTCCAACCGAAAGCAGAGAGTGTCCATTAGAGGTAGTAACTCGGACTGGCTTCCAGTTGAGTCTGAGTTGCCCCAGGATTCAGTGCTTGAACCAGTGCTTTTTCTGTTTTACATAAATGATTTAGTTGAACACCATCAATGCCCAACCCTACTCTTTGCTGATGATGCAAAGATCTTTAGGGATAATTATCAGATCATCGAAAGATATTGAAGCCTTGAATGAGGACATGCAGCACATTGAAGAATGGAGTGCAAAATGGCTACTGAAATTTAATGAGGAAAAGTGCAAGACAATGCGCATGGGAAGGAACAACCAGAGAATGGATTACTCATTAAATAACAAATACTGAGGAAGATTACCGTTGAAAAAGATCTAGAAGTGTTAATCTCAGGTGATTTGAAGTCTTCTACACACGTATCAACGGTAGCTGCGAAAACCAATGGGATGGTAGGATTGATTAGGAAATATTTTACTTATATGAATGCAGAGTTATTTTGATGTTACATTGCTCTCTGGTTCGACCCAGAATGGAGTATGTAGTACAAAGTTGGTGTCCTTATTTGAGGAGGGACATAAATAAACTTGAAAAAGTACAACAATGAGCTACAAAACTTGTCCCAGGACTTAAAAATTTGTCATATTGAAGAAAGGTGCCAAAGATTAGGAACAACAACCTTGAAACAAAGACGTCTACGCGGTAATCTAATTGAGACATACAAGATTCAGTATGGATTTGAGGGGGTTGACAGGAACAATTTTTTTAAAATTAAGAACAGGATCAGCTAGAACAAACAAATGGAAAATTGAGAAGCCAGCGCATTGGAGAACCCAACGAAGAGCCGAGTGGTTCAGTATTAGGGTCATAAATGCAAATTAATGCAAATATACTTTTTTTCATCTTAAAAAAATTTAAAAACAAATTGTCACTATTTTAATAGGAAAAAGTTTCTTTGATTAACAATTTTCATACAAAATATTCATTTTTTTATTTTTTTAGATTTAACCCTGTATAGACGATTGCTACGAAATGGTAAGGTTTCAAACGAACATTCATAAGATAATTCTACAAACTATTTTATCTAAATAGGATTTAATACGAGTTGTTTCAGTTTGGAAAACTTGCATTCCTTATTTAATTCTCAGAATTTATTTAATAAAATTGTACTGTTGAGAAATACAGTAAAATATCAAATTTGTCAAGCAAATCCACAACTCCGCGTGGCGCAACAAGAAAATGTCTTTTCATGAAGACTATATTTACACACACACACATATATATATATATATATATATATATTATATATATATATTATATATATACTGTACTCGTATATATAGAATCAAAATTGAGAATAACAAGGGTGTTCTGTCTGGAATTATTATTATTAATAATAATAATAATAATTAATAATAATGATAATAATAATGATGATGATGATGATGATGATGATGATACTAACGTAATGACACGAATATTGGTGGAAAAAATTGAATGATATTTGCAGGAATAAGAACAAAGAAAACTAAGTTGGATTATAAAGAGTTATAGTGGAGAAATAGCGAAATCGTAACTATAAAATAAAGAAAAAGGTAAGTATTGAAAAGTTTTTCCAGGTTTTATTCTGGGAATGGCTTTTCTTTCGATTATGTAGCGACTCGTCATTCAGATCCCACGTAAAACTGTAGCTCCCCTTTGTCATATGACTCGAGGTGCTGCAAAGAAGGTTAATCAACCCCATCATTACATTTGGTGACTCTACCACGACCAAACTGGGATAAGAAACTTTTTAAAATTTATTTGGGACAACCAACATATTTAAAATATCAAGTATAAAGGTAAATAATGGTTTTAGGTTTAGTTTTGATGTTAAATGCATTTTTCTTACAATATTAATGAAAGACACTATTTACATAGTTTTTTTTTAAGGAATTTATTCCAAAATGAAAATTTAGTTCAAGGATTAATCGAGAACTTATCAAGTTTTTAGAATCACCAGTTCTTAGCATGATTTGTGTTTTTAACTTTGATTTTTAAGTAGAAAGATGTCTAATATTAATTAATTTGAGGATAGAACTTCTTAATTACACTCGTTAATTTCTTCTTTTGCTAATTTTGTCTTCTTATTTTCTTCTTTCAAAGAATATTTGCTTCCTGGCAGCAATGCACGTTTCAGTTTTTGTGAAAATTAATTGTTTACTCGCTTGCATTAATTTTCTTTCAAGAAATTTTAGTGGAAAGTTCGTTTTCCTTAATATAATCAGTCAGGAGGGATAGAAGCTGTCATAGTGCTCAGGCCAACTAATGCGGCCCACTGCGCTAACTCTTGTATTATTATTATTATTACCAACATCATCGGGATTCGAACCCCTGAACTCTGTCTTCACTTCGGTTACAGTTTTTAACTTTGCTTTGGAACTAAGAATAGTTAAGAACGGCACATCATTATTCATTAGTTACAAAGACCATTTGATATAGCCTATAGTTGTCATTGTAACTTAAGTTAAAAAAATGTGTTTCTAAGAACAGTTTACTATACACAGGTTCTGAAGAGGATAAGAAATCATTCAGGAATTCTAATGCTTTGCGAAAATTTTCATAACTTGAAGCAACGCCATAGGATCTTTACAGTAATTAGTCGAAATTGAGTGGCGGAAATTGAAAAATTATGAATTTTTAAGCCCTGAATCTGTCCTTAAAATTCTATGTGAAAGTGAAGTCGACGAAACGATAGTAAAAAAATGGTCAGAAATGGCGATTTCTTTGAAAATGAAACAAAAATATTACCTAAAGTTGTCCAAAAATTGAAAACGAATTAAGGGGAGTTGGGCATGGCTGTGTCCAACCTGCTCATATATTTGGTCAAGAACAAAGTATATATGAATATATTAGTAAAGACGGGTGCTTCCATAAACTTGATAAGTCTCGGCTAATCCGTAAACTAGATTTTCATTTGAAAGGAAGTTCTTAATAATAATGAAAATAAAAAAGTATTTCAGTGGTTTCTGTCATTGATATGGTCGGAAAAAAGTATTCCATAACTAACTAAAGATCCAATAATTAAAATTAAAAAGACTATTTGCTTTTAAATTAGGTACAGTATTTTAAATATGTTGACTGACCCCAAGCAAATGGTGAAATGTTTCCGATCCTACTTTAAACTGTGATAGATGATTATGAAAACGGGAAACATCAAAAGAACTTGACGAAACCTGAAATAGTCGCATTGGTTAAGTACTATTTTACTTTCTGTAGATGAACATCTGCGAAACTTGACATTCTTTTCATACTTCGTAGACAATGCATTCCTATAACCACTGTTGTTGTTGCGTACAGTGTACTCTTTCCTTCGTGCTACAAAGTAAAGTTTTTGCTCCCCCTCTTTGGCTTTTCTTACAACTAATAGCCTACCTACGGGATTAAAAATTCCTTCAGTTATCCGTAAAAAATGGCCAATTTAAAGTTCAATACCCCCTTTTCGGTTTATTTTTAATACTGCGTCACCGTATATGATATAATAATAAGACTAAATACATATTTATATTTAAAATTAAATGTAATAAATAAAGAATGATGTACAAAAGATATTTCGTTAAAAGTCAGAAGAAAAAAATTAATTTGAAATTAAAATTTACCAACCATCATAAAATTGATATGAAGCGTACAAAGTCGTTAAACTTCAGCCCTTTTTTTCATAATTTTTATTATTATTGAATTATGAACCTTCGTGAGGTTTAAAAGGGTTTACTACCCCTCACCAGATGGCGCGTGTCTCTTGCTCTCTGTCAGTTTTGGTCTCGAGTTTCCACTCATAATAAACATCTGTCCCATGTAAATAATCAGTGCCACGATCAGCTACACAATGAAGAGGAGTGTGAAACAATTATTATTCATTTTGCGTGAGATGCAGAGCACCTACAATTACTGAATCTTTGTGTGTATGTATATATATATATATATCGTGGCGCTCATAAATATTCGTACAGAGAAATATTTCAGTTATATTTGTTCTTATCTGTTGTACCACGCATAGGATAATTATGAAAAGTTTACTGTTTCGTTTGGAAAAATTAACAAATAAAAAATTGGTTTAACTCTAACATATGATATAAAACATAAGAAAAATTTAAAGAATATAAAATAAATGTTAAAATGCAAAAGTTTTCGTACATTTATTTACAAAATTATTTAATATTTTGTGTGTCCACCATAGCCTTGAAGATTTTAAAATTTTCATCAGTAATTGGCTGTTTATTGATTAGAGACTGTTGGCAATTCTGAATTCTAGAATTTTCTCTATGAATCTTCGTAGAAGACGGATGACTATACAAGCCATTAGTAAGCAATGGGTCGTACCGGTAAAGAGCTGTCTATAGATCTTAAGCGATCTGTAATTGCTACATACGAATCTGGAAGGAGTTATAGGAAGATAGGAAAAGAACTTCGAATTCCATTTACGATTGTTGCTGCAGTTATAAAGAAATGGAAAAGCTTTGGAACAATCAAAACTCTCCAAAGGTGTGGACGACCTTGCAAGATTTCAGAGCGTACAGCTAGACGGATTGAAAGAATGGCTGCTGCGAATTCACGAATGACTGCGGGTGATATTTGCTAAACATTAAGACTGTCAAAGATCGATGTCCATCCCTCTACTGTACGTCGTATATTGAGAAAGAATGGTCTGCATGGAAAAGTTGCACGAAGAAAACCTTTGCTACGAGAATCACACGAAGAAGCTCGTTTAAAGTACGCCAAGGATCATCAAATGATGGATTTACATTCTGGAAGAAAGTTCTCTGGACAGAAGAGACTAAATTTGAATTATTTGGGAACAACGAGCAACGGTATGTTTGGCGAAAATCGTACGGTATGTTTGGCGAAAATCGTACGGTTAAACATGGTGGCAGTAGTTTGCTTCTTTGGGGATGCTTTAGTGCTTCTGGACCAGGAAAGCTCGTTGTCATCAGTGAAATCTTGACTTCGAAGAAACATCAGGAAATTTTAGAAGAAAATGTATTGCCTTCAGTTCAAGAGTTGCGAATGGGTCGCAATTGGGTACTGCAACAAGATTATTTCCTAAAACAAATGTAAGAGCACAATGAAATGGCTTCATCAAAAGAATTTCAAGTTTCTCGAGTGGCCCAGTCACAACCAAGCTCTCAATTTAATCGAGAATTTATGGTTTGATTTGAAAAAAGTTCTCCGCAAGAGAATTCCTTCGAATCTGAATGACATGCAACAATTTTCTTTAAAAGAATGAGCTAAAATTTCCATTGAAAGATGTTGAAACCTCGTAGAAAAATACCCTAATTGAATCATTGAAGTCATTTAAGTCATTCCAAGTATTAAATAATTTTGTAAGTAAATGTACGAAAACTTTTGCACTTTTAACTTTTTTCTATTTTCCTTAAATTCTTTTATATTTTACACTATATGTTGGAGTTAAAAAGAGTTTTTTTATTTCTTAATTTTTTCCCAAATGAACGATAAACTTTTTATAACTATCTTATACATGGTACATAAAGATAAGGACGAATATAACTGAAATATTTCTCTGTACGAATACTTATGAGCGCCACTATACAGAATATATATATATATATATATATATATATATATATAATATATATATATATATATATAGTAAACCCCCGTCCAACGCGTGTTTGTCCAGCGCGAATTTGCTTATACACGGAAAAATAAATGCGAACAATTATTTGCCGAAAGCGGAAAATCTGATTATACATGGTCCGCCAAACACACTCTAATACAATACGCGTGTCAATGCGCGTTCTAGTGTTTTCTCCTACACTCTCCAACATTCCCGCATCTCCCTCCCTCTTGCGTCACCCCTCGCATCACCCTTTGTCTCAGTCCCGCTACCGCGTTAAGTTCAGTGAAGTTGTGTTGGATTGTTTTGGTCGTATTTTGCCGTTGTTTTGCTATTACTCTTCACTATCTGCAAGTGATAATGAAGAGAAAAAAGTCATAAGGTTATGACATTAGCCGAAAAAATAAAGATTCTAGATAAGTTGCGTGGTGGTATGAGCATAATATCACTTGGCTGCGAGTATCTCGTGACTGAGTCTACCCATACCATACGCACCATCTGAAAGAGTGAAGAAAAGATGCGTGCTATTTTCATTTAATATTTTTATTTATCATATGTAAATATCATTATGTTTATGATTTTATGTTCTTATTTCATATACAATATAGGTAAGGAAATTCATTTATGTGTGAATAAAAAATCTACGTATCTAAGTATTAATGGGAGACTACGCGGCCGCGTTCATTCATGTATCCCCATTTATCCCATAAGGTATTAAGTTTGTCCAACGCTGATTTACCTAACGCGCCGTTCTCGAAGAACCTAACCCCCACATTGGACTAGGGTTTACTGTATATATATATATATATATATATTAGTGATGGATCGAATAACCGCAACCGCAACCGTAACCGCAACCGCCGTTCCATAAGTGCGGTTGCGGTTGTAAGGTGAAAATGCAGCAAAAATATTATTCTTGAAATTCACACTGCCTGTCATTAAGTTTGACATCAGTTTTTCAAATGAATAATAATCCATAACTTTCCAATGGGTGGAGGCTGGGGAAAGTGGTAGGTGGGATGAACAGTGCGATGGGTCCTCGTCCCTCATCCTGGTAACACACTTAGTGCAAAATATGGTTTTAATTAATTTGACCTATTCTTTCATAATAGCTATATAAGTTTAGAATATACTTCATTTAAATAGTATTTATTTAGTAAATACCTTATGTTGAACACAAGTTTTGCAACACACAAATAGCGGTAGCGGTGTATTGCAAAACTTGTGTTCAACATAAGGTATTTACTAAATAAATACTATTTAGTATATATTATGTACCAAGTGTGGCTAAATCGCACTATAGTGGCTAAATCCAGTTAATAATTACGCATTTTTCCTAGTATATGATAACCGCAACCGCAACCGCGGTTGGAAAAAATTCGACAACCGCAAACACAACCGCAACCGCGGTTGTGAAAAACCGACCACTCGATCCATCACTAATATATATATATATATATATATATATATATATATATATATATATATATATATGTGTGTGTGTGTGTGTGTGTATATATATATTATTATTCACCGATGCATTCATAGTTTAAGTGGAAGTCTTTTCACATAGAGCATCATTCCGTCCATACGCCCATTTCAGGGTACGAGCAGCTCCCAGCAACATTGCTAAGTATATAGGGGGGTCAAAGTACTAACGAGGCTTTCGTACATGGTTCATCACCACTAGTGATGTAGGTCACATCCGCATCCGCATCCGCATCCGCGGAACATCCGCACATTTTCTCGCATCCGCATCCGCATCTGCATCCGCACTTTGGACTGCGGATGTCGTGCGGATGTGGACCGTTGAGATAAAACGTCATTAATAAGCGGAAATTATCAAATTCTACTATAATAATAGAACTAGTTCATTGTGCGCAAAAGTGATGCAAGCGACAAGACGAGAGGCTGTTCTTGTATGAAGTTACTCTCTTACAATCTACTTAGATCCACGTTACAAAGCTAAGTTATTTTCACCTAGTACATTAGAACGAGTTAAATCATCACTTGGCAAAGCAGTTGAAGAGCTTCAATCTCTTGAATCTGTCGCTTCGCCACCCACCAAAAGAATAAAAGTTTCAGTGACAGAACCAACACCTTCAACAAGCAAATCTATCACAGAATCTCTCTCTCAGTTTCTTGAGTCAAGCAGCGATGACGAGACCTACGCGATGTCAAAAGATGTAGTAAAAATGATCGAGAGCTATCACCAAGAAAAACGCCTGGCTGCATGTGACAATCCTATTAGTTGGTGGAAAAATACGCAGAATATCTATCCATACTTGAGTAAACTTGCAAGGAAACATTTAGCACGTCCTCCAACAAGCGTACCAAGCGAGAGATTATTTAGCAGTGCTGGATTAATATATGATGAAAAGAGAAACAGACTGGCAGCAGAAAAGGCAGAAAAATTAATGTTCCTTAAGCATAACCTTCCTATAATTAAGTTTGAATATTAAACGATGAACATCTTAGTTTACTTTATTTTAATTACTCATTTATAAATATGCCTAATAAAACTTTAAACTTAATATAAATAGTTATCAAGCTAATTAAA
The DNA here is from genome assembly GCA_023014485.1 of Bathynomus jamesi. Classification (NCBI taxonomy): domain Eukaryota; kingdom Metazoa; phylum Arthropoda; class Malacostraca; order Isopoda; family Cirolanidae; genus Bathynomus; species Bathynomus jamesi. The sequence goes on along the minus strand of JAJOZX010003661.1, from coordinate 237,101 downwards.
GATCTCTTTCTATAAGGGTGGAGGTTGGGGAAAGAGGTCGGGTAACACAATTATGGTTTCTAATTGTGGCTGAAACTCAACAAAATATAACGAATTTATTTTGCAGACGAATTCACTAATTGATTTCTATATTAGTTAGATGCTTGCTATTATTTTATAAGCACACCGGACAAAAAATTAGTCACCCCTAATAGCACCGATAGTAGGAAGTTCAAGGTCACACAGAGGGCGCTGATGTAGCATTGGTAAGTGACAAGTAGCGGTGACGTAGCACACAGGATCAGATCTGTTTCGTGAGGTGGTGAAGAACAAAGTGTGTGTTGGATATAGTCTGCAAAATGGGTCGTGAGGCAGACGTTATTAGGTACATTCTGAGAGGGGTGACAAATTTTTTGTCCGGTGTGCTTATGTTCAGGGAAAAGTACAGCAATTATTGTACAATTAATCAATTATACTACATTATAGCTACAGCTCTCTCTATATAATAACTTATTATATACGTTAAACACAACAAATCTCGAATATATCCTAAAAAATAACGAAAATGTAGACATCCGCATCCGCATCCGCGGATGTTGAAATCAAACATCCTCATCCGCATCCGCATCCGCGGATGTGAAAAAAATGACATCCGCTACATCACTAATCACCACTGAAAGTAACACTGCTCTGTGCTAGTCTTGTCCAAAGAACATTCATATCCGTAATCAATTTATTGCAATTTTCGTTAGTTTTATTGCAGACACTGCCAGTTAGTTTTATGCACCGTAAGTTTGTATTTCCTCTCAAAGGCAGCACAAACTTACCTGTATCAACCACAGTCATACTCGTATTATCTCAGGCTTGCTCTACACAAGCTGAACCAAAAATTAAGTGAACCAAAAATTAAGTGTCCCAAATCTTTGAAGTTTTATCTTTTGCCGTTTTATTTTTTTATTTTTACAAATGTCGGAAAAAACAACAACAACAACATGTGATTAAGGAGCTGTTGAATTTTCTTAACAGCTATTTACATTTAAATTACATCTCAGTTTTAGTAACGAGGCTACATTCCAGATTTCAGGCAAAGTAAGCCGCCATAACTGTAGGATTTGGGGTGAAAACAACCCATATGAAATCTATGAACATGAGAAGGATTCCACTAAAATAAATGTCCGGTGTACTTTATCACGTTCCTGCAGCTTTTATGGACCTTGTTTTTTTTGACGAACAAACTGTAACTTGTTACGGTTTTTGCCGAAAGATGCTAGAAGAGTTTTTTTATTCTACAGTTGAGAGGAACTACCTACTTGTTACAAAGAACAACCTTCCAACAAGATGGAGCACCACCACATTTTACTCGAAACGTTCGAACATCTTTTAACGAAACATTTCCAGGGCGATAGATTGGTAGGGGAGGACCTACAAAAAGGCCTGCTCGCTCTCCCGATTTATCTCCTTTGGACTTCTATCTTTGGGGCATTTTGAAAAGAAAAGTCTACCATAACAGACCAAGGGATCTTCAGGAGCTAAAACATCGTATCCGTGCTGCTGTCATGTTCATCCGTGAAGCCGTGTTGGAAAAATGTGTTTTCAGAATCTGAACGTAGATTAAGATTAATTATAACTAATGATAGAAGATACGTAGAAGTTTATTAACTAAAACATAAATAAATAAATAAATATATATATATATATATATATATATATATATATATATATATATATATAGCGTTACCAAAAAGCATTTCTAGTAATATTTTGTTTTAGGTATAAATTAAATAAACTTACTTTGGTGTTAACGCAATTATTAAATGTTTTTCATGAATAATTATGAATATAAACAATAATGTCAGTGCTAGTTGAAGAGTTTATTAATTAAAATCAAATGCAAGACAAGTTAAATATGAGTCAGAGAAATTGGGCGCTGCATTCTTTCGCTCCATTTTTCTTTTGTATCTGTATATTATTCATATTAATATTTCTGGCTATATGATTTACGGTGAGTTGCCAAACACTTCTTTTTCATTCCGTCTCGCAAACATTATTCATTTCCTTTAAAAATAATAATTATAATAATAATAAAGCTTGGCACTCTCGCCATCATTAATTTTTAACAAAAACTACCATCATTTGTACTTCAGGAGATAATTTTTTCACGAGTTAAGAAGGGAAACACGCCCAAACAGTGATTTCTGTAAGGTTATAATTCTTCTTCATATATATATATCTATATATATATATATTATATATATATATACAGTATATATATATATATATTATATATATATATATATATATATTATATATATATATATATATATATATGTTGCAGGGAATCGTGTAATTAAGGATTTCATCCCTAAAATGTTCAGGGATTTCACGTAAGGTTAAGTCGTGATTTTTCGTTAGTTTTAACAAAAATGTCACGACTCCACCTAACCAATCGTCAGGGTGTACAGTTGACTTAACCGGGAATTCAATCAACCTAACCGGGCATTCAATAATTTTTCCGTAAGTTTAACGAAAATATCACGACTCAACCTTACATGAAATCCTTGAACATTTTAGGGATTTCATAAAATCCCTAGTTACACAGATTCCTGCTAACATATATATATATATATATATATATATATATATATATATATATAGACCTAGAGGTGAGACCACCAGCTTGACTTTCGTGTGAAAAGATACCGACCTTTGGAACTTTTACCAGGTTTAATATATAATATAGATATATATATATATATATATATATATATATATATAGTTCCGTTCTCCGAGTTAGGTTTGTTTTACGCAGACGTTTCGAAGTGCTTATCTTTTCCCTCGTCAGTGTCATGCGTGAACAAAAATGTAAATAATTGTATACAAAATATGAAATAAAAAATATTAAAAATTTATTTACAGCAGAAAATTCGAAGGTAAAAAATCAGTTAAAAATCAAGTGTAAAACTGAATTTTATGAAAATTTCAAGACTTATGAACTATTCTCAAAAAAAAAACAACGTTTTATTGTGACAAATTTGAAAGTTTAAAGTATGATAATAATAATAGTTATCCAAATTGATATCTTATTTTGGGACATCTTTTTTTTTGTTGCAGGTAGTAGAATAGTACGCAGTGGCTAGTATGACAGTGAGTTACACTCGTGAAGAAAAGACCCCCCCCCCCCCCCCCCGACCCTAAAAAGGTCTCAAAACAAGACATCAATTTGAATATTTTTGTCTTAGTTCTAATGTATTATTTTTGTAAATTTAATTTAAAATAGATTTTCCTATTAGATTAGACTTATGAGACACCCTGTAGTATACGAAGGCCTGAATCCTTTAATAACCCGTGAATATTTAACATTAATTCGTACGGAAGTGGACAAAATGTAAAAAAAAAATATATAATTATTTTTTTACAACCATTTTTTTTGTTAAATTTTCGCTCAAGTGCCAAATTTCTTACGTGGAATCATTATATTTTTTATTAATTAATACTTTTAGTAAATAGACGTTTTTATTAATTAAGATTTCTTACTTTATTAATTGGAACACAAATTGCAGTGAATGTTGTGAATAATGGAGAAATAGAGAAAAAGAAGGAGTAGGAAGCAGAAGGATTATAATAATAATAATAATAATAATAATACAGGATTTACATTTAATTTCCAATATTCTGAATATTTTTTTATTTTCAGTACTGAGTTTCTTAATAATAATTCTAGATAAGAATGTGCAGTATGCTAAGAATACTGTCTTCACTTTTGCTTCTGCTGATGCGTTTCGTTCATATACTTTGAACATCTTCAGAGCTTTATACGTAATTTTAAAGTAAAATGGGTTATATATATATTTCTTGATTGTAAGTTTGATACAATTTCAAATTAATTTAAGACTATTCGAAAGTTCATTAAATTTTATATTAATTTTCGGTTTTTTCATTTTAATGTAAAAGGCTTCGGTAATTTTTAGTTTTTGTACATTATGTGATGAGTATAAAATCGATAAAAAAAAAAAAAAAAATATCTCGCAAAACTTTCAAATTTTATACTCATCACATAACGTACAAAAACTAAAAATTACCGAAGCCTTTTACATTAAAATGAAAAAACCGAAAATTAATATAAAATTTAATGAACTTTCGAATAGTCTTAAATTAATTTGAAATTGTATCAAACTTACAATCAAGAAATATATATATATATAACCCATTTTACTTTAAAATTACGTATAAAGCTCTGAAGATGTTCAAAGTATATGAACGAAACGCGTCAGCAGAAGCAAAAGTGAAGACAGTATTCTTAGCATACTGCACATTCTTATCTAGAATTATTATTAAGAAACTCAGTAATGAAAATAAAAAAATATTCAGAATATTGGAAATTAAATGTAAATCCTTTATAAAGACATAGGCTGATATCGACTTTCTAAAATAATAATAATAATAATAATAATAATAACACCCGTAGTTGTTATGGAAGTTACCGATCAACAAAGACTTGAAGATCCACTTTAGGTTAGCTCACTAAAACTTAAGCAAGAGAGAGAGAGAGAGACGAGAGCGAACTAAAACCTTTCACACCATGCTTACACCTATATAAACGCGTCAAGCTTTGCACAGATTTAGTACCAACAGCAGCAGTAGTGTTGATAAAGTCTAGTAAGGACAAGGCTCACCCTTTCCTCCACCGACTACTTACAGAAAAGAGTGATGAAAGAGGAGGTACAGGAAAGTTAGAAAACGTATGATAAAAAGAATAGCTTTAAATTTCATTCGTACGTTAAGCTATTTAATCTACGCTATTTAGTTTACACCAAACATTTGTTAAGGATTTCTTTTCATATTATTTATATTAAATAGCAAAAGGCGTCAGTTCACCGCTGCATCATTTTATCGTTGAAGGATGAAACCACCGTTTTGTAAATATTTAAAATTAATTATACAATATTCTATTATTTCACACTTGGAGTGACTGAAAAAAGGGGGATACTGATGCGGAAGACGCTTTAGTCTGTCAGCACACACTGAGGTCGGCCACACAGAGGATCATCTTGCGACTGACGAGTGACGACTGACGCGATTCGAGTCGCGGTCGCTGCAGTGTGTGGGGCTCCCATTCTCTCAATGTAAAATCACGCGCGACTTGAGTCGTCACGACCCAAGTTGTCAGTCGTCAGCCGCGAGATGATCCTGTGTGCGTAGACAACTAGGCATAAGTGAGGTCGAGTGTGTGATAATTCACCGATGTAGTGGGATAAATTTTTTGTGAGGTAACACTTTTGGTACCTCAAAACTAACACGTTTATATAAAAAATATAGAAATATTTTTATTGTCGGAAAAAATATATGTTGGTCCTGATTAGGTTAGGTTACGCTAGGTTAGTTCAGTTAGGGTTTGGGTAGGTTTAACGAGTACTTCAGTATTGAATAACTTAACAGAAAATACCCTTCGAGCCCACAATTGCGCCCAAAATAGGGTATAGTTAATTAATCATTTTGGGAAAAAGTGATGAATGATGAAATTTTCTAATTAATCAATGATTAATTGATTAAAATTGATTAAAAATTAGCAGATTAACAAGATTAACCAGATTATACATGAAAAAAGGTGCCAAATTCAAATGCCACATTACACAATTTTTGGTAAAATGATACTGAAATTATAGGGAAAATTAATAATTTTTCATCACTCTAAAAATATTTTTTTTTATTAATTAATGATTAATTTCGAAACAACGATTAACTGATTAATTATAACCACGCCCAAGCCCGAAACACTTATCATACTCTTTTCGGTTCGATGGCACTGAAGTTAGGTTAGGTTCAATTAGATTTGGTAAATAATTTTTTCAGATATATAGATTTAAAATAGTCAGTGTCTTGCTTATGCGGAGATGCGCACATGTGTGTGTTGAAGTTAACGGAATTTGGTATGGTTAATTTTAATATGATTTGTTAATTAATGTAAGCGTCAAAATGTTGTGAAATGATCATTGTGTATAACAATTATTTATTTCGAAACAAATTCTATTTAAGCTTAAAACACAACTTGTGGGAGTAGAATTGAGTGTTTTGAAAGGCAGCCAGTCATATAAAAGCTTACAGTGATGACCTTCTTTTATCCGATAGCAGAACGCATAGCAGTGTGTGTTTTCTGTTGAATGCTTTTTCGCGGGACATTTTGGATACGAGATTTGAGATTTTGGACGTAATGAAATCGCAATGAAATATTATAAAAAGTATAATGGCCAGATAACGTAATCATGTCAGTCCACTCACTCTCTCTCTCTCTCTCTCTCTCTCTCTCTCTCTCTCTCTCTCTCTGTGTCATGTAGTTAAACTAACAATTAATCAAAAGCTCCACCTGTCTGTTAAAACTAAAATTAAAACCTTAAAGAAATAAACGTTTTAGATATTCTCAGTCCCTTATTTTTTCTCGCCCATGCATTTTTTGAGTAACAAATAGTGATTGTTTTGTGTAGAAAATACTCATAAATAATAGACCATTACATTGTCAACATACAGGGTGTCCCGTAAGTCTGGACCCATAGGGAAAAATAATAAAATTACAAAATAGTCCAAAAATTGATTACATAATCTGTTCAAAGTGTCCGCCGTTGTGTCGCACACATAGTTGAAGACGCAATCTCCACTGCGACAGCACTTTCTGAATCACAGTCGCAGAAATTTCTTGACACGCCTCCACAATGCGTGCTTTAAGGTGGAAAATGTTCTGAAGTTTGACCTCGTACACTTTGGCTTTCAAGTGGCCCCACAAATAAAAATCATAATAAAAAATAATAAAAAAATAATAATAATAAAATAATAATAACATAATAAAAAAATATATTATAAATCCCTATGGGTCCAGACTTACGGGACACCCTGTACTATAAAAATCTTTACAGTGTGTGTGTGTGTGTGTGTGTGTGTGTGTGAGCAAGCGAGTGTTTGCGAAATAATGTCAAGTAACCGTGTATACGCGAGTGTGTATTTAGAGTTTCGTAGAACAAGATGGATAATTCCCATCCAACAAAAATTTCTCGATGATACACGCGCGCAAAATCCTAGAATTCTCAAATTATTAACCCTTTCTGTTCCAGCAATTCCATATGGCATCATCAACAAAAAGTACGTGGAATTTAATCAGATTAGCTTCAATGATGCCTTATGACATTCGAATGTAACAATTAACTGTATAGCAACATCTGGCAGAGTTTTGGACATTGGCCTGAACATTTAGAACCCAAAAAGAGATGCAGAAACTGTATGAAGGGTTACTCTCTTCTAAAATGTCGAAAGTGAGATGTACCATTGTGCTTAACAAAAGAGAAAAACTGTTTTAAAGCATTCCATTCGAAGTAGTATGGTCTACCGTTGCGTTTAGCAAAGGACAAATATAGCTTTTATTTGTTTCATTCAAAGTACCAAAGTTATGTTAGTTTCTCTTATTACTTGATACCGTCAATGAAATCATATAATTTCTAGTGTAATTAACTAAATAAATTTCTAAACAAAGTTTCGTGTATGTTTCCATGCCTATTTTTAACATTTGTAAGCGTTAACAAATTTTTTTTAAGCTCAAAACAATAATTTGCAACAGAAAGGGTTAATAGCTGTAGTCATAATGTGACGTTCAGAAATGTTAAAAGGATGGTTATTAACTAAACTATGGGCTGTAATAGCAGAGTGAGATGGCTTTGTCCAAGGGAGTCTAGATCTAGTAGACAATCATCTTACATGGTGAGCAAAACACAGCTGAAAATGTAGTTGTTTGCTTTCTTGCATATTCACAGTTTCCCTTAGCGTCTTTTTTTTAAATGTGGTTATTGCACTTAAAAGCATTCATATATATATACATACAGTATATATGTATATATATACAGAGTGTCTCAGAAGTCTAGACTGCTAGGCAGAATTCACTTTTTACTTTTATTTTAACAATTGTTCAAATTGCTGCATGCCATTAACTTGCATACACATATCAATTCTTGTATGTAACCTTTTCTGAATTAAATTAATAAATTAAATAAATTAATAAGTAACCCTAATGTCCAATGAGACTTCTGAGGCTCCCTGTATATATATATATATATATATATATATATATATATATATATATATATATATATATATTATATATAAAAGAAAGTTGTATGTCTTTCTGTCTGTCCGTTTGTTAACTTTTGGGTCTCTAAAAAGAGCTGAATTAGCTAAATATGGCTCTACGGGCGCTGCTGCCAGTAATTGGGGTGGGGTGGGGGGGCCAGTAATTGGGGGGGTAGGGGCACAGTAATTGAAGTGGGTGGGGCTCCAGTAATTGGGGGACCTCGGAGCCCCTAATTACTGTCGGTTCAATTATTTGGTCAATAAAACTATAGAAAAGAACGCAGCCATGAAAATATTGATTTTCATGGCTATAGTTTTATTGACCAAAAAATAATTGAACCCCCAGTAATTGGGGGACCTACACACTGTAAAGCTCAAGATTTTCATGGCTGCGTTCTTTTCTATAGTTTTATTGACCAAATAATTGAACCGACAGTAATTGGGGGGCCTGCGGTCCCCCAATTACTGGGTGGTCAATTATTTGAACCATATATATACAGGGTGGCACAAAAGTCGCGCATCATAGAAATTTTCAGTGTTGACTATAATATATTATTTTTTTTCGTTATTCAGATTTTTCAATAATTACACTGGTCAACACTCATTTTATTGCCAATCATATTAGAGTGATTTTGGGGTAAGTTTGTGGTGCTGATTCCGAATATGACATCGGTTTTGCTAGATTGGCTCTAATTTATGAGATAATTGGTACCCCATTGAAACACGTAAAAATGCAAAAAATGTAATGTTCAGGCGGAGCCTACTTACTGGTTGGGTGGCCGATGACTTATATACGGAGGGGGAATATTCTAGAATGATCGAGGAGTAAACACTAAGAATATTCGCGTGTCTCACCATCTAGAATGTTCCGGTAGTTTCCCATATGCACGCGTTATGGTTACGTTTCCTATTAATTGAGGGTATTCATTATCTCAAGAACTAGAGCCAAATCGGAAAAACTACTTTCATTTTGGAATTCAGCAACCCCAAAATACTCTAAATTCGTACGAATTTCCTTGGCAACGAAACAAAAATTTTTTTGGGTGAGCTGTGTTATCAATAAATCTCAATTCAAACAGTGACGATGAAGTCGTTATATATCAGCTGATAGTTACTTATGAACGTTTTTGACACGGTACGTTAATAGATTAAGTCCTACCCAGAAAGCATATATATATATATATATATATATATACACACACACACGTGTATATATATATATATATATATATACACACACACACACGTGTATATATATATATATATATATATATATATATATATATATATATGTCGAGAGAGAGAGAGAGAGAGAGAGAGAAAGAGAGGATATATATATCTTCATTTATTCCCCTACCACCACCTTCCCTTCAACTCCGATTTATTACAAAAGAGATTCATCTGTTATGACGTAATAATTATCGACTTTATTAATAAATAATTATATAATATTAGTAAATGTAATATTAATACGAAAAACAATTATATTACATTTACGCGAACCACATGCAAGAAAGTCCACCCTAAATAGTGGCTTAATTTCCAAATATGTTACAAAAACGCGCAAGCAATTTTACAAAAAGGAAATGCTTCACTTTATACATAACGTCAATGTACATATATTTATAAATCTTTCGCGAAGCTTGATAAACATTCATTCTGTCACTAGCCACATTTTTTTTATGAACTACGACAAACTACTTGTCTTCTTTTTAAGCTTTTATTGTTTTATTCGTCTTTATCTATTTATTGTAAATTATTTACTGTGATACAGTTAAGTATTTCACACTTTTTCCTATCATTATGAAAGTAGATATTTCCACTTTTTCTCACCATTATCGTACTTTAATAATAATTACTATATGAACACCGTAGTTAGTCCCTATACAGTAAATTTTGTCATACACGAATTATTCCAGAATATATTCGCTGTTGCATCTAAGTTCTTACTTAGGATAACTTCATTACTAAAATATTTTACTTGTAATTCTCTTAATCCTAATTTTCATTAATTTCTGTTTGGTTCCATACAATTTTCTGGTTAATTTTCAATTATATTTTTATATTTTATTTTCGATCCATTAAATTTTGCTTAATTTCACTTCAGTGATGGAACCTGAAAGGAACCCTCAGAATTTTAAATATTTTTGTCCACATTCAGTCTTCTTCTTTATCTTCGTATTCAAAGCGTGGAAACCTTTTTAAATCGAAATTAAGAACAGTTTTATTGCAAAGCACCGAATGGCGATTCATTTATATTTCCATTCTTAATGGGCGAAAAAAATCCTCCATTATATTCCACTCATATTCTAGTTTCTGTATTACTTACTAATTACCACTAATATATATATATATATATATATATATATATATAACATTCCCTGACGAGGTGTACTGCTGAATGATGCACGAAAGAACTTGGAATATTTTTTTCTGTTTCCTTGTGGGTTGGCATCATTCATTCATTTCACGTGTTTAATTGTGAAATTCATCCCATATATATATATATATATATATATATATATATATATATATATATATATATATACACAGTATATATAATATATATATATATATATATATATATACAGTGGTGGGCACGCGCAACGATTTTTGTAGCGCCGCAGCCGCAACCGCAACTCTGCTGAATAGTTGCGCCGCACGCGCAAGCGCAACCCTTTTCAAAAAGTTGCGCCGCAAGCGCAAGCGCAACCAAAAATGTTGCGCCGCAAGTTGCGCCGCAACTTTTTGCGGCGCAACTGCCCACCTTTGTATATAATATATATATATATATAATATATATATATATTATATACAGGGAGCGCAAAAGTCGGGCATCATAGGAATTTTCAGTGTTGACTATAATATATTATTTTTTCCTTTTAGGTAGGGGATGGCTGCGAAATTAACAATAGACGAGAGGGTGAGATTGGTTTTAATGTATGGAATACCAGGTACAACAAATCGATGAATCAGTACAAAATTTAAATTCTGTACCGATTCATCGATTTGTAATACCTGGTATTCCATGCATTAAAACCAAGCTCACCCTCTCGTCTATTGTAAATTTCGCAGCCATCCCCTATCTAAAAGAAAAGAAGAATAATCAACACTGAAAATTCCTATGACGCGCGACTTTTGCGCCATCCTGTATATATATATATATATATATATATATATATATATATATATATATATATATATATATATATATGAAAATGAAAAGGTTTATTGGCAGACTATAATCCATATGACAAATATTATTAATACAATGATAGTTCACATACTAAGGATAGAAATATATACAACTGATTAGAAATAATACAGTAATGTCAAAGTTAAGTGGAACTGCAAACAGACGTTTTCGTACCAAGAATTCCATAGCTTAGAGGACAAACGGCAGGACTCATGGATAGCTTGGATAATCGGGTTGGTTGTTTTTTTTAGTTCTTTACATTCGACTGTATTGAGCACGTCTTGTTACCTCCGGGAAGCTCGGGACATTGCGGGTAGCAAACATTTGCGAAGCTGAGCATCTCGGGGGTAATTTATGTAAGAGTCTAAAAGACTTGTTCTACAGCAAATTTAGGGTTCTGCCAGAACCTTTTTTATAATTCACCCAGAGTTGCTGTCCGTATATATTACTGCAGAAACTACGAAAGAGAGTGTCTTTAGCTTCACTTGTACAGAACCGAAAGTTCCTTATAGTCATATTCGCTTTAGCACAAAGGCTTCGAGATTGTTTTCTTATATCCGAGTCATCACTCAAGGAGCTGGTAATAGTTTGACCCAAATACTTAAACTCAATTACTTCACCTCTCATTTTAAACCTAATATCAGCTGGCTGATTACAGCTTTTAGGATGAAACTGCATAACCTTAGTTTTTGTAACATTAAAAAGAATATCATGTTTCTGCAATACACTTCGCAGACTTTTAGTAGCCGATCCAGACCTTTAACAGAGGGACTTATTAACACCATATCATCAACATAAACTAAGTTATTTATCCTTCTGTTATCTATACAACATCTCACTGTTGCCTCATTAAATGAAGCAATTAATCCGTCAATATACACATATGGCAAGATATATATATATATATATCCTTACGAACTCTGCAGGGATGAGCAAGCATGGCTGATAAGAGCAATGAATGATATATGCAGACATACCACGTCATTGACATATTTTAAGTGCTCATTCGATAGGTCATCTACCCCTGACACAGAACCAGTCTTTAACTCTTTAATTAACCTCTTTACTTCAGGAAATGATATCAAAGTATTTTCCCTTGTCCCTCCCACAGGCGTTTCGCTGCAATCTATCTTGAGATTATCCCTACTCACACTGTTAAGAATGTTTGAGTAGTGGTTTTTCCATAGCTTTGCAATTTCATCCTCCCCGACACCCCATCGATTGTCGGAGGGAGGGCACTTTTGACACCCGTTTGATTCGTAACAAATTTCCAAAATTTGTTATTATCGTTATTTATGTGAGCTTCACAGGCTTTTGATGCTTGAATAGACTCTTCTTCCTGTTTACATCGCCTTATGGCCGCGTTATACTGACCCCTACTTCTACACATATTCATGTATACTGGTCCTAATCTGGATCTACCATGAAAGCACCACAAATCGTAGGCGTCTTTCGATTCCCTCTTCAGGGGCGTAGGCAATAAAATCATTCTATCCAGGAATAATCTTAGTATGATAGTTGTAAGATTTAATCAGGGGGCTTCCGGCTTCTCTTAAGAGGGATACTATCTTACTATAATACCTATCTATGAGTTTACAGTGAGAATCAGTGGAGCAAGGATTACTACAGGCAAGATGCAAAATTTCTAAATTATTAAAGAGGTGACCTGTTCTGTCTTTGTTTCTATTTTCTGTTGCATATTAACATTAGACCAATCGACGCGATTACTCTTACCTATTGAGTTCTTGTTATGTCGTGTTGCGTATAAATTGGTAAAATTAAATGATAGTGCTAATGGTCTACGATCAGAAAGAAGGAAATCATGCGGAATATGAACTCTAACAATTCGATCCTTTAGATTATTACTAGTGAGACAATGATCAATCCACCTGGTGGTACCACTCTTATCACTAGCGAATGTAAAATTACCACTGGTTACCCCTAATACATCTACATCACTTATACTCAATTTGGCCGACTCGCACCTCGCACGTGTTACGCAATTCTACAAAGAATTTACAGAAAACCCACTGATAATTGTTCCTATATACATTATTATTTGGCTCATCACATTAACGTAAAACGAACCGTTTTTTCTACTTTGTTCCTATGATGCTTACGAATTTGTAGTCCAGAGTTCATCGATACCATTTAAAGAAAATTTCCTTGATCTGCCGAAACTGCTGAGGACTTTTAACGTAAATATCGCGTTCAGAAATTTAGATGTAATTAAGAATTCATTGATTAAAAATTCCCCTTTAAGTGAACAGGGTTGTGTATATAAAATTCCATGCACAATATGTAATAAATTTTACAGTGGTCAAACTGGCAAGACGCTAGAGTTATGTATTAAGCAGCATAAATGCAGAATAAGAACCGGCCAGGAATCTAACGCCATTTTCATTCACGTAAGAGAGACTAATCATCCCATTGACTGGGAGAATGCCTCCAAATTAAGTTTTAGTAAATCTATTGTTAGTAGAAATATAATTGAATCGAGTTTGATCAAGAATAATGCTGATTTTGTTCTTAATATTAGCCCTGGGCTTTACAAATTAGACTCGTACATTGTTAGAAAGGTGGTGAATTATTTTGACCGCATTCTTGCCACTTAATTGTATGCTTTAATCAAATAAATATTATTTTAATAATTATTAACATTTCTATGTATACATTTTAATTGTATTATTTCCTTTATATAGTCTTTATGTATTCTATAATTTAGTAGACTTTTGAACAGGTTATCTATTGGAAAAATTTTTAGATTGTTTTTAGATTGAGTTGCCTATTGGGGAATTTTTCGCTTCCCCAGTAGGTAACGGAATATTCTGGAAGGAGCACGTGCCGACGATTGCACCATGTCTTTTGTTTCCTTAGATTCTTGCCACTTAATTGCCTGTTTTAATTAAATTCTATTTCTAATAACTGTCATAATTTTTTGTGTACATGTTAATTGTCTAATTTCCTTTGTATAGTTTTTATGTATTCAATAATTTAGTAGCCTTTAGTTTAAGTTATCTATTAGGGGAAAATTTTTTTTAGATTATTTTATTGTTTTTTAAATTGAGTTGCTTATTGGGGAATTTTTTCGCTTGTGTATTTAGCTCATTGACTTTGTAAATTCTGTCTATTTCTTTCTTGTCCCAGAAGATATGAATATATCACGAAAGCGCTCGGACTTCGTGTTTCCTTTTCCTTTTCCCTGTGGTTCTTTGCTCATATATATAGGGTGAACCAAATGTAGGTGGACAGTAAATGATAACGTTTATTTTGAGAATACATATTTAATTTTTTTGTATACTATAATACAAAATAAAATTTAAATAAATTTAGTTATAATATTTAATATAATAAACACACAAACACCATAGTTATAATGAACACCATAGTTATAATATAATATAACACAAACCGTATTCAACTACTGTCCACTACTTTTGGTTCACCGTGTATATATATATATATATATATATATTATATATATATTTTGGTCAGCGGTGAAAGGTCTTGGGGAATTTCAACTTGTAAATGAAGATGTAGTAACAACGGAATGATTCACATAAAATTAACTTACATGTTTTGGGTAGTTAAAAATGTAATGATGGTTTGTTTAACCTCCTTCGCAAGATCTGAGGTCATGTGACGGAGAGTACCTTCTGCTTTATGTGGGATCCGAACCACGGGTCGCTACATCCTCTGGACGCGGAGGATGGCCTCCCAGGCTCCCACCCAACTACTATCCGACATTGGTTAAGACGTAGCCCATCTTGGGTAGTTGTTAACCCTTTCAGTACTAATGACACTGTAATGTTTCACCAGAAATAATAATGTATATCATATTTAAATGTAACTTTTCTACAAATGTTTCTACATGTTTAATATAGGGTTAGTTTAGTTGTCGGAAAAGGAAACCAAACTGCGTGTAATGTAACTGATTCGTCACTAAAATACTTGGTTTTCAACAACAATAAATCTTATACTTTTTAATTTGATGAAATAAATATTCGCGAACGAAAGGGTTAAATTACATTTCAGCATCGGAGGTGAACTTGTTCTTAAAATTATCCCTTAATTTTAAACATAAAAAAACAGTTCCACAAAAACCTAAATCATTTGGATTCTTGCGACACTGTTCTATTATGGGTGATTCACCGGGTTTGTTCAATACTCTATTAATTATTGACGATATAACACTATGTTCGTCTATGCGAATTCTGAACTAGCGGGTAGTGTTCTCAATGTGTTTCTCATTGTAACGAATACACTCAAAGTGTCGGTGATAAACGAGAAATACACGACTCTTTTTCACGTTCACTGACAAAATGTATAGACGGAAAAATTCGTTGGCGATACCATGTAATATGTTTATTAAATACAGGGTGTTTGGAAAGTCACTGTGCACTTATATAATTAATAAGTTCACAGTGACTTTCCGAACACCCTGTATATTAGGATAGAATTGACTGCGTAAACGATAAATTCACTTTAGTGGTGACTTTGTATACCAAATGTTTCGTAGTTTTAGCTGTTTTAGATATATTGTCACTGAAGATGAAGCAAGTATGAAACATCTGGTTTTAGGAAATATATAAACGACAGGTGTTTCATATACAGAGTGTTTCATATGTCTGGAGACATTGGAAATATGTAGAAAGAGTAATACAACTTTATGACAGTGTTTTATTTTCAACATACTATTACAGAAAGTGTTAAAATTTTCACCATGTGTCCTGTAGGGACATTTGAAATCTGTTATCTACGTAGACAAAGAACAACTGAGAATTTGAAAGCTAAGATAAGGTTGGAATTGCAGAGAATTTCTGCTAAACCAATCAGAAGTGTTCAACCTTTGAGAGATTGCCAGTTACGAGTAATAAGGTGTATTGAAGTTCAGGGTGAACAATTTGAACACCTTCTGTAAGAGCATGTTGAATATTAAACATTGTCATAAAGCTGTATTACTCTTTCTACATATTTCCAATGTCTCCACACATATAAAACACCATATACATATATATATATATATATATATATATATATATATATATATATATATATATATATATATATATATACAGGGTGTCCCATAAGTCCGGCATCATAGGAGAAATTCATATTTTTCTATTTCTACAAACCATAATTCATATTTTTCTTATGCTCGGGATGCCAATTTCCCGTCCACCATTCTGCTCAGTGACGAGGCTGTTTTTTATGGAAATGGTGAGGTAAATCGACAGAACACCCGCTACTGGTCTCAAAACAACCCTCACTGGTATACCTCTTCAAAGGAAGAAGGTGCAACTCGGGTGATGGTATGGTGTGGCATTTGAAGGGTCACATCATAGGCCCCCTCTTTTTCGATGAACATGTCACTGGAGGCACCTACCTACGTATGCTCAAGGAAGAAGCATTTCCCAGTGTCTTGAACGAAGAAGGAAATTTCCCAACATGGTTCCAGCAAGACGGCGCTCCTGCACATTACAGCACCCAAGTAAGGGAATACCTGTACCAACAATTCCCTGGTCATTGGATAGGACGTCGAGGGCCTGTGGAATGGCCAGCTAGAAGCCCGGATCTCACGCCACTAGATTTTTATCTCTGGGGCCACTTGAAAGCGCTGGTATACGCAGAGAAAATTAGGAGTGTTGAACATTTGCGGCAGCGCATTATTGAGGCATGTAACACCATTACTCCTGACATCATTCACCGTGTGCTTGCTGACTGGGTATCACGTCTGAATTTGTGTATTGAAAACAATGGTGGACATATTGAGCACGTTCTGTAAATAAAAGCTTTTGCTTTGCCTTTTTTTATTATTTTTCCCATGATGCCGGACTTATGGGACACCCTGTATATATATATATATATATATATATATATATATATATATATACACCTTTCAACCTTTCAAATGTTCCGTGCGATGATTCCTCATTTCACGAAGGTCACGCTTGTCGCCCCTCCTCTCGAGTTGGCCTGGTGAAGTAGTGAGTTGGTTTCTTGTACTCTCCACCTCACACAGCCAGGTACGCCCGGCTAATCGGGGATTGTTCTGAGCCAAGCGTCTAATCTTCTTTTGAAGATGTCCACCGCAACACCCCTCGTGTTCCTTAGGTCTTTGGGCAGCTGATTAAACAGTCTTTGTCCTCTTACAAAAAAACTATTTTCTTTCAGTGTTAAGGATGTTCCCTGTCTCGCCTTTAATTTGGGAACACGACACAGTCTTCCTTTTCTACTTTCCACTGTTGTTTGGGGAGTTACAGGGTTCAGAGTAAGAGTAGGGACTAGTTTCTCCATTATTTTCCAAGTGTAAATAATGGTGTATCTCTCTCTTCTCCTTTCCATTGAATATATGATAGATTTAATTCGCATAACCTTTCCTGGTAATTTAGTTCTTTGCATCTCTTGATCTTGGCTGTGAAGCCTCTCTGAATCCCTTCTAGTTGTCTAATGTCAGAGCTGGGCAATAAATACATTGAATGTATTTAAATACTAAATACTAAATACATGGGAGAAATGTATTTAAATACTAAATACTAAATACATTTTACGAATGTATTTAGATACTAAATACAAAATACATCAATTGTATTTAAATACATTTGTAAATACATTTTAAATTGTTATCTGCAGATATATCACTGTTTGATTCACCGGATTTGCTTGTTGAAGCCATGACACGCACACGATAAAGAAATCAACCGCTTTCGACTAAGAGTGGCACACAACTGATTGAACTGACACGTTGAAACATGAACCATGCTGTACTACACTGTCGACGCGTCGTACTGTGCTAGTACAGAACGTGTATTAAACCAGTAAAAGTATTTACATTTTTAGATTTTGAGTATTTAAATACATTGTATTTAAATACTCATTAAAGTATTTAAATACTATATTTAAATACATGAAAAACAATGTATTTATAAATACAGTTCTAAATACACAAATGTATTTAAATACGTATTTAAATACAAATGTATTTAAATACTGCCCAGCTCTGTCTAATGTCTTCTTTTTTATATGGGCATGTTAGGACAGAGCAGTATTCCAATTTGGGTATGAGCAGCGTTTTCAGTAGAGGACTCATTATATTCCTATCCCTTCGTTTAAAGGTTCTCAGTATCTGCCCAGTTTTTCGCTTTGCTCTGTTTACCGCTCTTATTTTGTGTTTCAAATTTTGCATCATCACTCATTACAACCCCTAAATCTTTTATTTTAGAATTTCTCTGAATTTCCTGTGCATTTCGGGCATAATGTTCCATGGATTTTAGGTCCTCTCTTTTTCCGTACCGTAACAGCTGAAATTTCTCAGTGTTAAACTTCATGTTGTCTTCCGTCCACGTGTAGATTCTGTTCATGTCGGTTTGTAGAGCTCCTATATCTTCTGGGTTTCTTATTTTTCTACTGATCTTTGTGTCATCGGCAAAGGATGTTACTGTGCTGTCTCTGGTAACGTCTTGTCTCTGGTAATACTTGTCGAACGCTTTGGTAAAGTCTGTGTATATTACATCATAGTTTTCATTACTTTGCATTGCATCAATAATGTTGTTGTAGTATTCCATTAGTTGTGATAGGCATGATCTGCCTGACCGAAACCCATGTTAGTTATTTAATTTTTTCTGAGTTTCCAAAAAGTCATAGTTTTTCTGTCTAACTATTCTTTCAAATATTTTAGTGAGATGAGATGTAAGCGACATTGGCCTATACTGTAGTTTTTGGCCTCGGTTCGATCTCCTCCTTTATATATTGGGACTACGTTCGCGCTCTTCAGAATGGCCGGAATTTCTCCCGTGTCTGTAGGGCATAGTTCT
This sequence comes from Bathynomus jamesi, assembly GCA_023014485.1. NCBI lineage: Eukaryota > Metazoa > Arthropoda > Malacostraca > Isopoda > Cirolanidae > Bathynomus > Bathynomus jamesi. The sequence continues at coordinate 218,006 of JAJOZX010003661.1, read as the reverse complement.
GATTAATCAGTTAATCACTTAATCATTGTTTCGAATTTAATCATTAATTAATCAAAAAATATTTTTAGAAAATGATGGGAAATGATTTCATAATTTCAGCAGCATTTTACCTTAAATTTTGTAATGTATCATTTGAATTTGGCACCTTTTTGCATGTATAAACTGTCTAATCCGCCCATGCTTAATTTCTTGAACTAAAGCAAACTAAATGTTTGAGCAAAATGTTTTCTTCAGTCTTATTTCATGCAACAGAAACAATAAAGCTCTTTCTTACTCTTTTCAGAAGTATTTAATTTTTAATCAATTTTAATCAGTTAATCATTGATTAATTAGAAAAGTTCATCATTCATCACTTTTTCCTAAAAATTATTAATTAACCATGCCCTAGTGTCTAGTGATCGTCTCCATATCCAATATAGGGGCTCAGCGATTGCATTCTTGCAGTTTTTGATCAGTGTGGCATTCCATTTGTCCGGTCCGGCCGCTGAGTGTGTTTTTAGTTTCCCTATATTTTGTGTAATATCATCTGTTGTAAAGTCGAAGTCTGTCATACTTTCCCCTTGTAGTTCTTCTTCAAAGAACGCGTTTCTATCGCAAATCAGTTTGACAGTTTTTGGGATACTGAAAGATGATTCGTACTGAGCTCTTAATATTTCAAATACTTCTGTTAGATCTTCAGATAAAGCACTGTCTTCGTTTTTCAAAGGTCCGATAGTCGTATGGTTTTTTCGACTTCCTTTTTGCAAAATTATAGAAGTACTTTGAGTTAACCTTTATCGCTTCTATAGCGTCATCTTCTTCTTTTTCTGTATGCTTCTCAATTAGTTCCTGTATGACGCAATCGATACTCTGCAGTTTATCATTTAATATTTTTCTGATGTTGTTATCTTTATTTTGCAGTCACTCATTTTCTCTTTCGAGCAAATTTTATGTTCTATTGGCACTTTACAAATGCTTTTTTTTTTTAATATACAGGGTGTACATAAAGTCAGGATCTATTTTTGTGAAGCACTTGGAAATTATATGGAATTCAATCATAAAATGATAAAGTGGTAACATTTATTAAATAATTAAGAGTAGGATTCGACGTGACGCCCATCAGTATCCCTGCACAGCTCAAATCGTTCCGCAGCATTTCTAAACACATTCTGGAGCATTTGCGGGGTTATGTTATCTGCAGCAGTTCGTATACGTGTACGTAAGTTTTCAAGACTCGTAATCTTCGTCTGATAGACGTGCGATTTGATAAAGCCCCATGCAAAGAAATCTAAAGGGGTTAAATCTGGTGATCTCGCTGGCCAAGGTCTTTTGTTGCTTCCGCGTCCGATCCAGCGATATGGAAAACGTCCATTTAGATAATCATGAACAATTTTGGCATAGTGACAAGGAGCACCATCATGTTGATAGACGACGGGGATAGGATTGTTAGTACCGTCGTCTATCACATGATGGTGCTCCTTGTCACTATGCCAAAATTGTTCAGGATTATCTAAATGGACGTTTTCCAAATCGCTGGATCGGACGCGGAAGCAACAGACCTTGGCCAGCGAGATCACCAGATTTAACCCCTTTAGATTTCTTTGCATGGGGCTTTATCAAATCGCACGTCTATCAGACGAAGATTACGAGTCTTGAAAACTTACGTACACGTATACGAACTGCTGCAGATAACATAACCCCGCAAATGCTCCAGAATGTGTTTAGAAATGCTGCGGAACGATTTGAGCTGTGCAGGGATACTGATGGGCGTCACGTCGAATCCTACTCTTAATTATTTAATAAATGTTACCACTTTATCATTTTATGATTGAATTCCATATAATTTCCAAGTGCTTCACAAAAATAGATCCTGACTTTATGTACACCCTGTATACTATGATAATATACTAGCAGAGAACCCGCCCTTCGTGCGGGTAGAAAAAAAATATCCCGGCCTACGGGCAGGATATTTTTGGTAGTTCCTGCGGAAGGCTGTTATTAATTAACCTTCGGGTAATACATAGTTACTGTACAGTGAAAAATAATATTACAATATTTTTTTTAGCTTTTTTTTAACATTAAAAGGTACTTGTAGGTTATCTCCCCCCCCACCAATTTTGACAGAATATTTTCGTTAAAACTAACGAAAATATCACGACTTAACCTAACCAATCGTCAAGGGCGTACAGTTGACCTAACTGGGCACTCAGTTAACCTAACCGGGCATTTAATTAACCGGCCAGTCAATAATTTTCCCGTAGGTTTCGATTAATTTTAAGCAACTTTTACCTAATAATTTTTCTTGAGCCCTTTCCGTGTTTTAGGGTGGAACAGACAAACAGACAGACAGACAGACAGACAGCATATATATAGATTTTTAAAAATTTAAATTTTTGCTTAATTAAAAAAATATAATTTTGTTTGTTGAATCGTAAATGCATAGAGTGAAAAGCGCGCGATAGAGTAAAAAGTTGAAACAAAGCAAAACGCATCCTGTATACTATTGAGCTAAAATGTGTGTGTGTCTGTCCACTTTCTTCGGAAAGTTTCCCGCTCCTAGGTCACTCCGCGGCTGAGCACGAGCTATTGTGAATGTAGGTACTTCGAAAACGAAAATGACGAGAGCAAAAATACATAATAACAGTTTGGTAGTCCCGATAATACGTAAGTACCAATATACATATACATATATACAATATATATATATACACACATATACAGTTAGCTGTGACATATACTGCTACCTGCCCGGAGGGCGATAGCGAGCTACCGCTTATTTATTTCTATGTTTAGAATCGCTTAATAGTGAATATTGTACATGATGTCTACAGACAGACAGGACTGCCTTTTTATAGTATATATATATATATATATATATATATATATATATATATATATATATATATATATATATACACAGATTATTTACAATAGGTAAAAGGGAGATAGATATGTGGTGTAAAATTAAGTATACAGTAGATGCGATGGTTGCTGACTTGAGATGCTGTTCTGAGATAATACAAAACTCTGGACATATCATTAGAAATTAGACAGTATTTGTAAATACTTCAGCTAGGATTACCCAAACATTCTTTATTATAAGTATATAAACTGCAGGAATATTGAATACCTTGACATTGTTCAAGAAATGTGACTATGTAGAGCAGGGGTTCCCAAATTGGTGTTCCGCGGAACACTTGTATACCGTGAGAAGTGTTTCCGCGGAACACAATTTGGGAACCCCTGATGTAGAGGAATTAAATTATTTATCTTATTTGTAATTGGTGTGTAGAGAGATGAAAATAGTGAAGAAGGTTGGGATGGAAACGGATGAAGAACAGAGGTACACTATTATGGTTTGTATGATTTGATGAATTTATCTTTCGCTATTTTCTGGAAACTTTTTAAGGTGTTAATTTCTTTCAATTCTTGATCGAGGTCATTCCACAGGTTGGGTTCAGAAGAGCATAAAGATCTCGTTGCACAATCTAGAGAATAATTTGGTTTTCTGATGTTGATGTACGGTTTTTTATTGTCTTTTGTCGAAATGGTGTTGGTTGGGTTTGGAACGCTAATATTTGATTTTGGAATGATTTCTGGGTTAGTATTAATGACAATGTTTAGTTTGTAAATATCTTCTAGTTTTAAAATATTTAAATCATGAAACATTAGCTTATGTGGGTAGTTTCATTACGCTTGTTCGGTTTATAAAGTTTCTTAATCAGTCTTTTTTGTTTGACCATCAGTGACTGAATTAAATATTTTCCTGCATTTCCTGCTTATACTGTACTGCGGATGTATTGTAAGTATATCATAGGTAATGCATGGATTTTAGGACTCGTTTCGGGAGTGCTGCTATTACTTTTATAGTAATGTATGCGACTTTGGCTAGTTTGCTGCATAGATCTTCAGTGTGCTTTTTGAATGACAGATTTGCGCCAAGGTTAATTCCCAAACGTTTGGCTGATTACACACGTTTAATAGGGATTAAATTTATATTTAGGTTTAAAGGGACAATCGTTTTCTCTTTTGTGCTACAAGCCATTTCATTTATATTTAAGGATAGTTTGTTGGCAATAAGCCACAAATATATTCTTCGGAGTTCATTGTTGATAATTATATAATTAATTATTTGGATTTGTAATACGTCTTTGTTTGAAGTTATGATTGTCATGTCATTCCCTTACTGGTAATAGGATAGGTTAGTCAATGATCGGTGAAAGTCATTTATGGAGGAACAGGATCGGTGCCAGACTGCTCCCTTGAGGTATTCAGTCGGACATGGATCTTGTCTGCTAATTATAAGAATTGTAATATAAATTAGGTCATGTTACTCAAGACGCGAGCGGAACCCATCTTGAGGGTAGTAATGTCCGAGTTCTTTTTAAGAGTATGTTAAGAGGTACTGCTTCAAAGGCTTTAGCCAGATCAAGTAGAGTGATTATTGACTATATTTTCTGTCATTCAGATTTGCTGTAAAGTTCTGCTTCAGCGATTATCGCATTATTGGCCGAGTTTTTTTTTTTTTTTCGTAGAAAATCGAATTGTTGTTATTTATTAATTTGTATTTCAGTATAAAGTTTTTTATTATATTTTTTATCATATATTACTTTCTCCTATAATTAACTGATCGTTGGCAGGTCTGTAGTTTGAGAGTGAAGATTTATCCCCCTGATTTAAAAATAGGGCATACCTTTTAAGGCAGTCTGGGAAGATATCACTTTGGATAGAGAGGTTAATGAGTTTTGAGAGGTGGGGCATGATTAAATTCGCACATTTTTTATAAATTCTGTTTGCAATCGTGTATTGCACATTTTTTATTTTTTAGATATTTTATCGTTGTTATTAAATCGTATGTCGTAGTCTAGTCCGGGTCAGAAATAAAGTGTGTTAAGGGAGGCACTATGGGACTATAGGTATACTGTACGTATCGAAGGACTGACGTGCGTGTGATATTATAGTATTATAGTATAGCAAGTAGTACAGTATTATAGTATAGCAAGTAGTGTAGTATTATAGTATAGCAAGATTATAGTTTCTACTTCAGAAAAAAAATCGTTAAAAACATTTATGATATCTGTTTATAATATCTATTCTGTCTGTAAAGATTTCCTTATTAATAATAATCTATATTACTGTATAATGGAGGTAAGTGCGATATATATATGTAACCAAAAAAAAACTATAGAAAAGAACGCAATCATGAAAATCTTAAGCTTCACATTTGAGCTCATTGTATCAAGATTTGTGAAGCTTTAGATTTTCATGGCTGCGTTCTTTTCTATAGTTTTATTGATCAAATAATTGAACCGACAGTAATTGGGGCGCCGCAGGCACCCCAATTACTGAGGCCCAAGGTGAGAGGGATAGGAATGTTCAAAATAAAATACGCCGTAGACCCACAATTCGATTCGGTTTGGGCCGAATGCCCAAGTACCGCAGATCTAGCGAAATTGGGGCGTAGCGCCGATCTTTTGCTGAAAGTCCTGACAGAAAGAAATGAAAAGGGAGTATTTGTTGACAATTATGTCTACAAGGAGATTCTTCAGTAATGAAATAAAGATAAGTTTATGATGAAGAGTTCTTTTTTATATTTTATAACAGGAAATAATACCTTGAGGTAAGAAAATTCATTTCCCAGATGAAGTAATTGGCCGAGGGCTCCAAGCCTTCCGCAGGAAATAGCAAAAACCGCCCGTAGGGCGGTATTTTTGCTAGTAATAATAATAATAATAATAATAATTATTATTATTATCATTATTATTAGCAGTATTGTTTAGTATCGCCTTTATATTCTTCGAATTTACATTTTTAGTAATTAGCTTTTGCTTTAAGTATTAAGTTAAATTTGTTTCGACAGTGAGTATATATTTCTTTTGGTGGTAAAGAAAAAAACTTCACATTTTTGTATATCTTATCTTTTTTTTTTGTTTAATGGATGTTTTTAAACCGAGGGCAATCAGAGGTTGTTTATTTTAACAGTACAGTAGGTATATTACTGTTAATTATGGGGGGGAAATTCATTAAAGGCAACTCCTGGTGTTTCCTGAGACTTTTCAGATTTCATATTTACAGAGTATATCTATATTTAAGTCATAATGAAAGAGAAATTTGCGAAACATAATTTCGTTTTAAACTTATTTAGCTGGTTATATTTTGTGCTTCTCTATATAATATTCATGGACTTTAAGGCTTTAGTCTTTGTTTTGATTGTGATATAACTTGGGAGGTGATCAGTTATGCCAGAAAGAAGTATTCCTGCATCGCTTATGTTCTGTGATTCTATTTCTGTCCATATTTGGTCAATGAGAAGTGATTTGGTCAGGTAATTATAAAAGCATGTCGGACTGATTATATACGCAAGTTCCGTGCTTTGGCTAATCATTGTGTTCAGTAATAATTTGACAGTGCAACCGTTGTCTATTTTCATGATATATCTATAGGCCTATTAAAATTCCCGATGCTGAAACTGCGCGAGCTTTTTGTTATTAATTAAATCTATTTAGGATAAACATTATAGAAAAAAGTTAATTCATCTGAAACTGAAAATTCTATATGTAGATTATTATAACTAGAACATAGGTGTGTTTTTCTACGAAGAAGGGTGTTAATGGCCATTAAACTTAACAGTAAAAGGAGGAAAACCAAAGAACCTCATTTCGGAGTTAAAAAACACACTCTTTCTTGAAGCGGAAGTTACAGACAAGATATCGGAATTGAAAACAGGTAATACGTTAAGAATATCTCGGTATTGAATTGAAGTTCAATCGCCAATCGCATGTTGGGATGTCATAAATGTAAAGAGGACGGCCAGAAACTGGCATAGCGTCCAGACCAACCCCCGACCCCAGTTTCTCCACCTCACTCACAGAGAAACGGTGTGACCTACTGAGCTATGGTCGGCTTATTTCAGTATAGAATTTATGTCCAGATAGAACAAACGCGTCATATATATATATATATATATATATATATATATATATATATATATATATATATATATATATATATATATATATATATATATATATATAAAGTATGAATTATGTTGGGCCATTTTCCTCTGGGTCAAGGCTCTAAAGTAAATTTTTAATAATATGAAAATTTTTAATATGAAAAATCACTCAAAAATTAAAAATGAAAATACTGTGAACTCGGGTTGGTAGCCTTCCGATTTCAGTGGATCTAGCTCTAGAGCGGCTTCAAGAGTTCAACTCCAGCTCTAAGCTAGCTCTAAGCAACCTTTGCTCCGGAGAAGCTCCTCATCAGCGCTCCAGTTCCAGCTCCGTAAACAATAAACCATAAGAAGGGGTAATTTTTACATTTGTGCTACTATGTGGTCTTAGATACAGCTTTTATTTTAGACCTATTCTCATTTCGTTGACGGGAAATTTCATAAAAAATCTAATAACCTAACCTAACTATATCAAACCTAGCATGAGCTAACTAAGCCTAGCTTAACCTATGCTAACCTCCCAAAAACTTGTGAACAGAATGCCTGGTCTATGAAATGTGGTTAAGGCCTTTCGTTTTGTCTCATTTTAAATGAAGACTGAAGTGGAAAAACTACAGTAAATTAAGGTAGAAAAGATTTATATTAATTTGTTTTGCATTTACTGTAGTGCTTATTTATTGTTTAGTTTCAGTCTCTGACCTTCTCACGCGTATGTGTATGTGTGTGTGTCACTGGATTCTCATAGAATCTAAAGGTAAGATTAGTTTTCACTTTTATGACCCGTATAGTGGAGAAGCTCCAGATACCTAGCTCCGGAACGTTTCGGTGAGTTGGTGACCCTAGCACTGTTCTGGTTGCAGAGCTGAATTCTTTAGCTTCGGAGCCGGAGATGAATGTTACATGACATTTTTACCAATAATACATCGAATTCCGTTATTCATGACAATTTTAATACTTGAAATTGAATATGGTCTTAATGAATTATGACCGAATTTCTTATTATTTTTACGTATATCTTTTCCTTTTGAAAAGTGAGCTTGTTGAATCTCCTTAATTTCCTTTTTATCTGACATATTGACAGTGATTTGCAGTTATATATCTTAATTTTCAACCTTGGGGTACATGAAATAGAAAGAGATAGCCAGTAAACCGTTCACATTATTAAGTTTACTTAAAACCTTTAATATATTATCTGAACGTTCAAGGAAGTGCGCAGTTACCTTTTCCGATAGAAAATGGATGAAAAATATTTCAACGCAACGAACTTTCGAATTGCAATACTCGTTTTATTTGATAAGTAAAATTGTTCGTTGATGTTAAATATCCCAGAAGAACACTTTATAGCAATATCACGTACGTATAGACACATATACAGACATACATAGCGACAACAATATGAAGAAAGGCACATAATGAATCTATTTTGTAGCACTTGTTCACTCACCTATTCGAATCCTCTCTGGTAAAGCGAAAATTCTCCATGAACAGAAACAAAATACAAAAATAGAGTTTATCACAGACAACTTCATGGTTGTGAAGGGTTGCGTCCAATTGTTAACATTGAGTTAGATTCAAAGATGAATTATCTATTATGAACAAACTAATTTCTCAATGTTGTAAACTGGTGGTACTCCATTCGCATGTACTAATTAGTATATTATAATTTTTACTTATTCCTTTTAAAGAAATATATTAATGGTTACCTATGTGCTTATGCAAATCTTGTATATATATATATATATATATTATATATATATACTGTATATAAAGCGTTCACACTATAAGTCAAATTCACAAACAGTATATGAGAACCCTGAACGGACTATTTTGAATCGCATTTTGACCGATGAAAGCCGTTCACAGCGTCTAAATTGCTTTGTTTAAACCTCAAAAGTCTTTTAAACACTGAACGACGCTTTAAGTTAAAAGTTTCTTCTTTTTTGTCCATTGACATCTCTGAACTGTTGCCAACCAACGCCACCATCGTTGCTCAATGTTTAGCATCCGTCAGGTTAAAAATAAATACTCTAAATAATAATTATAAATATAGGAAATATATATATATATATATACTGCATGTGTATATATATATATTTTTTTTTTTAGAAAAGGCAATAATGTTTAGTTTGTTATGTAAACATTTCACTGATATTGTATTTATGATATGTACATAAAAATGCAGGAATCCCAGTAATACACCATACTAAATTCTGAAACAGGTAACGCTTTCTTGGGATATACAGCTCTCTTTTAAAACTTACTCGCGACTCAACTGCTCGGAACTCTACTCTTTCGCTCTGACTAATGCCAAACGATTTTAGGCAGTCTTAGAAAAGATTCCTTGGGTTTAAATGATGAGAAGAGAAAATTAAAGCCCTCGTTGTCAAGGTAACGCCGCAAAAATACACTAAGCGGTTAATTTATCTAAGTTCCAGGACAGAACTTGGACGAAGTAAACGCACGAATGGCAGTCGAATTATGGAAACTTTTTTCACATTAAAATCTTTGTAGGCGTAGAGATGTGGCGACCCTACCGTCCGCGAAAGATGCAGCTAGCTCCACATCTCCCGCGATACAGGAGGGGAAGGATTGGGCTGGAGACCCATTCTTCCCTCTTTCTACCACGAAGGGCCGCAATAGCTTCGGAAGTTAATTTCGGCCTTCACACCCCAACTCGGTGGGAATAAAAAAACTTAGCCATTATGAAGTTAAAAGGACTGAATCAGCCTATAAATATTTAGATGTGGAGGCAACGACCTCCTCCTCCCGACTTCAGCATAACCTTTTAATAATTTGGTTCAGGTATGCGTCTGTTTACAGCGATAAGAAAACAGTAATTACACTGGTCAATGAGTATTCATACATATCTGTAACTACCAAATGCTCTCTCTCTCTCTCTCTCTCTCTGGGCTACGTCGCGTCGTAGCCAATGTCGTAACACCACTTCCCGTTGATCAGCAAAGTTAAGCGACATTTGGTCTGGGTAGTAATTGGATGGGAGACCGTCTTCCGTGTCTAAATTATGTAGCGACCCGTCGTTCGGATCCCACGTAAAGTCGTAGGTCCCCTCCGTCATATGACTTTAGATGTTGCGAAGGAGGTTAAACAACTCTAATCATTATTATTATATATATATATATATATATATCTCTGTGGTGTATATATATATATATATATATATATATATGGAAAAATGCGAGCATTTTGAGAAAAAAATTTAACATATTTACGAAGAGTTTTGCATCCGTGAATCGTTCGGTAAAAAGGTTTGTGAAGGAAACTTCTCATCTTAGACTTTACAATCAAATTTTATTACTTAAGAAGCATTGAAAAAAAATATAGTTATAAAAATAGTTAGTTACTTACTTTATACGAGTTTCAACGACGGTTCAGGATCGACTTGCGGTCAACCCCTTCCATACATATAATTGGTTTAGGTTCGGTTTACCCGGTCGGGTTGCGGTGGTTTGGTTTGGCTTAATTAATGTTAGGTTAAAGCGTGCCCGGTTAGGTGGCACTGAATTGAATTAGAAAGTTTTTACTTCCTACTTAATATTATATGGAAATAAACGCAACAGTAACTTAAACATACATACGAGTCTGTATAAACGGAGGGCTGGAAATTTTGGGCATTCTTAGTTCTTGGTCTAACTTGAGGTACATCTTGGTAATAATAAACCATTCACCGAACTTAAAGAACCACGAGTACCTACAATACAAACTAACGATAAATACACGCGAAAAGACGATGAATTTGATCGTTCATTGGATTACAAAAACACAAATCAATACTGTTTCTAGTGGTAATGAGGACCGTACAGAAGCCTCGAGAGTACCATACGTTGACCCCCAATATATTTGGCAATGATGATGCGAGCTGTTTATACCCTAAATGGGTGTCTGAGCGGAGAGGTACTCTGTAAAATAAGTGACGCCTTTATTTTTTATTAAAGACTTAATCTGTAAACATTTTTGTCCTAAGTGTTGACAAAAGTATATATATATATAATATATATATATATTTATATATATATATATATATATATGCTGCAAACCCACAAGGAAAAAGAAAAAATTATTCCAGGATCTTTCATATATTCAACAATACACCTCGTCAGGGAATGACTAGGTGTATTATTGAATACACAAAAGGCCTTGGAATAATTTTTTTTCTTTTTCCTTGTGGGTTTGCATCATTCATTCACTCATTTCACGTGTTTAGGTGTGAAATTCATCCCATATATACAGTATATGGCATTATATATATATATATATATATATATATATATATATATATACACACACACACACACAGTGCTTAATTTGTAAATGAAAAAGAAGTGGAATGCAGGTGAAGCCCTCACAGTTAGGGGGGTCTGGGGGAGCGCTGTAAGCTCCCCCAGCGGGGTCCGGGGCGGCGCCCCGGAAACCAACACATTTTAAGCGCTTTTTCTGCGAAAACTGCGCAACATGCAAATGAAAGTTCTTCGAATACAGTATTATTTTAAAGAAAAAGTTAGACTGTGATTGCAACATCTAAGTGAAATGTTATTTCATTTCAGTGAAACAAAATATTATATGTATTTGAAACAAAATAAAATTGCTTTACTTACATGCTATTGCTATATATAGGAAGTTGATAAAATAATCACATTAATTTCCACACACACACTCCAAACTTCTTTCTGCTTGATCGACTAGTTTTCGCTTTCTACTGTCTGTATTTCGTTGGATTTTAAATTAAGAAATTACGTTGCTGACCTTTTCAGTAAAATAAAAACCTTTTTTTTTTAATTAGGTTTTAAAATAAAAGTACCGGAACGGCGTTCCGGAGCGTTCCGTCACAAATTAAGCACTGTGTGTGTATATATATATATATATATATATATATATATAATGTGTGTGTGTGTGTGTGTGTGTGTGTATATGTATGATAAGTAAATTAATTACAAGTTCTTACAAGCTATTTATTAATTTCCTGATTATTTAATAATTAGTGAGTTAAAAGGTTTAACCAGCTTTACAGAGGGCTGACAAAAGTCAATAGACACCTTCAGTTATCCCATAGTTTTTGATTTAATAATAAAAGACAATAAATAATAACAGATTTATTGAATGAATATATTTAGAATCGTGCTGCTTTCCTCTTTGCATTAGGCAAAGTTGACACACGTTCTGGCATTCCATTGATGAGCTTTGCCACTCGTTCTTGAAGACAATCATCGTGGTGTCTATTTACATTTGTCAACCCTCTCAAAAGCTCCGTTAAATAAAACAATTTCTTTCATTATTATTATTATTATTATTGTTATTATTATTATTATTATTATAGCTGGTGCTTTGTGAAGGGATTTCAGAGAGCTGTTCTCCCATCTTGAATACGCCTTTTTTGGCCATACATCTCATTGGAGAGAGGCCAATTCATATATATATTACTATATTTGTTGTATAGAAGTGATTCATTTTGTATGCTTTTCCTCTCATTTATTGGTTATACTTCAACTTTTATTTAGAACTGTATAATTTTATTATGAATTAAATTGAAACACTCTAAGTCTTTTTCTTAATAATAATAGCACATCTTTCACTTATGTTTTCCTGCTACCTTAATGAATGTGTGTGTATGTATATATATATATATATATATATATATATAGAGAGAGAGAGAGAGAGAGAGAGAGTTACAAGGAGTTACAAGGACAAGAGGAAGCCTCAAAGACCTTTCGGTTCACTGAGGGAGGTTCCTGTTATTAAACTAGTACATTTTTTGATTAGTCCATCAGTAGTAGAAAACTGGATAGAAAAACCATAAGGGTCTCTCCCCACCCTCAAAGCCAGAGGTGGGTAAGGAAAAAGGTTGAAGAATATATCTTAACCCTGGAAAAGTAGCCAAGGAAATTTTACAGGAAAGAGGAGAGTATATAAATTAGCTCAACAATTATGTTATGCACACACAGAAATCGTACACTAGAGAGCATGGTTGTGTAGACTACCATAATATACTCGTATTTGTGCTAATCGTATATCACCTACTTGGTATCGTCACAAAAGCTTCGAACATATGTTTTAATTTTAAACAAAATATTTACAACTCTATTTCCCTAGGTATCGGGCCAACGAAGACCCCATGACCTACTCCAGGCTAGCCCCAAAAGGATTAAACAACTCTCCTTATCTACACCCATGTACACGCAAAGCCATCACCTGGCGTGGTGGTAAAATGCTTCTACAGGAAAAGGGTTGAAACAGGAATTGAGAAAGGTAATCAGATTTTCCACACCACCCCCTCACCCTCCACATGCACCCAGCCACCCAAGAGAAGGAAGAGAAAAAGAAATAGGGACGGCAGAAATGCAACTCTACTTCACCGAATGCATGCCATGCATTTTGTTTTTTGGTCATTAAGAAATTATGTATTTCTATAAAATACTTATCTAGTCTATTAACAAGACAGGCAAATGTGTGAGCACGTTTTCTGTAATTGGATGTCTGTCATGTGTATGCGTTTGCTAACTCTTTGAATGTCGCCGAGTTTCAACTTGGGTCTCCCGCCGTGAAAGGTGTTTATGCGGCAAGTGATATATTGAGTCGTTCATACTTCGTGATGATGTACCACCACGAGAGTAGGGAAAATCTCTCTTCGGCGAGGAATATCAGTGGTAGGTTCCTGTATCTATCCCATGTAGGCTACTTGTTCTTTATGGAGAATGAAATTGTTCCATGGGTGATCACTCGTTGTTGCTACGGCGAATTCAAGTCTCCCACTTAGAGGTGTTTATGAGGCAAGTGGTCAAAAGATGAGTTGCTCGATGGTTGATCATGTTATGTGGGCACAAAACAAGATATGCCTTTCCTCTCAACCTTTCAAATGTTCCGTGCAATGATTCCTCATTTCACGAAGGAATTGCCCCTTTATATATATATATATATATATTATATATATATATATATATATATATATACAACTGCAAAGAACACGCAGTATAAATAACGTAAAGAACGACGCTTGTATAGAATATATATATATATACACACACACATGAGGGGCAATTCCTTCGTGATATATATATATATAAAGCTAAAAATATACATTTAATTTTAGCTAAAAAAAGAGTTTTGAGGAAATACATTTAACGAAGACTTAAGAGGCAAACGTTTTTTTTTAATTCTAAACATTCTTTGGTTGAGACGAAACTGTTTTAAGTCTTTCCGATGCATTCTTACTATAAATGAAGAGGAAATGACGCTCTACTTAACATATGGCGCCACGAGAAACATTCAAGAACGAAGACTCCATTTTAATTTCACCTTTATTTCAATTTAATAGCGGTTTAGTAAACGAAATGTTGTTAGGATATATATATATATATATATATATATATATATATACTTTAAATACATTTTTTACAGGAAGAGATATATATCTGTTCCTGTAAAAAAATTATTTAAAGCATCCTTCAACATATCTTTTACATGAAGCTGCATTAAGTGCGAGATGAGTAAAGGAAACAAGCCTGAAATATACTTTGTAATGTTCATTCTCTTGGTTCAGTAACGGCACACACTGTTTCAAACAAATGAAGCCAAACAGCGAAGCGTACAAGACGTGAATTTGTGTGTGTGTGTGTGTGTGTGTGTGTGTGTTGTGTGTCAGAGAGAAAGAATTTATATCAGGTGTTAGTACAGCAAACCAAGTTAATTATGTACTGAAAATGAATGCAATGCAGACAAATTTCGTTGAAATCTCGTAATTGTTCTCCCTTTTATGAATAAGATGCAATTTAAACACGGATCGAAACGTCTGTACACTTTTATTTTTAATTTTTCTCTACAACCTAATCATAATAAAGGGTTAAATATAATTATTACTTATGATGTATTACAGACTTAAAATACTTTCACATATAAATTTTCAAAACAAATTTCTATCCTCTTCCAACTTCGTTCTATTTCCATTCTTATCCTCAGTCCCAGTTAGGGTTAGGTTAGGCCAGTCAGATTAAAGTTAAACTAAGTTAATATTAGGTTATGTTAAATCTACAACTCTCAGTATTGCTTTCGGACCCACGTGAAGTGGGAAGTGATCCAAATTCCTTCATAATTACTGTGATGCCAAATGAAAATTTGTATATATTCATTCCACCTTTTTTGAAGGATGAAATCGGTTCCTCACAAATATCAGCAGAAAATAAATATCAGATGAGATTTTTAACCTGTTAACATTACGCTATGCATGAACTAGGAATGATGTTTTATTTGGTCTACAAAAGAGTAGGGAGCTATTTAACATGGGCAGATGTTGCGTCCTTTTGGTTCACAAATATGACGAAGTCAGTGAAAGAATGCAACTTCAAGTTTTGTTTTGAACGAAAAAAGAACAGCTTGAATTTGGACTTATTAGTCTTAATTTGCCGTCTGAATGATGAGGGTAGTTCCTCTCGAAAAGCTTATTACCGAATATTTTAGGAATTACAACCTCCATCCTCAGTGGACATAAAATGCTTAATTCAATAGCAGAACTATCCATAATCGTTTAAACTGGGTTTTCTAGCTAGGAATTTTGAGTACAAATCACGCGATATTATTGTTCCTCTTTATAAATCATTAGTTAGAACCCATTTGGAGTACGCGATCCAATTTTGGAATCCGCATAATGCGAAAAGATATAGATAAAATCGAGAGTTCAAAGACGAGCAACTAAGATGATTCCGTCGTTTAGGTCGAAGTCGTACAAGGATAGGCTTAAGGAGTTAAAATTGACTACACTCGAGACTAGGAGGGTAAGGGGTGATCTAATCCAGGTTTTTAAAATTATGAATGGGTTCGATAACGTATAGATAGCTTTTTCGAAATATCTCAATATAATAGGACTAGAAATAACGGGTGTAAGTTGACAAGTAGAAGGCTCGAGACAGCAGTTGCCAAGAACTTTTTTACGTATAGAATAGTAAATAGCTGGAATAGTTCGCCGGCAGAAGTAATTAGTAGCACGTTTATAAACACGTTTAAAAATCGATTAGACGCATATGTTAATAGACTGGGTATAGTTTAAGGTAGTAAAATTAAGGTTTTTGTGGTTTGGAACCCACGTAAAATTGTAGGTCCCCTCCGCCACCACGGAGAACATGATCAATACACAACTACAACCAGTTAGGTAGACCAGCCATGAGTGATCCTAGGGTCTTTGTTGTCTGAAACATTATAACGTTTCTAAAAATATAAATGAATTCCATAATTCTTAAGGCAGTTTCACTCGATAGCTTGTCATGCGAAACTGATGTAAGACTTATGGAGTCGAATTTATATTTTTAGAAAAAAAATATTAATTCAGCTAGTGAATTAAACATTGTAAGGTACGTCCACTGAAGATGGGAACTGTAACTCTCGAAACGTTTGGAAAATAAAGAATGCAAGTTTCAGCGTTCGTCATTTAGTTCCTCCAAAGCAAAATCGCAGAAAATAGGTATTTTCAGGCTTTCAACATAATTTTCGATGTATATACACTACACTATGCACTACACAATTTTCCAGAAAAGTAAAAACTAGAATGGTCAATGAAATATTGAACACATTTCCAGCAGAAGTTCACGACAACGTAAAAAATTAACGTAGCTCGTCTCGCCTTTCTATCAGCTCTCAAAAATATATATATTTTCCTAGGAAACCTGTATTAGAATACTTTATTAGAATGAAATTATTCTCACGGCTTTAACCCTTTAAACCCTGAATGTTTTGTAGGGTTAAGTTATGAATGCTTGTATTTGAAACGTTAGCAATTTATACCGTCAGTCCTTAAAGGGTTAAGATAAATCCCTTATAAATCCGAAATCCGGATTTGTGCAAGAAATTTCAGAAAGGCACAACTGGAATCAATTGAGAGAGTATATTATTTTAAACGTTTAAAATAAACCACGAGGTAAAAGACCCGTTGTCCTCTTCTTTCGCTACCACCTTCCGATACTTGGTCCCGAGAGTCGAGATTTGTGTAACTGAGCAGTACCCTGCTATTTCTGTCCATATAATAAAGGATCATAAAAAAGAATTTTAAAAATTTTATTCTTTTAAAAAATCGCAAATATTCGAAATGATTCCAACAACATAATAATGGACATCACGTGATCACTTCACTTCCCATATGGTATTATTATACATACATACAAGTGTAATTAAGTAATATTAAAATACTGTACCACAATTGTACCAAAATAAAAGCCAAAAAACAGTTTCGAAAGAACTATGGTGGAAATCCTTCATGTACACAGTTCTATGTGAACAAGTTGGTAGTTGTAGTTTTATGTATAATTAAGTAAAAAAAAAAATACCTTCAATAAAAACGCACTCAACCACAACTACTGTAAAAAAGAACCTTAAATATAAACATAGAGAGAGACTTACAAATTTACCAATACATTAAAAGTTGAAATATATTTTGGTGAATTGCGTTGCATTTAAGGCAATGAAAAATCGTCAGAAACTTGTTTTTAGCCATGATCAGTATACTATTAAAGAAACAGCAGTTGCAGTTACTCTCAAAACATATAGAAATTGACTATTGGTATATACTTTGACAGAGCAAAAATACCCTGGTTATTTACCTAAGTGAAGAGCAGGGGTGTCATACTGGCACTCGGGGGTAAGGGGTGGGGAGATGACAGAAATTGCTAAAAATAAACCATGTTGGTTCTTCTATTTACCTTTTAATCATTTCTAAGAAAATTTTACAAAAGACAAAACGCAAAATTTTACATATATAATCACATACAGAAACAAAAAAAAAACAAAAAATGTATATAATGGGTATAAATAAGATAATACATAACTGGCGTTACGAAAAAACCTGAAATGTTAAAATGAACGAGTTAAAAAGAATAAAAAAATTCAAGTTTGACATAATTCAGATACAATGCTTAAGAATCAGGCACTTCATTAACGTCAAAAAATACACCCAAACACGCGGGATCCAATGGGAGGGCCTTTGAGTCCAATCCTAGCTAACCTTTTCCTTTGTCCCTTAGACTTCAAACCCGTTATTTGTCTCCTATATGTAGATGATAATTCTCTCTCGTTTTAATCACTTGAACGTATACATAGTTTCCACGACTACCTAAATCAACATCGTCATCATCAAATTCACGTCGAAAACAATCTTAAAATATCCCCCTTTTTTTGGACATTAAAGTGTCCCACACTAACAATCGCTTCGAGACTTCAGTGCTTCGTAAACACAGCTTCACACGAATTTCTTTTCACAGTTTCGTCCCACTCAAATACAAACAAAGCCTCATCTTTACTTTCCTTAATTGGGCTTGTAACATTTGTTCAAATTATCACCTACTCCGCTAAGAATTGTAATTTATCAAAACATTTCTCTTTAATAACAGTTTCCCTTGTCGATTAATTGGTAACGCTATTAAAGCATTTTCAAATAAAAAGAAACTGTAATGCAATTTCTAAATTGATTGTTACTGTACCGAAAAAGATATAATGTACTTTAAAATAGCAAACTATGGACGACATAAAATTATACTAAAGGATAAAAATGTTAAGCTTGTTCGAGTGTCTTTTTCTCAAATTTGAAATGGATTTTTGTTCACAAAGACTAAGCACATTCTTCAAAACTAAGGACAAAATACCCGACTCTCTCCGCTCGTCCGTCATTTATCGATATACCTATGACGACTGCACACCTTCCTACATTGGTTTAACTAAACACCAATTACAAATTCGTATCGACTAGTAAAGAAAAGTCGAGTACTAGTACAGGTACCAATCCATCTCAATCAAAACGCGTTCATTTGCATATGACTTAGACTACCCCCCCCAACAAACCCAATAATTTTAAAATTCCTTTCAAATGCAATAGAAGAGATTTAGCACTTTTAGAAACAATTTGCATCTTTAAAAATAAACCAGTCCTTAATGACTACACCTTTAAGATAGATTATACAACGCAACCTCATCTAGTCAACCCACCAAAATATTTTAACGTAACGAACCAGCCTCACCATCCGAGTATGATTAAAATAGTTTATCTAGTCGCTCTCAGTGTCTATTTTTTTTTACTTTTATTAACTAACATTTTAGAACTTTTTTTGAGAAATACATCTCCTATGGTAAGGAAGGAAAGAATAGTAGCACTTCCCTGACGCTTCGACAGCCGGGGTCATCTCGCGCCGAAACAAAGTCAAAGGGACACAACACGAGGAGACGAGAAGAAAAGATGGGAGGAAAGGGAGAAAAAAGATGAGGAACGGCGGGGAGGAGGAGAGATCCAACCGGGATCCGACTAAATGGAGGGCGGGAGATCAGCTCGACGGAGGAGGGAGAGAAGGGAGTCCTTCGGTACGGAAGTGGAATCACCCAGCTGAAGAGGAAGAGAAAGGGCGGGGGAGGGGGTTAAACGGAAGGAGTCGGGACAAAGGCGAGGCAAGCCAAGAGGAAATGCGAGATAGAAGGGGAACGCCGCGAGGGCACAAGGTTCCCCGTCATAAGGTGGCCGTGCGTGAAGTGTGCGTGTCCAACAATACACAGCCGCACAAGTTTCCTACGATAAGATGTTTTATTATTTATACCAATTATATACATTTGTTTTTTCTGTATATGATATTTTATTTTATTTTTTTGCCTATTCAACTTCTGTTGGGGGGTATATTTTGACACCCCTGGTCTAGAGAATTACGGTGTAATCTGCAGGTACGTGTAAAGTTAAACAGGAAACTTACTCTAAAATTGGAAGGAACAAATAAATTGATGAATGAAATGGTCAAAGGTTCCAATCTAGTACATGTCGCTGACATCATTATCTTAATACTACAATTACCCCCTACTTAAACGTTCCCGAATCTAATCGAAACTAGTGTAGCCTAACTTGATATAACCTAACCTTACTCAAACTGACTTGGATTAAGTACACGTATCTCATGTAAGGACAAAGTCACTTCTATTAGTCTTAAAACAAATATCTCGTATGAAACGTTGAAGGATAACCGATACAAAAGAAAGCACAGGATACGCGCTAACATAACTTTATATTAATACATGCAATTCTGTGCAGCATAGACCACCTGTCACCTCATTACAGATGCTAATATGGATCCAATGAAGTAATTCTGTCGACTATAAATCGTTCTTGGTTGAGATAAGTCAAATTATGGATGCCATTGAAAGAAGACCTCCGCAAATAGGATGTGACGAGTTTTTACTCATCTCAGTCAAGTTTTAGGAAAGTGTACTTGAACTTTGGTTTTATACTGTTGAATGAATCTTCAAGTTCGCAATACTGGATAACAATGACTAGTTCGCAGTTTTAAAAAATTAAAAAATAATAAAAAAATAAAAAAAATTCTTTAAAAGATATTAAATTACTTAAAATCACCACTACTTCAACTAAAAAAAAATAAAATAAATTATATATACACACACACACACACACATATATATATATATAATCTTCCCCAAATAAAACTTTAAGAATAAACCTTCCATTCAAAACACGTCGGGTTGCACAGAGCCGGCCAGCTACAATGGTAATGCTCGGGTTTGGGCCGCTCCTGGAATTCACCCCCAACACCATCTATGTAGGGGAAACAGCCGTTTCGGATGTTTTTTCGTTACCTGTTTTTATTGAAGTTAAATAAGGTATTAAACAATTATTAATTAAATGGTTAATGCCATTTCAAATGCAAATGGATATCTTTTGTCTTGAAAACCCAATCAGCCACAGAGGTACGTGATATGAGGTGGAACAGATACCTTACAAAGAATGTGAAGAACATCACAAACGAACAATTTAAACTTCAAAGATTATCTAGGAACAAAGATCAAACCTTACCCACTACTGAAAGAGAGAGGGATCATCGGACCAGAAAATCCTCCTCCTGATTACAACAATAACGTGGTCCCTGACCTCCTTAGAGATCCAACTTAAAATGGTAACACGTAAAAAACTCTTAATTTAACTTACAATATGACTACCAAACATCAGTGACTAGTAGAAGGCCTTTAAAAATGTGTGCAACATCGGTTAACAGGACGTTCGTCTATATCATAGTAAAAGTGTAAAAATGAGTTATTCACAATCATCACCCATTTTAAAATGTTAAAACAATAAAACACAAACTACAACATAAAAATAAGACTTTGTCGCAGCTTATCGTCAAACTCTGGCTGGTGATATGACGTAATCCTGAAAAAGAAGGAAAAAAATTTAAAATACGCGTGTTGAGCAAATCAGTTACAAATGAAGTAATTCACTGAATCAAATGTATTTCATTAAAACTCGTATATAAAAGAATGTTATTTTTCCTTTCATTTTGTATATTTCTTCGCTTTCTTCGAATTAAATAAAGTATTAAGGGGGAAAAATAATTACTATTGGCAACCTTAAGACTTCAGAAAATTCTGTATCTGAAGCAGGAAAAGTTGCCCCACACAATGTCAAAACGATAAAAGTAAATGTGTAGTAAGAGGGCAGTCAAAACGGGTTCACCGACCACACATACATTTATAGCAATACAATAACGCTTTTAATATACGCAATTCAACAGTCTCATTTCTAAACTTACGCATAACAATGAAAAAATTCTTTGTAACAAATCAACTTTTACACTGCAAAGAAGCGTGCATTCATTTAAAAAAAAGAAAACTGCAAATAACTAGAAATTATAAAACCACCAAATATTCAGTAATTAGATAATAATGATAAGTTTTATCATTATCATCATTATCTAATTACTGAATGAGAATTATTAGAATGGTTACTTTTACAATTTAAGATATTTTTAAAAGATTACTACAATGACAACGACGACAAGATTTTACAAGATAGTTTAATTCCACCTTCGATCAGTGAACAAAAAGTTGTTTTTTTCGAACACAAAATTAAATTCCAATTTTTATTTAATTGAATATTGGTGATGATGATCTACAGAAGCTAAGGCTAACAAAGACCTTAAGATCCACTCTAAGGTTAGCCCGAGAGAAAGAAGAGAGTAGGGGGTTAAGAGAATAAGGGGTTAAGTAAGTAGCAAAATCTATCATTCGTGGGTTAACATTCATTTAAAAAAGAGAGAGAAAGACTCACCATCATCATCATCCGCCGGCCACTGCCGACAAGTCGGAAAAGTAGTCGAAGAGAATAGGAAAGGGGTGAAAGATGAAAAGTAGTAAAATAAAGAACGTTTATAAACCATGCAAACACAGTCTTAACTGAAAGAAACACTGTCATACCATGCAAACTACAGACACGCAAGTAAAGAGAGGATGAGAAAAGAAAAAGAAAAAAAGTCATGATGATGATAAAAAAGAATTTAACATACTTTTCAATCTCGGTTCACATCCTGCGAACCTTGTGCATCATTCTCTCCTGATTTCAATAGTTTCACCGTCTTCTCTTCCGAACTAGTTTTCCCGACTTCACTCTCGCTGTCGCTTTTTTCTTTTGGGTCACACATATCATATGACGTATCCTGCAAACAAAGACGCTCGTCACTTCGCACGAATACACCAGTGGGAAGTCTCATAATTTCTCTCCCTTCATCTGACGACTGAAAAATTTTTTGCTTACTTGGTTAACCTTGGTTTTTCTTCCGCCCGAATTGTTCATTCCGACGAAGGTCGAGCTTGTCACTCTACCTTAGACCTACAGTTTGACGTGGAATCCGAACCACGCCCCACCAGCAGCCCAGCGTCTTAACCACTATGCTACTCAGGGTACCCATTTATCTACCAACCAATTTTTTGTTTATTATGTGGAAGGATGAACAGCTGGGTTTTGCTGTGCGCCGCCTGCCGTCACCGGGTCTCGATCCAGGGGCCGATGGATTCGTAGTCAGTGACGCTAACCACTACACCACCGAAGCGCATTACTGATTTTAGTTTGCATGGAGCGTTACCGAAGTTCGTTTGAGATTAATATCATTATGACATTTATTCTATTTTTATCAAGATTAAAAAAATACACTGAATGGGATTCTTATATAGACCACGAAATTATATTTAATAAAATACTACGTCCCGTTATTTTATAGAATGAAACAAGGTACAAAGGCATGCCTGGATGGGTGATAGAAGATGACTACTCACCGAGGACATTAACACTTCAATTGATCCTTCATCGAGTTCTTCACTGCCAATAGCGCTTGATGTTTCTGTTTCGTTGCATTTATCTTCCATCATTTTATCAATGGGGTTCGACTCAACAGAACTTCTCTCTGAATCCTTTGAACTATTAGTGTCATTCACATCTTCACAACGCGAGTTTGGTAAATCGTTTTCTTCAACTTTCTCCGTGTCTGAACCAAAATTGGTTTTTATAATTAATCTAAACTCATTTCGTCTGGATTAACTACTAAAATATATAAAAACGCTTAAATCTATGAAATAGTTCAGGGTAATAATCTACTTAAGCTTCCGTCTCTCCAATTTCATAAATTATACATCGGTAGCTTCGTTTCTTCATTAGGAATGCGATTTACACAGTCTCTAGTAAGGGAAGTGCTTCAAAGCCTAACCTAACCTAACCTAAAAAAAAAATCTAAAGTGTTTTAAAAACAGTCTAGCTAGTTTGTAGTATTCGTGTAAATTCTAATTGGATTCGGTTTGATGGGTGTTTGCGATAGAATAATGACGTGCCGTTCGTGTGATTTCGACTTTGAGGACTTGATTCGTCATGTGTCTAGATGAAGAAAAAGCATTGGATGTTTTTATCAATTATCAGTTATTCTCTCATCCTTAACTTGCCCAAAATGTGACAGTGAGTGCCTAATACGAAAAGATCAGAAGATATTTAGGTGAAATAACCAATATTAAACCCGTTAGGTTAATTGAATGCCCGGTTTGGTCAACTGTACGCCCTTGATGATTGGTTAGGTTAAGTCGTGATATTTTCGTTAGTTTAAACGAAAATGACGAGAGCAAACTTTTCTGGTTAATTTTGGTGTTTTGCACGTTTCCTGTGGTAATGCGTCGTTTACGAGATCTCGTAACATGAACATATCCTATATGTTTATGTTACGATATCTCAAAAACTACGCATTTACACAGGAAACCAATGGCAGATTCGTGCAAAGCACCTCAAAATTGACCAGAAAGGTTTGGTTAAAATTATCTAGATTTTTTTTTAGGTTAGGTTAGGTTTTGAAGCATTTCCCTAATTATGAAATTCGGAGAGACGGGAGCTTAAGTAGATTATTACCTAGTTCAGCAAACTGAGATATTACTGGCAGTGGATTAGATCTCAAACTCTGAAAACGTATTCTGAAGGCCTACAAAGAAATCCTAATTCCTAAACTAATTCGTTCTTTCCTTCAGATTTAGACCGCAAATACACGCAATTAACAGTATAACTTGAAGTTCTCCACCAATTCTATTCCCCTGAACATTGCGATCTTATTTAAAAGATAAATGAAACTTTTTGCTCGTTCTACGTGTAAACTAGAAATCCGGCAAAGCGAGTCGGCCGAATTTTAAGTGAAAAAGGCAAGCCTTGCTCGAAAAAGCCATTTATATGGTGAGGAAACATTCTTACAGACTTTTCTCTTAACTAATTCACACGAAAAAAACTTATGTCGATGAACATAAAGGAAAAAACTGCAAAAATATATCAGTGATTTTTGGTAAATGTGAGACGATATTCCATATTAAATGAACATCAGTGCCAAAGTGAAGTGATGCATTATTATGATGTACTGTATTTTACGCCTCATAAGACGCACCCTATATTTAGCAAATAATATTTAGGAAAAAAATATTTCGAAGATTTAGTAGCCTGACAAAAATATATTCCCATAACTTTATTAAAAGAACATTAAACAAAACAATAACATATGAGCCCTGAAGTGATTATTGGAGACGTTTTTCAGGAAAAAAAGTAGCGTCTTATGAGGCGTAAAATACATAGTTCATTCTTAACCACTGTAATAATGAAACATTTTTAACATCACATATCCGAGACAAACTTTGGGAAAAACATGCTCTTATTAGATTGTTTTTACTTTTTTTTTTTTAAGTTCGGTTTAACATAGAGAGGAATTGATTATATGGACTATGGTCTGCCAATAAACCTTTTCATTCATTATTTAATACAAAACCTAAAATGGTTTATTAATATTCTGATGCTTTTTCTTAATGATCAGCAAATAAAAAAAATTAACAAAACACTTTCAGCTGCAAAAAATACGTCTTCTACAGGGTATTCATAGTCACGCAAGGAAATATGAAGTGTACAGGCGTATTCACTTGCGTAACTTTATGAACACCGTGTATTTCTAAAATGTACGTTAAAACTAATGCAAAATCTATGATGGTTCAATAAACATTAACCACAAAAAACTATGTCGGAACGATATCAATGCCCCCGCCTATATTTTCTGACCTTGACCTTTGATGCAGGGACTCGATTCTTGATCATGACACACAGTCTTGTGATGATTCATATGTGTAAAGTTTCATCAATTTATGTTGACCGACTCAACAACTATGACGCGAACAAAAAGTGTAACAAACGGACACGCGCAATCCAGTATAGTCCTCCACCTTATTATTTGTCTTAAGGAATGTTAGGTAAAGGAGAAGGAAAAGCTAAAAGCCGAAAATGATGAAGTAAAAGGAACATTCAACTTTCCATTTCAATTAAATTTCTGCTGTAATTTGATCTCGATTTTATATTATTTATTTCAAGATCATTTAAGATAATGAAAAATGCCCGTTCTCTGAGAAGGGAATAGTTGGGCATTTAAATGAAGAATTTGCCATATAAATGAATACTGGTCTCTATTTTCAAACTGTTTCACTCACCATTATCCGATGGTTGCACAGTCTCTGTATCACTCTTCTTTGATGCCTCACTATCTAACCTTTCTTCTTGAAGCCTACTGGAAATCTGAAATAATAAACCAAATATCCAATTTGAAATAAGTTTAAAACATTTTACTGAAAGTTTACGCTGCAGTAACATTAGAAATTAAACTTAAAATTTTCTTTCTTTCCTCTACATTTACTGTAAGGGATTAAACATTAAGTGAAAATAGGACTCATCCCATTCAAACCCAAGGCTACTTTTCTGTGATGTAATTGCAAATTATGATTAGCAGTTGTCATATGATAACAGTTTAAATACAGGGTGGTCCAAAAGTCCCAATCTATTTTGCTGAAATAATGATATCCTATTTTATTTTCTACGGGTCATAGATGATCATTAGGCCAGGTCGAAATTTTTGATTTCTTAGGTACATAGTGTGAAGTGGTTCAATCAATCATAGTAACACCCTGGTAAAATATTTTTGAATTCTGAGGACCCCTACCAGTTTCAGTTTTTTCAGAAAATTCATAAAATTCGAGATAATTTGTGATTTACTTCGAAATTTTTTTTATTATTACCAAAGTTCGCTTACAAAACAGTTATATTTATTTTTTAATGAAAAAAAATTAATACATAAATTTTTAGCTATTATTGGTAGAAATTTAGAAATTAAGAGAAAAATTCAATAAAATTTTTGACCTAAAACTAATGTTTTTTTTTTATTCCTTCCATTGACCTTTCCACTCAAAAGTAGGCAGTTCTTTTCTAGACTCTAAAGTATTTAAAATAAATTTATGCCAATTAATATAACCAATTCTTTCCTGGCTAGATTTAGTTACTAAGTTCACACCCCATTCAACGCTTTGGCTGTGACATGGAAAATCTAGTATTTCTAGAGGTTTAGTTCTAATCTGAAGCAATTGCTCATTGTGAAGTTTTGGCTAAATTTTCATAGGTATATCTATTTTGAAAATTTTCTATTAATTCTAAGTCTTCTTCATAATCTAAGTCCTCTCTGTCTTGAAAATCGACATCTTCATTTTCATCTTCTATCACTTCTGATGATGCAAATTCCCTTGCTTCTCTTAATTTTTCTTTTGATTTCTTTTCCCTTTCCTGTGCTTTTTGGATTTTGCCCAACTTTCTCAAATTACTTGAAGTATTTTTTTTATCAATTTTTCCCAACTGTTTTTTTTTTTTCTTTCTTTCTTTTTGACCAATAAAAACTTCCCATTATATAATAGGTATTTTATGTTCACACCTACAAAGTTTTCTATCCCTTATGCCTTTATCATAACAGTGGCATGTAGATATGTCAAACACCTCGTCATATTTCTTTAATTTTTCATATTTTTCATTTCTTTTTATCATAGGGCATTTAGTTAACTTATCAGCATCTTCTATAAGTCTAGTAACTCTAACATAAATTCCCTTTGTATCAATTGTTGTGAAAGAAAATTTTTGCCAAATTTCTTATATATCTTGAACAACTACGTTATAGCAATCATTTTTACTTATTTTACCCTGTGTTTTAGATTCTCCCTCTCTAACAATAAAATGGAAGTGCCTTACAACATCAGCTTTTGATGGCGTCATGGCAGATGAAAATTTTGCTGGATAGCCGAAGGCTGCATTGTGGCTTCTTTTTCTAGTAGCCATAATTTAATTTAATAAGATTTTAACTATATTTTATTTATTACTGATATTTTAAAATTAAATAACATATTTGAATACAAACTTTTAACATTCTAGGTACCTAAATAGGAATCTGGAGAGAAAAAAAACAAAAATGTAATATTAGGTCTTATATCCAGTACTATGAGTCAGCACTGGATTTAAGACCCTACCCCCCGATCGCAAAAAAAGTTGGTGAATGATCTATTCTGATGTAATTCGTGCCGGGGAACTCGATTTTGGCCATCCGAAAGCAAAACAAAATAATACTTAGGGGCGATTTTTACGATTTTCGATTTTTGGCCTATTTCCCATACAAATTCCTATGGAAAAAAGTGAGTATCGGTAGGGGGGGGGGGGGTAGCGAAGGTCCCACAGCCTTGATTTTTGGTGTGGATACTACTATTACAAAATGATCAACCTCACAATATGTACCTAAGCAAAATCTTGACCTTGACCCCTTTTCGTCCCGGCCTAATGATCATGGATGTACAAGAACGTATGATGGTAGTAACACTACGTATCCAAGGAAAGAAATGCAAAGAAATTCGAGACAAATTTGAAAGAAGATTTCACAAATCAAGACCTACGGACAGAGCAATTCGCGAGCTGGTCAATAAATTTAAAAGAACAGGATCTGTTCATGATGATGAAGCAAGATCTGGACGTCCAGGTACCTCTCAAGAAAATGTCCAATTGATAAGAGATGCCTTTCAAACAAATCCTGGAATGTCATCTCGCACAGCATCAAGTAGACTGAGCATACCAAAAACGAATGTTTTAAGGATTTTAAAATCAACATTAAAAAAGAAAAGTTACCATATTCAAGTGCTACATGAGTTACACGAAGAGGATTATCCAAGACGAGCCGCCATGTGCACAAAATTGATTGGAAAAATTTATACCGAAAACTTATTAAACCACATTCTCTTCAGCGATGAGGCGACATTCCCCACATACGGAAAGGTTAATCGACATAATTGCCGTATCTAGGCTAGTGAAAAACCAACCGAGTTCTACGAATGGGAGAGAGATTCTCTTAGAGTTAATGTCTGGTTGGGTATGACAAGATCGAAGATTTACAGACCTTTTTTCTTTGCAGAAACTATGGTAACAGGGCCAATTTATCTTGACATGCTTCAGAAGTTTCTTGAACCCCAGCTTCGTTCAGATGGCATTCTCGACTGTTGTCTTTTCAACAAGATAGAGCTCCATGTCACTATGAAAACATCGTTCGGGCGTACCTTGATGAACTCTTACCAAATCGCTGGAGTGGACGTGGTGGAAACAGGCCCTGGTCAGTACGATCTCCGGATTTAATACCATTAGACTCGTTTGCATGGAGCTTTATAAAGTCTGAGGTTTACAAAACAAGAGTTACAGACCTGCAGGATCTGCAAACCCGCAATGTTGCGGCAGTCGCTAAAATAATCCCAGATATGCTTGAGAATGTGTTCCGCAATGCAGTGGACAGATCTGAGATTTGCAGAGACACTGATGGTGCTCACGTTGAATCTTAGACCTAAGTTTGATAAATAAATATACATCTAATTACGTTACTACATTTTTATCCTAAAATACTATTATGTCAGCAAAATAGATAAGTACTTTTGTACCACCCTGTATAATCTAAGCTTGGATAAGTTTTACAATGCTGGAAATTTATCTTTTAAGCAGCAGCTTCTAAAAGTACAGTTCAACTGGTGAGGGACTACACTGGAGCAAATAAAGCCCATCACTCGCTAACCTACTTGCATTTAACTTGCACTAAAATTCGACTTTAGAAAACTACTATACACACAGTTACAAAGACTTCACTTCACTTTACTTTACTTTACTTTTGAAATAATCTTATGGCAGAAAATTTAACTACAAATTACAGTGCATGGTAATCAAAGTTTTTTAGTATTTAAATAAACATTTAAAAAACTTACAGATGCAGCAACCAGTTTTTTCTTCTTTTCAAATGAGTTTGAGGTTACAGAAAAGAAAATAGCAATAACTGGGATTAAGAATATAGGAGCTCCAATAATAAAAGAAAAAATAGGATAATGATACATATAGTATCGGAAACCTTCTAACTTGGCCTGGACTGTCAGACGGGCTTCATAAATGTCTAATCTATGCGATTCAATAATGACATTAACGCTTTTGAGGGAGAATTCCTGAAATAATAAATGAAATAATTTAAGTTAGCTTATTGGTTTAAATAATTTATTTAATTCACATATGTAGAATTGTTTAAAAAATAAATTAAGGAAGGACACTCTTGCAGCTTACTGTTTTTTCTTCATAACCAGAGACTACCTCTGTAGTGATTGTTTGCGCTTCTTCAGTAATGCCATACACAAGAAAAGGTGAATAAACAATGGAGGACAGTGTGTGTAAGAGAGGCGACTTGTATCTCAACATTGTTGATTTTTTATCTTTCTTAAATATCTCACTCTCTACACCTTTTTCACTGTGACTTGCTTCGCCTACAAATTCAATGGCTAAAATAAACATACCTGTAAAAGAGAATCATGCACCTATACCGAAATACTGTATGGAACCTGCAGAAAATTAATTATATAAAAATTTCATTAAAGAATAACACTAACTTTACTTTGTGATTTTTAAAATCCAATGATCTATATAGTTATTGTATGTTGTAAATTTTAACTACAGTATATCCTTGTATTCATAGTAAGAGTTAAAGCACTAACAGACTAACAAAGACTCCAGCTTAGCCTAGGAAAGTTTAACGAAGTAAACATGCTTATACATAGGGCCAATTGTATGTAATATATTCACAGAAAGCATAAAGCAAACTAGACTTTCTTTCACACTGACCAACAGTGCCATGCTGGCTGAAAAAGTGTTGCAAGAAGTATAGGAAACTTTTGAAAAGAATAGAGTGTACTGAAAAGAAATGTCCTTGGGTAGGGGTTACCAACCTTTTTAGGTTGATGTACCACCTTTTGCCACCATTCTTTTCTAAATACTACCAGATGGGAAGGAAGAAAGGGTGCATGTACCACCTAATCAAGACCATAAGGAAATGACTGTAGTGTTCAATACTGAATTTTCAGCCTTGTCTAAAAAGTTATATTTATTCCAACAAAATTCATTGATATTTGTATGGAATCAAAATCTTGACTTTGGTCTTGCATGTCATCATTAAATAATTTCAAATCTACCTGGATAACAAATTGGATAGCATACAAACCCACAGTTGGAAAAATTGCTTGTTAATCATCTACAACTAATATTACTTTTGAAAACATTATCATGAAAGTAATCAATTAGGAGCTGTGTATTTACTCTCTTGCGTACCACATGTTGAGAATCACCACTGAGTATGCTCAAACCATGCATCAGTTTGTCTTGTGTACCCAGTCACTCATTCAAAGGAAATATAAGTAATATGGTAAAATATTCATACTACACTCCATCAAACCAATCCACCATGTGTATGTGGTTTTTCTTTAGTCAACTGAAAATCAATTTTGAATTCTATACTCTACTAATGTATTCTGCACTTACCTACATGATGATTGGAAGGGGATTCTGGGACAAGTAGATCTACTATAAATTTATACTGCTCTCCTCTTTTGAACATAAAGTTAAATTCGGGGGTATTAAAATCAACAGCAGCTGTTGGATGACTGCATCTTTTGTTACCACAATCCCTGTAGAGCCCACAAAGAGTTAGTCTCAAACAAAATAATCAGGTTACTTGATTAGTGTATGTAAATTAAAAACTTAACTGGATGTTTGACATTTAGATTAAGAGAATAGCATGTTCATTTCAATCACCAAAGAGTTTTATCTTCAAATAATGTTTTTGGTTAAGGTATGCTGAGCAGGACAGGCAATAAAAATAAAAGTATGACATTTCTCAAAAACAAGTTTTAAAAGTTCATGTATTTTATGCTTACTACAAACTACCAACAACAAAATGAATACTCCATTAATAAATAAAGGCAGAAAATAAAATATTAAAATAGTAATAAGCAAAATCATAAAAAGTTTGCCCTACATTCACTATAAAAATGATGCAAAATCGTACCAGCAACCTTTCAACTTTTTTTCAAGAAAACTATTGATAAAACAAAGAATGCAATTATTTCAACATGAAATATACAAATTTTGGAGTATTTTTTATTTATTTTATAAAGTTACCGGTATATATTCAGCTCTCACTTTGCAGGACTCTCATGTTTATCATAAGGTAGCATATTTTCTTGCGAGTGACAAGCACGCAATGACTAATGAATAAAGTTTACAGAGTATAAATAATAAAAACTTATTTAGAAAATAAAAGAATTAATTTAGAAAATAAAAATTAATTTAAAAAATATAAAAAAATTTAGTACATAGGCCTAATACAGTATAGCTATACATTTAAGTAAACCAATTATATTAATATGAAGATTATCAGTATTCATTTACCAAGATTTCAATTTACTTCTATATGCAATTACAATGAAAACAACTTTAATGACATTGTATTACCAGTTCCATAATTTCTTTCCAAGAGAAAAAAGTGATTTTCAGGATGAAGATGGGGCCTAAATTAAATTGAGGGGCAATCTACCTAGTTCTACTCCCAGTCAGATAGGTCCCAAGAGAAATCCTTGAATTACAAAATACTTATTAAACTAGTGTAAATTAATAGTTCTGTTCATACACTTTTAAGCAAAGAGAAAGGTGCCATTTTGATAACATCTTTGATCATTAATAGTTTTAATTTAAAAAGTTACTCTCCTATATTTTATAATTAAAGTTTGCAAAATATCAATTTCAAGTCAGCTAATTAACATTAAACTATTTACAGAGTTACTGAAGTAACCTACACAACTTGAGCTAAAATATATATTATTTACACAATTTACAAACTCACTCATATGGTAAGTCATTCCAAACATCTACTATGTTTGTAGATCCAGTCTACAAGTCTGTTCTCTAATTTTGTTATTATGCCCTTCAGTTCTTCTGTCAGACTCTAATAAGAAAGAGTTACTTACATCTAAACTGTCCAAACCTGAAAACATTCTGAACATTTGTATCGTATCTCCCAACAAACATCATCTCTCAAAATTGAACATACCCAATTCCTTTAATCTTTCACTGTATTCTAACCTTCTTAAACTAGGGATAAGTTTCACTGCCTTATGTTGCACACCTTCAAGCATATCTATATCATGCCTATGGTGAGGTGACCAAGCTTGAATGAATTACTCTAAGTGAATTACATAATCTACAGATGACTTCCTTAGTTTTGTAACTAACATTCCTCTTAATAATATGTACCATTTTATTTGCCTTATTTTTAGCCTCTAACTAAGTACTGCTTAGAAAACTTTAGATAACTACTAATGTAATGCCAAGCTCTTTTTCCTATCTAACATTCTCTAACCAGTTTCCTTGCATTTCATAACTAGTTTTCATTATTTCTGCCAAAATGGAGGACTTTGCACTGTTGAGCATTGAATTCCATCTGCCATTTACTAGCCCAGGCAACTAGTGATAAGGACACAGGTCCAAGTAAAGTTAAGCCTGATG
Organism: Bathynomus jamesi; assembly: GCA_023014485.1. Taxonomy (NCBI): domain Eukaryota; kingdom Metazoa; phylum Arthropoda; class Malacostraca; order Isopoda; family Cirolanidae; genus Bathynomus; species Bathynomus jamesi. Next base: position 185,052 of record JAJOZX010003661.1, on the reverse strand, counting down.
AATGGCACAAAGTCAAAGATCAGTCAAGAAATATGATTAGAGGAAATAGTAATCATGTGGTAGCAACTAATAATAGGCTTCAGATACTTGGTAATCTAGGTGAAGCAATACAGTGTGAATTTATCATGGTTGAAGACTATCATTAAGAATCAGGGCAATGAATTTTGCAATAAGGGAAGGAAAACCTGTGAAACAGTGGTGGCTTTTCAGAGGCGGCATGAGGCCAGGTGTCCTCTGTTTTTATCACTAAAAACTATGAAAGAGGATTTTATTGATAGTATTAATTCTACATGATCGTGACATGTAGAAAGTAGGGCATCTAGCACTGTGTTATCTATTCTATTTATATAGCATATATTATAGACAGACAATTTTGGGCCTCCCTACTCTCCCTGACCACCAGCTGCCACTGCTGTGGAAGAATATGTATTCTGGGAAGTAATGTTTCTAAAATCAATGAGGTTGTGAGGAAATTGCCTGAAAGCTCAGGTAAAATTATAGTTCATGTAGGTGTAAATAATTTAACAAGTGAAGATAAAGAAGGTATATTTAAGTTGAACAGAAATTCAGTAGTAGTTAAATGTAGGTACAGATATTTCATAGACACTTTAAAAAAAAGGCAGAGCAAGTGTTATGTAGTGGACATTTTACCAAGGGTCGGGGTAAGCATGGAATTTACAAGTATAATTTTAGCCTTAATAAAGTAAAGATGCTGTGCAATGAAGGGGTTGAGTTCAAAGATTTGTGGAATAATTTTAATGAAAAAGAGGGAGCTTTACAGTAAGGAGGGATTACATCTTAGTAGAAAGAGAACTGCTTTATATGGGAAACTTTTAGAAGGGAATCCAAGTTCTTTGAGGTTTTAAAAACTAACTGTAGATAAACAGAGGGCATAAAGCATCAGGGTATAGGATATACAATGTAGATGTATTCCTTTCAGAATTATGAGGAATAACAAGATTAGGAAATGTTTGTGGTAAAATTAGGAAATATATAAAATGATCAAAAAAAAAAAAAAAGGGCATTCAGGGAATTTAAAAGCAGTAATAGCCTTGTGGCTTGTGGCTAGTGAAATAAATCTAGCTAGAAATAGCAATTTAAAGATCCAAAGAAATTCTTTAGTTTATATAAATACAATAAAAAACAGGATAAGATCAGCCCAATAGAACATGATGATAGGATATTTGAAAATGATCAAGATATTGTTGGTATTTTTAATGATTATTTTAGCTCAGCTTTTACTGAAAGGAATTTGAACAACTTTGATTTTAATTCTTTAGATTCTATAAACTCAGGCTTTCTTGATAAGATTCATATAAGGAAGGATGATGTTAGGCAAGTGATTCATACAATGAAGTCAAATGAAGCTGCTGGACCTGATAATATATATGCTAGGATTCACAGAGAAGGGGAGGATAGCTTATCTGAGGTGTTAACTATTTCCTTGCTAGGTCTATTAATTATGCAGAGGTACCTGGTGAATGGAAAAAAGAAAATGTATCCATTTACAAAAATGCTAGTAAAATGGAGGTAGGAAATTATAGGCCTGTTAGTTTAACATCACTGATAGGAAAAATACTAAAAAGAATTATAAATAATAATATTCAAGATCACTTGAAAATTTGTAATGTTATTTCAAGATTGATTTAGATTAGATATGGGGTAATTACAGTTAAAAAATAACTGGTTACAATTACAATTACTTTGTATATGATCAATTACAATTACTGCAGTTGGCAAATGTAATTGATTGCAATTATAATTATACTAAAAAGTAATTAATTACAATTATAATGATACTTTTCACAGAAACACCTAATATAAATGAAAGGAAAGGAAAGAAGTCTACCATTAATACAATTATATATTATAATTATAATAATAATATAAGTATAGTATATTATTAATTTATAGAAAATAAATTTTAAGTACAGCATTCATTCATTCATTCTTCATTCATAGCTAGTTGTACTTCAAAATAATACTGAGTGTCCGAGAATTATCTGTACAATTTTTGGCTGTTATTAAAAGTCAACCATGAAGTGTAGAAATTCCAGTGTTGTCCCATTTTACAGAGAATCTCTAAGTTTTTTCTGATACCAAGTTTTGACAAGTTTTTTAGAAATTCCAGTGTGTCCGAACATTATCTGTACAATTTCATCTTTTAATAAAATTCTTGATAACACACGTAAAATTCTTAAACAAGATTATTTAGAATCTGTATTTTCAAAAGTTTCTTTTATTAAAGTAACATTGTTACAAACATCCGATATGTGCACCATTAGTGATTCGCAAAACATCCAATCGATACTCCAAATGTTGCCATGTACGCTGCAGCATATCCACATCAATTCCCTCAATAGCAGCTGTGATTCTTGCTTTTAAATCATCAATGTCTGTCTCCCGTGTACATTTCTAAAAAACTTGTCAAAACGTGGTATCAGAAAAAACTTAATGAGATTCTCTGTAAAATGAGACAACACTGGAATTTCTACACTTCATGGTTGACTTTTAATAACAGCCAAAAATTGTACAGATAATTCTCGGACACCTGGTACATTAAGCCCTAGTAGCCAAGACCCAATAAATATTTATTGCTTAATTATTTAATACCTATAATACTGTACCTTGCTTTATTTTACCCTATAGCCTATGCATAAATTTCAAGGTGTACATACAATGCAGTAGGCTATACAGTATACTGAAATATACAGTGAATGGATGTTTATCCAGTTCAACAAAATTTAAATAGACAAAAGAAACTATCATTCTCAAATCAACTCGCATTATCTACAGTCGATTCTCAACTATCAACACAACTATGACATCACATGTCAACTATCCACACAAAAGTGGCCATATGACATCTGTCATATACTGGTAATTTTTCTATAATTGTGTAATTGTTTTCTATTTTCTACAATCATTTTGCTGTTTTTATTTATGTACTACTCTATATTGTACTTTATACTGCATATTTTTTATATTTATATTTTTTTCTCTAAATGAACGTCAAATATTTGCATTTTTCAACTATTGCATGCCTCTAGGAATGGATGTGTGTGCATAGTAAAGTATACTGTATATTGAAATTAGAAGAGCCTCTTACATTTAGTGCCAGGCCATTTCAAAGGATGACATTTGATTGGTCTTTATTTGTAAAGATTAGACTTAAGGTGACCTTTATTGGTTTTTGTAATTTTTCTTTGTTATAAAAACCAACCTTCATTAAAAAAACTACAAAATATTAAAAAATTCATATTTATTATTATTTATTATTATTAATAAAGATATTTACTTTTGTACATAAGTCTCAACTGGATCCAACTATTTTATATTTTTGTATAAGCACTATTATTAATTATTAGGATATATAATTTTAGGTACTGAATCATATCAATGTTTCATTTTCCTTGAGTGATCTACTGGTCCTATGTCTGAATGCATTTCTTCACATTATCATCATTATAGGGCTACTCCTCTTCTGAACTCAACTTCATTGTGTGAAATAACCATATTTGGATTCAGAACTGGTGAAGACCAGTCTAGACAGTTGTTTTTCAATCTTTGCAAGTAGTTTTATAGATTGAGTTTTAGCTAAACTACTTGCTTGCTTTAATATGCAATATAAAAATATATTTCTTGCACAATTTGGGACTTAACTGTGAGCCACACACCCTACAACCAGAAGCAAGGTCCAACGAAATAAGGTACAGTAATTTCCTTTTTTATCATTAGGCAGTGCTAAATCAAAGGCAAATAAATTTAACATTGATCAAAAAAACTATTTAACAAGGTCTTTTGAAAACCTCCACAAACACAATTTTTTAATGAAAAGATGTAGGGTTCTTGCCATCAACTCTGTATCAATATCTGGTGGAAATTTTCACTGGATTAGGTTGACAGCAATCATCTATAACCCTATATAGTTTTTTAAAAACATTTTTCAAAAGCATTTTCAGAATGGCCAAAAGCTGCTCCATCAAATTTCTTTCTCAATATCATCAAATCAATGTCTTTGCAGGGTTTGTTTGACCTTCAGAAACAAAAAAGTTGCATGGAGCCAAATCTGGCAAATATAGAGGCTGCTGTACTTTGAGGAGGTAGCATTTTTGGCCAAAAATTGCTGGACAACTTGCAATGAGTGAGATAGCCCATTATCATAATGAAACATCCAGTCTCCAAACTCCCACTTCTGCTTCATGTAGACATCTCAAAACTTCAATGTAAAATTCCTTGTTGATTGGTTTGTCCCTGTGGAGCATATTCATGGTGCACAACACCTTCACAGTAAAAAAAATAAATAATATGAAATCACTGTGAAGCAAAACATATTTAACTTTATTGGCTCACCACAGTGGACTGGCACTACACAATGAAGTGCAACCCTATGAGTCAACTTGTCTCAACATGTTTAGCATGGTCATGACTCCAAGTGTGACCTTGTTCTAAAACTAAACACCTTGTCCAGATACTTTTTGAACAGACCTTTTGTGTGTGTGTGTGTTATATATATATATATATATATATATATATATATATACACACACTGTTTCATAACATGTGGGATGCACTTTCAGGATGGATTCAGGACCTGAAAACAATGAAAAAAGTTTATATAAACATATGTCCAAAATCGCTTTGTTTCCGAGTTACAGACTGTTTTGTGTTCCAGCAATTCTTTCCGCAAACTGTTCACAAACACTGCTTGCCGACAATGTTTGATAGTGTAATGAGACTTATTTCATGTATGGCCTTGCTGATTGTAATGTTTTGTACATTCTATGACATGTTTCAATATCATTGAGTGTAGAGCCATCAGTTAGTCAGAGGAGCATCACAGTGTTTCACTGTTCATATTCATAACTTCTTACCATGAATAAGTGCAGTCCAGTGAAAAAAAAACCTTAAACGTTTTTGTGCTATTCAGTGATAGTGTGCATTTGAAGTGAGAATGGAGGCTTATTCAAACAGAGAAATGGCAGACATGCATCTCATGTATGGACTTGATGAGTGTAATGCAGCTACAGCAAGATGTCTGTATGTGGAAAGGTTTCCAAATCACCATCTACCATATAAAACCTTTCAAAGAATAGACAAGTGTCTTCATGATACAGGATCATTCAACAAGTGAGTTTCAGATGGTGGCAGACTAATCAGCATCAGAACTGTTGAGTTGGAAGAGTGGGTATGGAATCACATGGAGGAACATCCTGGTGTCAGCACCCGAAGGATAGCAGCAGCAGAGGGTGTAAGATACATAACTGTGTGGAGAATTTTATGGGAACAGCAGCTTTACCCATATCACATTCAGAAAGTACAAGGCCTTACTGAAGCTGATTTCCCACCACAAGAGGTTTTTTGTACTTGGTTCCTTCAACAATGTGCTCACAATCCTCTTTTTCTATCCTGTGTTGTTTTCTGATGAGGCTGCCTTCACAAGAAGTGGCATGATCAATTTTCACAACACTCATTACTGGGCCGAAGGGAATCCATATACCATCATCTAGTCAAGGCATCAACAACAATTTAGTATCAATGTATGGGCAGGACTTATTGCTGACAACTTAATCAATCCTTTTATTTTACCTGAAAGATTAACAGGAGAATCCTATTCCAATTTTTAAAGGAATAATTTAAGCAATTTACAAGATGAAGTTCCTCTTGGTGTCTGACATTGTATGTGGTTTATGCATGATGGTGCTCTGCCTCATTTTAGTAGAGTAGCCAGAGACTATTTGGATGACCATTTCCCTGATAAATGGATAGGCCATGGAGGACCCATTGTGTGGCCTGCTCACTCTCCAGACCTGAATTCACTCAATTTTTACCTGTGAGGTCATCTGAAATCCATCACTTATGCAACACCCATTAACAATGTTGAAATGCTTCACCAATGTGTAGAACAAGGATGCCAGAAAATCCGAGCAATACCTGGAATGTTTGAATGCATCAGGCATGTTCAGGCATGTATTCAAGTGCAAGGTGATCATTTAAAGGTAAGGTGGATGCTTGCTGGAACACATAACAGGCTGTAACTTGGAAACAAAGCAATTTTTGGCATATGTTTATATAAACTTTTTTTATTGTTTTCAAGTCCTGAATCCATCCTGAAAGTGCATCCCACATGTTATGAAACATCCTGTATATGATGCAAATCCACAAGGAAAAAGAAAAATGATTCCAAGGCCTTTCATGTATTCAGAAGTATAGCCAGCCATCTCTCACTTAACAAAGGGGTTACATTCCTAAAATGCCTTCGTTATGTGAAAATTCATTAAGCAGGACCTAATTTTCTATTGTTTTATATGGGAAAAATTCAGTTTGGTTCCTAGCACACTTTTTTTTGATAGCCTAATATAAATAGAGTGGGTAAAGTTCACCATTAAGTTCATCATTATCGCCTTCCTCTTCGTTGGATTGGGTAACGATGTTGAGCTTGGACATTTTGATGCCATGCTATATATTGGGGTTACGAAATAGTAACAACAACACTTCATAGAAGGTCACATTCATTATGAATGCAACATGTGAGAATGCACAACAAACACTGATGCTGTGAAAGTGTGTTGTGGGGATGGTGGGAGACCATGTGTTGGGCAGGGGAGAGAGCTTGCCTGTGTTGTGGGAACTGCCAATGTAGTGCGCCATGGATTTAAAAAATCTTCACCTTCATTATAGTGAAATTTCCTTCACAATATTTGAAATTAGTATCAAATAAAACCTTTGTTGTAATGAACATTTGTTAACTGAACCTTTGTTAAGCGAGGGACAGCTGTACACCTGATGAGGTGTACTTCTGAATACATGAAAGGCCTTGGAATAATTTTTCTTTTTCCTTGTGGATTTGCATTCATTGGAAATACCACAGCTACTATTTAATTTATGGGTACATAGTACAGAGCATAACATCTATGCCAACTAGTCATAGTACTTAAACTTTGCCTAACATTTGTATCTACTGCAAGAACAAGGTGTGACCAAATATTAAAAACAAATTAACTTACCTGAATAAGAAATTAAGAGGTCCATTAACAGAGATTTCAGGAATAACAACATTATAAAATAAGATGTAAAGTAAACTGCCCAGTGATGCAAGAAGAGCTGCTGTTAAAAACATGACTAAAAACCTCAAAACAAACTTCTTCACTGCCACTGCTGATCTCTGAAATTAAAAATTCTAAAATAGCAGGACTATGGCCCTTAACTTTAAAGCTAAATCTCTAAGCCCTACCTAACAAGACCAGAGGAAGATCAAAACTTATTACAGAATAAATTCTAAGTTACAAGGAGTTACAAAGGCAAGAGGAAGGCTCAAAGACTTTTCAGTCCACTGAGGGATGGGGTCCTGTTATTAAACTAATGCATTTTTAATTATTCTAGTGCAGTAGAATACTGGGTAGAAAAGCATAAGTCTCCCTCCCCTTCCTACCTACCAGAGATGGAGGTTATCCAAGTCATAAACTATTTTATAAAATTGCACAAAATGTCAATCTCAAATCAGATAATTAACAAAACTATTTACAGAGCTACCAAAATAGTCTATATAACTTAGGCTAAGAATATACACTATTTACAGTTTACAAACTTTCTCTTTTATTTATGAAAGCATGGCAATTTTTCTTAAAACCAAGGAGCTACTATTTACCATATCATATGGCAAGTCATTCCAAAAACCTCCTACTCTATGACTGAAAAATTGTGTATTTTAGTTCTTAATCAATCTTCATAAATGCCCTAAAAAAGAAACTGCTATTATTGATTTTTACTTCCTGAATAAAGGCCACCCTAATGTTATAATGTTTCAGACCAACAAAGACCCCAGGATCCACTCATGGCTGGTCTACCTAACTGTGTTCGTAATTGTGTATGTCCTCCGTGGTGGCAGAGGGGACCTACAATTTTACGTGGGTTCTGAACCACAAGGACATAAGAAAATTTTTATAGTGGGCACACTAGGGGCCACTTCAGCCCAATGAGGTGGCTCCATTATGTAAAAACTACCTATACATTGGCAATGACCAATTTTTACAAAACTAAATAATTATCAATTTAAAACTAAAGATACAATCTCTGGATCCAGAGGATCAAGTCATAATAGACTACTATCCACAAATATGTTACACTCTATATCTATTTATAACCAACATGCAAATATATCAGATCCAAAAAATCCAGTCAATTTCATTACAGTATCCATCAATACCAGTACCTTGCCAACCAAAAATAAGTCATGGTCCATATCAATTGCGGACCCAGTCACAATTTATAACCATATACATTACAATATACTGTATATACTTAGGAGGAAAAGTGTAGGTGTGGCTGTAAAGACTGTACAGTAATGTAGAAATGTGTGTGCACCCATTTTGGGTCTCCCATTTAAAGGTGTTTGTGGAGCAAGTGAAGATCATGAGTTTTTCAATACCTCACAGTACTATGGGGGGCACCGCTCGGCAGAGGAATCTCTTTAAATGGGGTGTGTATGGACAGAGAGTATCTCCTAACCCAAGATGCTGCCTCCCTATATCCCACAACACTTGTGTTGAGCTGTGGGATCTATCACCTAAATGTACATAATATATATGAAATAAACCAGTACCATTCATGCAATAAAAGTGGGCTTAAACACTATCACCAGATGTCCCTTGCAGACATCAAACTACCCAACCTTCTTTTGAAAGAATCAATTGTATCTGAAGTCACCACTTCTTCTGTCAGACTGTTCCAAAACATACTCTGTTTGTAAAACTATGTTTTCTTAAATTTGTTCTACATCTTGGCTTAAATAATTTCATACTATGACCTCTAGTCTGGTTATTGTGATCTTTAATGAAAAGAGAATCAAAATCTTGCTGAAGTTTCACTTGTATGTCTTTTTCCTCAAATACCAAAATTCATTCAACAACATTCTGGTCATGTGAGACTCAATGAGCAGTGCATCCAACATTCCAACCAAGCCAGTTGTTCACTGGAGCTGTGTGTGTTAAGACATTGTGATGCTATGAAACTATTCAAGTGAAATTAGCAATAACTTTAACTAGTGTCATTTACAACTTTATTATTGTGAATAAATATAATAAATTAATGAATAAGTAGGGCATAATTTAAGTAAGTAATTAAAGGATATGAAAATAAAAACCCACTCTAATAGACAGAGTTTATTTCCACGACAGTTTCAACGCCCACTGGCATCCTCCTCGGGTGGATACAGAAACACGAATGAACCAAAACAAGAGGGAAAAACAGTCCAGGGACTGACCGTTAAGAAATTCGCACCTAGGTTAGATCCCATTCTCCCGACACCGGAAGGGCATTTTCATTAAGTACATTCGCGCAAATTTAAAACTATCTTCCTGTTCTAAACATACAGATTCTATTATATTTTTTTTCTTACATAATTATTGAATTTATTATTAATTTTATTACATTTAATATTGCATAATTATTTATTACAGAAATTATAAATTTATTATTACATTGGTTATTACATTATTGTTTATTATACAGAACTTATAAACCGAAAAACGAATGAAAAAGCCGATTAGGAAACAATCCAGAGAAATTCGCACCTTGGTTAGATACCGTTCTCCCGACACCAGAAGGGCATTTTATTACAGGGTCCGCTTATAAGTACATTCCCACAAATTAAAAACTATCTTCTTGTTCTATACATACAGATTCTAATATTTTGACATAATTACTGCATTTATTATTATATTTACATTTTTTAACATTTATTATTATTACCTTTACCCTAATTATTAAATTTATAATATTACCTTTATTATTACATCTGTTGCATTTATATTTATTTCCATATTTATTACTTCCATTATTATATTTACTAAAGGCGAGTAAAGAAACATTCCAATCCAGAGACATTTAAGAAATTCACACTTAGGTTCGAACACGTTCCCATGACTCCGTAAGGGATTTTTTGACCAAGCATCTCATTAAAGGGTCTAACTTATAAGTACCTTCGCACAAATTAAAATTATCTACTTTTTCTATACACACAGATTCTATTATTTTTCTTTTGACATAATTATTACATTTATAAAGTACCTTACTTGATTCCCAATCTATAGCATGATTATTTTGGCTGGCGTGATAAAAAATGGCATTATTAGTATTACAACTTCTGAAGGCATATTTGTGTTCTTTAATACAGGTTTCAATATTTCTTCCAGTTTCTCCCACGTATACTAAATCACAACTTTTGCAGGGAATGCTGTAGACACAGGCTTGTTCCTCTTTTGCCACGTTATTCCTAACCAATTTACTTTTCACGGTAGACAAATATTTGAATGCCAAAGCAAACTTAAAATCTTTCGTCAACGGTTTTACTCTTTCTAAGCCGGCAATGTAAGGCAAACTCACATATTGTTTTTGGTTAACTGAAGGTTCCCAAGGGGCATAAAAAGATTTTCTGGCTTTAAAATACACCTTTCTGATAAACCACTCGGGATATTTTAAATCCTTAAAAATAAATGCAGTAATTATGTCAAAATATTAGAATCTGTATGTATAGAACAAGAAGATAGTTTTTAATTTGTGGGAATGTACTTATAAGCGGACCCTGTAATTAAATGCCCTTCCAGTGTCAGGAGAACGGTATCTAACCTAGGTGCGAATTTCTCTGGATTGTTTCCTAATCGGCTTTTTTCATTCGTTTTTTGGTTCATAAGTTCTGTATAATAAACAATAATGTAATAACCAATGTAATAATAAATTTATAATTTCTGTAATAAATAATTATGCAATATTAAATGTAATAAAATTAATAATAAATTCAATAATTATGTAAGAAAAAAAAAATATAATAGAATCTGTATGTTTAGAACAGGAAGATAGTTTTAAATTTGCGCGAATGTACTTAATGAAAATGCCCTTCCGGTGTTGGAGAAGAATGGGATCTAACCTAGGTGCGAATTTCTTAATGGTCGGTCCCTGGACTGTTTTTCCCTCTTGTTTTGGTTCATTCGTGTTTCTGTATCCACCCGAGGAGGATGCCAGTGGGCATCGAAACTGTCATGGAAATAAACTCTGTCTATTAGAGTGGGTTTTTATTTTCATATTTTGACCTTCACATAGAAAAAAGTGAAGTTTTTTTGCATTTATAATTAAAGGATGTTGTGAAATTTAAATGTGCTATTACATTGGAGATTAACCTTTTCAGTTCTGCCCTGAGTCACAAATGACAGTCCCCAACCTAAGGTTTTTTTTTAAAATTAGAAAAATTCAAGGTAAAAATACAATCATATAGCATACATAGCTTGGCTGAGTAGGACCTTTGTACACTGTATGTAGTTAGGACTGAAAGGGTTAAACTCAAAGTGATAAGATGCTTTGAGTCAGGACAGTGTGGAACTGAAATCACTGCTGCATTGAAACTTCCTCCAACAACAGTGTACACAGTTTTCAAGGACAAGAATAGAATAAAAGATTGTGCTAAGTTGGGCTACACCTTTCACTGCATCTCAGTTGATGACTGTGAATAAAAATCTAACAATGGTTAAGATGGAGAAGCTGCTTAACCTCTGGGTTCAGCAAGCAAGCCATTTGCAGCAAATAAAGGTTGGTTTCAGTTTTCTTAAATGTAACAACCTTCATAACTTAAAACTTACTTGGGAGGCTGCAAGTGCAAACAAAAAGTCTTGAATCATATCCTGCAATTTGGAGATTACCAAGGATAGTGAATACTTCCCCCCAACAAATTTTCAACATGGATGAAACTGGACTTCAGTGAAAAAGGATGCCCAACAATTTTCATTTCAAAAGAAGACAGCATCTGGTTTTAAGACAGTGAAAGATCATCCAACATTGCCTCTGGGTGGCAATTGATCTTCGCTGTGAAGCTTCTCTGAATCCCTTCTAGTTGTCTAATGTCTTCTTTTTTATATGGGCATGTTAGGATTGAGCAGTATTCCAATTTGGGTATGATCAGTGTTTTCAGTAGAGGAATTATTATATTCCTATTCCTTCATTTAAAGGTTCTCACTACAGTAGACTTGTGATAATTCACGAGTTTGGGACTGATAGAAGTCGTGAATTATCAAATGGCAAATTATAGTTTAATTTATTTCAATGGGAAAAATTAGTTTGGTTCCACAGGCCAAAGAATACACCCAAAAATAATGAAAATACACTTTAATATCTAGAAATATGTACATCACTTAGCCTTGAAAAATGAAGTAACTTTCGTTTGCTGGCTCGTGTGATGCTCTCAATCACTCCCAATGCCCTCTCCATGTCAGGATCCTTCTCCATGGGAAGTTTCTTTGCTTCATTCATGTAGGACATGAACATTCGCAGGTCCACTACAGACCAGTCACTCTTCTGCCTCATTGCCTGTTTGTCCTAGGCTTGCCTGCTTCTTCTTCCTCCTCTTGCCTCTGAATTTTCTGCCATCTGGAGCACTTCCTCAGCAGTAAGACGCTCATTCATGGTGACAATGAGCTCTTCAAGTGCGAATTATGAAATTATGGCACACTATCGAAAAAAGGGACTTAATTAGGTCATCCTGAATTAGAAAAATCTAACTATAAAATCGCGAATTATCACAAGTCTACTGTATCTGCCCAGTTACTCTCTTTGCTCTATTTACTGCTAATCTTATTTTGTTTCAAATTTCACATCATCAGTCATTACAACCCCTAAATCTTTTGCTTTAGATTTTCTCTGAATTTCCTTTCCATTTGGGGTATAATATTCCATGGATTTTAGGTACTCTCTTTTTCCATACTGTAACAGCTGAAATTCCTCGGTGTTAAACTTCATATTGTTGTCTCCCATCCACTTGTAGATTCTGTTCATGTCTGTTTGTAGAGATCCTATATCTCCTGGGTTTCTTATTTTTCTACTGATCTTTGTGTCATCCGCAAAGGATGTTACTGTGCTGTCTCTGGTAACGTCCTCATCTATGTCAGTTAGCATGATTATGAAGAGTAGTGGAGCGAATACTCTTCCTTGTGGTAGGTACTGAGCTGAGGACCTCTAATTCTGATGAAGGTACTCCTTGTACTGTAATGATATATATATACAAGGTGTTTCAGGAGGAAAGGTCAATACTTCAGGAGGTGATAGTATCGGTGATTGTGAGAAAAAAAGTTCATATGAACATGTGTCTAATTCTGAATGGTTACGGAGATAGAGCTGTTTGAATCTGATGTGCATGCAGCTCTTCCTCCCCTTCCCTCCCCTATAACCTTGAACCATGTAAGCTGTAATGTAAGCATGTAACATAAGCCAATTGACAGCTGACTGTTGTGAGTGACATTGTTTGGTGTTTGAAGCAGTGTTAAGAATGCCACACACCTTCACACATGCTGAATATGCAGATATGGTGTATGTCTACAGTTTTTGTGATGGAAGTGCAACAGTTGGTGTTGCAGAACACTGTTGACAGTTTCCGGATCAAAGTGTGTTTACCAGGGTTTTCAACATATTGCGTGAGATTGGTACACTTCCCAGCGCTCAGGTTTCATCTGAATGTGAAGGTCAACAAGATGTAGATGAAGTGGAAAACATTCTTCAGTTGGTAGAGCATAATCCTACTACTAACTCTCGAAGAATTTCTACATGTCTCGGTGTACCACACACAAGAGTATGACAAACATTACATGAGGAAGGCTTGCATCCATATCATGTACAGTGTGTACAACACCTTCAACCAGGAAATGCTGCCATGCGACAGGAATTTTGTCATTGGGTAAATGCTAATCGCGAATTGCTTTGATTAATACTGTTTACCGATGAAGCTACTTTCACCCATGATGGTAATTATGGTAATAACAACTCTCATAATTCTCATCAGTGGTCAGACGAAAATCCAAATGCCACTGTGGAAACAAATTTTCAACATCGCTTCTCTGCCAATGTGTGGTGCGGACATCGATGATCAGCTGATTGACCCTGTCACTTTAGAGAATAGTCTTACAGGAAAAAGTTACCTAGAATTTCTGCAAATTGAATTGACAGGACTATTGGAGGATGTTCCTTTGGCTACATGCGCTGGTATGTACTTTCAGCATGACGGAGCTCCTCCACATTCTACCCATCTGGTGATGCAATACCTAAATCAAACTTTCCCTGGTCGATGGATCAGCTGCGGTGGTCCCATTCAATGGCCACCAAGGTCTCCAGACCTCTCTCCATTAGATTATTGTTTGTGGGGCTGGATGAAAAGTCAATTTACAAAAGAAAGGTGGATACACAAGACAAATTGCTCACACGCATTTTGGATGCTGGTGCCCACATAAAGGAATGTCAAGATCAACTCAGATGAACAACATGCGATCTTCACACGCGAGTTGCAAAGTGCATTGAAGTTGATGGCGGGATTTTTGAAAATGTATTGTAAACTGTAATAAATTTGCCATTTCTGTATCTGATATCATTTAAAATGCCAATGTTTAAACATTAAGTGTTGGAAACAGTAATTGGTTTCTCTTTCTTGATTACCATTAACAATGCTTTTGTATTTGTAGATTCAAACAGCTCTATCTCCATAACCATTCAGAATTAGACACATGTTCATATGAACTTTTTTTCTCACAATCACCGATACTATCACCTCCCGAAGTATTGACCTTTCCTCCTGAAACACCCTGTATAATATAGTAAACCCTCATCCAACGCGGGGGTTAGGTTCCTCAAGATTGGTGCATTAGGTAAATCTGCATTAGACAAACTTAATACCTTATAGGATAAATGGGGATATGTGAATGCAGTCACATAAAGTCTCCCGTTAATACTTAGATACATAGATTTTTTATTCACACACAAATGAATTTCCCTACCTATGCGTATTGTATACGGTATGAAATAAGAACGTAATAAAATCATAAACATAATGATATTTACATATGATAAATAAAAATATATTAAATGAAAATAGCACGTATGGTAAGACTCATTCACGTGATACTCGCGGCCAAGTGATGTTATGCTGATACCACCATCAACTTATCTAGAATCTTTATTTTTTGGCTAATGTCATAACCTTACAATTTTTCTTCTCTTCATTATCACTTGCAGATGCTTTACATTTTGGTGCCATACTGCTGTCTAAGGGTAATAGCAAAACAATGGCAAAATATGACAAAAACAATTCAACACAACTTCACTGAACTTAACACAGTAGGGGAACTGAGACAAAGGGTGATGTGAGGGGGAGGGAGATGCGGGAGTGTTGGAGAGTGTAGGAGAAAACACTAGTGTGTGTTTGGCAGACTGTGTATAATAAAATTTTCCACTTTTGGCAAATAAGCTTGCATTTCTCCGTATATAAGCAAATTCGCGCTGGACAAACACATGTTGGATGAGAGTTTACTGTGTGTGTGTATATATATATATACTCATTGGAAAGAAGAAGAGAGGTACATCATAATCTACATATGGAAAATGATCGAAAAAGTGGTACCAAACCTAAAACTAAACCCAATTATCATTCAAACAACACTGGAAAATAGGAAAGGCAGAATGTATAGTGTTCCCTAATTAAAGGCCCGACAAGGGACCTCCTCAACCCTGAAGGAAAATAGCTTGGTTGTCAGGGGGTAAAGACTTTTCAACCAGCTTCCTAAGGACCTCAGAAACGTAACAGGGGTCAAAGTTGAAGTCTTCAAGAAAAGACTGGATGCCTGGCTATGTACGGTGGAGAGCGCAAGAAAAGCAACCCACTCCTCCACCAGGCCAGACCTAGAGGTGGGGCCACCAGCTTGACTTCCATGTGAAGAGAGACCAATGCATGAAACAACATAAGGTGTGTGTGTGTGTGTGTGTTTTACCAGTTGTATTGGACAATGAAACACTTCCAGAATTTTTCTGTAGCTTTACTGCAGATTGAAAATTAGAAACTGAAATGAAAAATTCTACTTAGCATTCTTGAAATGACTTTTTAGGAAGGAAAGGCAGTCAGATGCTGCAGTCATTTAATCTCATTCTGATTTTGGTAATGAACAATCCTACAGCTGAAAAAGCACACTGAGATTCAGTCAATATGGGCAGAACTGATTTTGAATCGTTGAATAGCAGATTAATGTTTGGTATTCATTCACCAGTGGCTTCAAACACCTTGAACTCTCTTCCCAGATGCTTGCTCTGCTCTCATGGCTATTGCATTTCCTGCTTTGCAGTGCTTGTATCGCTGCATCAAGTTTTTCTGCCAGAGTCATTGTTTGAGGCTGTTGTTGCAGTTCATCTTCTTCTGATTCAGATGTACTTCTAGATCTAGAGGAGTTACTAATTAACATTGTGCAGCTGTGCCATCACTGAACTCACTGTCTACTGAAGGGGATGAAGGGGGAGAGTGAGAGACTCAGCCAGGTCCGGCACCAGCCTATTTGGCGCCCTTAGCAGGACTGCAGCTGGCGCCCCCACCCGCCTCCCACTTCACGATTGGGTTTGCCCACAAAGTAATCAAGGTACCATATTGAAGAAACTATTTGCCTTACACTGATCTATTTTAATTTGCTAATACATACATTTATTATAAAATCATTTCACAGTTCAAGAGTGTCATGACCAATCAAAACAGCGAGTAAAGCGAGGCATATGTAGTAACAAATCAGAATGCTCAAAAGTGCTAAAATATGCGTGCAAAAAGGACATATCTACTGTTTTTTCCAAGCAAGAAGGGCATATGTCACATAAAAACAGTTATTCACTTATTGACGACTCCCGGAACTCATATTAAGCCGTAAATAAGCCGAGTCGCTTATTGATGACTCCCGTCTGTGCGCGCAACATTTTTAAATCGCTTATTTACGACTCCCGTCCCTAAAGGGTTAAAGGTCGTGATAGTGAAAGTTCTATAATGACCCAATAAGATGAATAAGTTAATTATGTAAATATCAGTCAAGCTAAACTGGTGTACATACGTCGTACAACCTTTCATCATTTGTCTATGCTTCTCATTCCTTCATTATTTTTTTCATGTTGTTCTTACATAATACTATCAGACGTGCACAGGGCGGGAGGCGCTGGCGCCCCCAGATCTTTGGCGCCCTTAGCATTTACTAACCTTGCCTAATGGAAGCGCAGCCCTGGACTCAGCAGTGAGGAGGGGGTGATGCTGTGCATCATTACAGTGACAATACCAGACTTGACAAATTGGCTTGTTGTAACTTACACAAGCCAATACAATAAATGAAGTAATTTATTCTTTTTTTAAAGATAAGAAACAATGAAATTCTTTGAGAAGTATAACAAGAAAATTTCCCAGGATTTGAAATCAGCAATTATCAACTGGATCCTGGGAAAGAAACCCTAGCAGCAATACAGCTGGTGAATTAAAGTTAAAGCCCATGCTTGTGTATCACTCAGAGAATCCTTGTGCCTTGAAAGGATATGCTAATAATAGACTGCCAGTTATTTGAAGGGCAAATAAGAAGGCATGGGTGATGCAAGCTATATTTCAAGATTGGTTATTGCATCACTTTGAATTAGCTGTTGAGCACTACTGCAAGAACGACTTCTCAAGTAAAGCTCTTATTATTTTGATAATGCACGTGGCCATCCACCTAATTTGGGTAACTTAACTCCAAGTATTCAGGTAGTTTACCTTCCCAAAGATACATCATCATTGCAAACCTGTAACTGATGTTGAATTTTGAATTAGAAGCAGAAAAGAATGCCTCCGATGATGGTGATGATAATGTTGAACAACCAAAAGAACTAAAAACAAGTGAATTGGCCGATTTATTTGTTCAAGCAAAACAACTCTCGGCAAGGTTTTCTGAAATTGATCCAATAAAAGAAAGAGGTATGAAAGTATGTAAAGAAATGCCCACCACTGCTTTGTAGAAATCTATGAAGAGAAAATGAAACAGAGGAAGAGTTGTCAGTTTGCCACAGATTCCTTCTTTGTAAGAACTCCTGATTCAAAGAAGCAGAAGCAAGATGAACTGACCACAAGCACCAGCCAGAATTCACCAGACAATTTCCCAGGCAACCCCCTTGAAGATTCTATGATGGAGGATTTAGACTATGAGGAGTCTGTAGACAATCCTCTAAATCTCTCTTCCAACCAAGAACTTTCCCAACCCTCCCCTCCCCTCCTCCATAACATGTAGCCTTCCCCTGAATCTTTGGTGAGTGTAGCAGAAAGTAATTTTTTATGTTAAACATTAGTTTATTTTAAGCATATATATATTATTATAATTGGTTATTAACCACATATGTAATTGTTTTGCATGTTTTAAATATTAAGATACATCTGAAAATGTAAACATATATTTATTATTTAGCAAATTAGAGGTTTAATATTTTGGACTTGGAATACATCCTACATTATAATATGGAGGTCTGTGGGAAAATAGGTTTTGAGATACATTGCATTTTCATGGGATGCATCCCCAATGTATGTCAGGGACTGCCTATTTATTTTTTGCATTACAGATAACTTGCATATTCTGCAAACCAATATACAAAATTTGCAAACAAAATTTAAAAAACTGATGACTCGTACACCTGGAAATTGATGGTTACATCCATAATTTTCACACAGATTCAGTGCCTACCATATACAAAAGGCACTTAAATGTTACTACTCCAAATCCAGAAACCTTCTGAAAACCTAATACCCAGATCTGGCTAAAAAGCTCCAAGTTCAGAGAATTAGAACATATGCTAGTCTATCTAGAATTTCTAATTAATCTAGCTCAAAAAGAAAAAAGGAGGTAGGCTATCACCAACTTACTTTCAACCTTGAATACAGCATTGCTACTTATTTAAATTTAAAATATTATAAAAATGCCAGTTAGATTTGATACTTAGCCTGCAGGGTGAGATCTATGATTAAAAGTATTTAAAAAAACTAATGGCTTGGGTAATAGTATAACCTAAGAGGATAAAAAAGTATATACAAAACCCAGACTAATATTTTGAACTAGATATCTGTGGTAACCTTAAAAAATGAAGAAAAATAACCTAAGTTTATAAAAATAATTGAGCTCCAAAAGAATTTTGTAAAACAATGTCTGAATATCTAAAGAGCTACAGTAAACCCTTGATTTAATGGGCCTCCATTCAATGGACTTTGGAAACAACAGACACTGTCTGACATTCCCAACATCTGATGTATTGTGCATTTTGTGCTTCAGTCAACATGAGCCATCATGAGCCCACTCTGTTGTTCACTGCATTCCATGATAGAGCATCATCTTTACCGCTCAAGTTTTGCTTTCAATTCAGTGTTTGTGTTTGCTTTATTAGCATATAAAGTGAACAGAAGTTCACTCATTTAAGGAGATCATAATAAGGAAGCAGCATCAGAATAAAATTCAATTGAAAACAACCAAAACAACACCAGAGGCACCAACATAGTCACACAACTAAACAGCCTCTTAATTCTTAACAACACAGAAGAACATACACACATCAAGCAGGATACTCAAACTTCCCTAGACAATGTTCTGTTCTCCCTCAAAAAAAAAAAAAAAAAAAAACACACACACACACCACATCAAGCAGGATACACACACACACACACACACTGGAGAACAGAAAAACAACTGTCATTAGACCACCTGCCCATCATCATTACAACACGTTCTACACTCTGCCCCAACAGCCTTAGGCATAAATTACAAGAAAGCTGATTGGGAACAGTTCAAATACAGACTGAAGAACAATTCACCACCACATTAAACAGCACACCTATCTAAACATCAATACAACACTCAAGACATTCAATCAGATCATCAATAATGCAAACAAATACATACCCAAGGGCAACATTAAGAAATACAACCCAAATTACACTAGAGAAATAGCCCACCTCATAAGACAATGTAACAACCTCAAACATAACACACAAACACCATGCACAGAGGCCATAAAACAGCAGATACAACAGCTTAACACAGAAATAAACAACAAACTTAAAGAAAAGCAGAGAAGCATTTAGGGAATTCATAACAACATTAAACCACTCCACAGATACATCCAGGCTATACAAGACTATAAACAGCACTACCCACTCTAACAGTGGCATTCACACCTCATATGGCTATACCAATGTGTGCTAAAATGAATATTTACCCTTTTACCTAATAATTATATCCTGTTATATGTGATATAGCAAATTTGGTGGGTGGGTAACAGGATAGTATATACTGTATTCCTTTCAGAACTGTTAGGAATAAGAAAATTAGGAAACTTGTGGTAGAAAAGGGAAATAGCTAAAATACCATAATTATATTCCAGTGCCAATTGAGCAGCCACAGGCCTACCACAGGCTACAAAACTGCTACTGGTCAAGTAGCCTGCGAGACTTTAAACAACTAAACCAGATGTGCCAGTTGAGGAGCCACTGCCTAGTTTGTTTATACTCACAGATGACATTCTGAAAGAGGCTTAAGGGTCATTCTCTGTCAGATCAACCAGTGCCTAACACCCTCATCTCTCAGATTTTGCTGAAATTTGGTTTATAGGGAGTTTGTGGGCCCTGAATCCATTTCTGAAATTATAAGGTCAATCCGACCAACGGTTCAAGAGATATGACCTCGGGAAATTTGAGGTCACTTGCGAGGTCACTTGCGAGATCACTAACATTTGGTGACCCATAACTTGGGTAATAATGGTCACAATTATATAAAAGTATATATATTTAGAATCAGAAAACGACAAGGAATCCAAATATGCAAGTTTTAGAACTCTAGGTTGAAAAATAAAAAAGTTACACTGTAACCAAAATTTGAGGTCACGATTTGACCTCTGGGGTATCAAATGAGAATTTTTTTTTTAAATGTAAAAAATGAAGGCATAGGCATTGGCTATTAGAATCAGCAAAAAAAAGTTTGTTTATGTTAGTATTTTTCATGTAACTAACATATAAGTGAACATATTCATAAGTTGTGCGTCAGTTCTACCTATTTTTTCACACGTAAGCTCATAATTTGACCTATAGAAATTAAAATTACATTTTTTTATAGATATAAAAACAAAGGCAAAAAATGTAAAATTGTATTTCACTGCTAATCTACACTGCAATAATAGTTATAATAGTGAAAGGGGAAGACCTACTTAGAGGATTCATGTGCTAGCCTAATACAATTTTTGCATGCTCGATGCTCTCATCAATTTCTTTTTGTGGAAAAATTTATTGAATTCTGCTGCCTCCTCTTAGGGTAGGACAACTCATTACAGTTAATATATGATGTCCTGGCACTGCACATGAATCCTTGTTTGATGGATAATAATATGCACTTGATCCTGATGACCCAGAGGGATGTAGAAAGTTCACAGTGAAATCATCAAACTCTTCACAATATTCCTCCATAATTCCATACCAAACTTGCATGTCATAAATGCAGCCAACATACTCTCCTGGTTTGACACATTTTAGGTTACAAGCATTGCAGGTTCATTAGTAAAATGACTTTTCCTTATTCTTTTCTTTTCTCCAATGCCACTTGAAATGGGATACACCATCAGTTCTTCCTTGTTTAGGGGAACAAATCTATGATATTTCTGAGTTCCAGGAATAGCCCTACTATCCTTGAATCGATGTTCCAACCGTTCTTCTGCATCTTTCAAATCAGCTGTAGTTACAAAGAAAAAATTTATCTTCTTGCTCAAGTTTTCTTCACAAAACTGAAACATGTGTTCTGGTGTAAGAATTTGCCTCTCTGTAGTTCTCTGCAAACTGGCACGAGCAGTAGCTCTTTTCACTGTTCCTCTAATCCCATCACATGCATTTTTGCCATGGGATGTAGCAAAGAAGTGCCATTCACAAGACAGACCAAAATCCTCTTCATGGTAACAGAGATTTATGAAGTTGTATCTGTTCTTATATTGGCCAGCACATCCATCTGAGAAATAGTGCACCTTCTTCAATTGTGGGCATCTGATTTAACATATGTCATAAGCTTCAATATGAATGAGTAAACCATTATAGTGTTGTGTTTTAGTGATGCAGATAAGAAACAGACACTAAAATGGCTAAGTTCCTGGTCTGCAGATGATCTATAATAGATGACAAAAGGGTGAACTGTACACTGTGAATTGTCCCAGTGAAACCCTTGGGCAGCATCCTGGACAATGAAAGAATAATTCTCAGAGAAATCACCTACTATAACTACCTCGCTCTGAGGTGGTAGTGTTTCTTTCAACTGCTTGAAGTACTGTGATTGTTGCTGAGCAACAAAGTGATGACGAACCATGCGGGATATTTTCATGCTTAGGGATGATAAGTATTCATGAAGTGGCTCCACCTTATCAACCATTGTACAACGGTCAACAGTCACCCATTGCTTGTAAGATATTTCATTTGGAGCTGATTTCACACTGTCAAGTAACTCAAGAAAATCCAGGACACCCTCTTCTCTTGGGCAATCATTGCAAAGTTGCATCATGCAAGTCTCTCTTTCTGTACTGCAGACACTGTAATCCATAAGATCCTTGTATGAAAGACCTCTTTCTCCCAATGCAGCCAGCTGCAATTTTGGATTTTGATGGTATGTGCAGACACAGACAGAATGAGTCCCACCACTACCGGCAAGCACACAATATGATGGCCGTAATTTTGCAAATGTGGAAAATCCTATTTTGGGATTCTTTTCATCATTTTTATATAGTTCAAACATCTCTCTTAAATTCCCGAGAACCAATCGTTTTTGCACCTTCATTGCACCTTCAGCACTGATAACTTTCACGCAATCCTTTTGGCCAGGACACATACGACTAACCTCTTCTGACTCATAGAATCTTCTAACTATATCTTTGTGTTCTTCAGATATCACTTTTCCTTTGCTCATTAGTGGAATCTTCAGAAGGATTCCATGTTCTGATTTAAGTGAACGGCTTCTTTTCACCATGTATGTTGTAGTTTGAAAGAAACTAGCTGTTTTTTCAATTGTGTATGGTGAGAGTGTCAATATTTGTAGTTTGTGATGGTGACATTTGCTCTCCAGGAATGACTGTTTCAATTCATTCATTAATTTGTCTAGATGTTTTTCAGATTTAGTTTCAGGTTTTGAAGTATCACTTACCTCCTCAGTAATTTGAACACCATAACTGAGTTCTAGCCTCTCCTTCAGGTGTTTCTGAGCAGATGATAGCTTACCACGAGCCTTGCGCTTTTTCTGGCTTAATGACAGCCCTTCTGAAAAGAACAGAAAAAAGGTTTCACACACCTGAATATTAGTAATTAAATATTAATTATAGTACCTTAAATGCTATATAATTGGCTATATAGTAGATCAAACAGACCTTGTAGTAAAGTATAAGTTATTATATTAATTTATTACTTACTTTTTTTAACTGGTGTTTGGTCCAGAAATGCTAGAACTGGTTCAACTGAAGTTGAAGGATTTTCCTTTATCAAGCAATCACTGTCATTGTCCAGATCTTGAATTGAAGAGATGTTACTCAAGCCACTGATAGTAGATGATTCATTTGAATCCTGCTCAGACTCGTTGTTTTCAGTGGTACTAAGTATAGGGGTTTTTCATTATCAGTGTCCAGCAGTTCACACACAACAATGAGTCTTTTTCACTCTTCCAGCACATTTTTCAACAAGTACATCAGTCACTTTTCTAAGATTGATTGTTATGCGTTTCTTGTGTTTTTGAATAGGGTCCTGGCAGTATTTCAAGTGCCAAACCATTGTATTTTGATCTGTAAAGATATAGGATTTACAATTAGGTAATATATATTTTTCAGAAATATATAGCTATACACACTTAATATTTTAGGCCTTGATAGTCTCTGACGCTCATTAAAACACCATACCCACCAGCCACCCACAGTGCTGGCTGGAACTGTACTAACCTGTAGACAAGGAATTTTGCAACTATCTGTGTTGATTCTGCACTTAGACAAGTAGCAACATGTTTCAACAGGTTTGTTTAGGCTACATGTGAGCTTAGTCTTCCCCTTTCACTATTATAACTATTATTGCCAGTGTAGATTAGCAGTGAAATACAATTTTTATTAAATTCTTGGAGCTTGAGGTCAAATTGATAGCTAAGATATAAAAATTCCTTGAAATGACAAGCAATTTATAAATATGGTGTTCACTTATAAGTTAGTTACATGAAAAGTACCAACATAAACAAACTTTTTATGATTGTTTCTATTAGTCAAGAACTCTGACTTTGTTTTTTATATCTATAAAAAATGTAATTTTAATTTCTATAGGTCAAATTATGAGCTTAAGTGTGAAAAAATAGGTAGAATTGACGCACAACTTATGAATATGGTGTTCACTTATATGTTAGTTACATGAAAAATACTAACAAACAAACTTTTTTTTGCTGATTCTAATAGCCAATGCCTATGCCTTCATTTTTTACATTTAAAAAAAAAATTCTCATTTGATACCCCAGAGGTCAAATCGTGACCTCAAATTTTGGTTACAGTGTAACTTTTTTATTTTTCAACCTAGAGTTCTAAAACTTGCATATTTGGATTCCTTGTCGTTTTCTGATTCTAAATATATATACTTTTATATAATTATGACAATTATTACCCAAGTTATGGCTCGCCAAATGTTAGTAACCTCGCGAGTGACCTCAAATTGCCCGAGGTCATATCTCTTGAACCGTTGGTCGGATTGACCTTATAATTTCAGAAATGGATTCAGGGCTCATAAACTCCCTATAAACCAAATTTCAGCAAAATATGAGAGATGAGGGTGTTAATTTCAATTTTTTTTGGTTGATCTGACAGAGAATGACCCTTAATCAGCCTGTGGCTCCAGCTCAAAATTTACACTTGTACTTTGAGTTCAGCTGTGGCAGTCAAGGCGATTGTACATTATGCATGCTCTATGAATGAATTTTAGTTCTTGTGAGTACCATTCTTTATCCAGATTTTTTTCAAATTTCTCCACAGAGTCAGTTAATGACATAGCTACTCAGGTACAAACCATTCCAATTATCAACTATCCTGTTACAGAATGAGTACTTTCTAACATTGAATCTTGCTCTGCTCTTAAAAACCTTCTTAGAGTGCCCTCTAGTTGTACTGTCCTCATGAAGTTGGAAAATACCTTCACAGCCCTCACAGTCATATACCCAACCCAGAATCTTGTATGTTTCTATCATATCCCCTCTTGCTCTTCTATAAGATAGAGTGGGTAAATTTAATTTTTGTAATCTCTCCTCATATGGTAGGTGCTTAATCAATGGCACTAACTTGGTAGCCCTATGCAGTACATTCTCCACAGCTTCAACATATTTGACCAAATATGGACTCCATACTTGGTTTGCATATTCCAGATAGGGGTCACACAAGAGTGACATATAGCTAATTTCTTAAATATCACTTTGTTCTGATTTATGAGGGTTCTTCTAATAATGCCAACAATCCTATTTGCTTTATTTATTTTTTCAGCCTGGTGTTCTGAGAAAGTAAGTTTATTATCCACCATGACACCTATATCCTTTTCCACCCTGCTTTCATCCAATTCCTCACACATTTCATACTTGTACTGGCTTACATAATTCCTGCCTATTCTCATATATTTACATTTTCTAGGATGAAAATTTAATAGGCAAAGTTCCATCCACTTCATCTGATTTAGATCTTGTCACTTATGACAATCAGCTACATCCATTATTTTCTGAAAAATTTGTGTCTCATCTGCATACAGAAATATTTCACTGTCATTTTTAATGGTTTCAGGAAGATCATTTATAAATATGACAAATAACAGAGGGCCAAGAATGGAACCCTGTGGCATGTAGGGTGGGTCATACTATGCATTTTTTTTAAATCAATGGAGAGGGGTGTTCAAATGACATTTTGGTGTATAGAACACAATTCTGAAGAAAATATTTAATTCTGATAACCCTAACCTACATCATTTTGCAGTTGATTATTATTAAATTGTTGATTATTTTACTATTGTAGTTACCCCAGAATATGTCTTCTC
Source organism: Bathynomus jamesi (assembly GCA_023014485.1). NCBI lineage: Eukaryota > Metazoa > Arthropoda > Malacostraca > Isopoda > Cirolanidae > Bathynomus > Bathynomus jamesi. Next base: position 159,164 of record JAJOZX010003661.1, on the reverse strand, counting down.
ACGTTATCTCTCATAGAGCATTGTTCTAACTAATTCATATAAACACATATAATGTAATTCATATAATAATAATAATATTTAAATACTCAAATAAAAAGGTGTGCCATTCCACTTAATTGTAATTATCATACAGTTTGGTATATGAAATATTTTGACGGTTTTCTGGCGCGCATAAGGCCATTTTCTGAGCCACCTTTCTCAGAGGCTAGAATGTAACATTTCAGAATATTCTAAAACGTTTTGAAATATTTGAAGTGACTCATGATTTATGAAGCTATTTTACCACCTCGGCTTGCAGTGTCAGGGCAGTGACCAATCTTTTCCCGCAAAGATCAAGAAAGAACACTATAGTGTTGTTAGTGAGCCTGGCAGCTACTATCTATTCCACTTTACCCCAGAGAAAGCAACTAAAGAGGAGTCACATGCGGAGAAGATTGCTAAGGTCCTGTTTGCCTGGCTGAAAGAGAGGGGTTATGATAAGACCTTGTTGGCCATTGGAGGAGACTCAACAAATGTCAACACTGGTGTGAAAGCTGGAGTAATGCGGAAGCTGGAGCTGCACCGGGGAGAAAGCTGGTCTGGTTGGTGTGCAACCTGCACACTGTTGAACTTCCCCTGTGCCATCTCATTGTTGACCTTGATGGCCCTACTCTGTCAGACAAAAAATTATCCGGGCCAATAGGAAAGCTCCTTGATTCTGCTACAGACTTTGATATCAATCCAAACTTCACCCGAATCTCTGTTGGCCCTCCACTGATCAAGCTTCCTGACAAGGTCATTCAAGATCTCTCAACTGATCAATACTATGGCTATAAAATTGTCTGTGCAGTCAGGGATGGAGTACTTCCTGCAGGGCTGGCTCTGTTAGAGATAGGACCAGTAAACTACAGCCGCTGGCTCACCACAGCGAACAGACTTCTCAGGCTCTGGGTGTCAAAGCACGGACTTAAAGGAAAGAACCTGAAGATTCTGCAATTCATTGTGGAATTCATCATTGGAGTGTATTACCCATGTTGGTTCAACGTGAAGGTCAAGCACTCCTGGATCGAAGGGCCTAGGCACATCCTCTTTCAGCTGGACTGCCTCAAGTCCCAGAGAAAGGAGGTGCTGGATATTGTGATGCCAACTGTGAGAAGATCTGCTTGGTATGCCCACAGTGAAGTCATCCTCCAAACATTACTCTGCTCTGAGGATCAGAAGGAGAGGATTGAAGGGGTGGAGAGAATCCTGGCCATCAGGGGAGAGGGGGACCCGGACACTCAGCTCACCTGCTCTCTAAGCACCTCAGAGGTGAAAAACTTCATCAACACCCCCATGGAGGTGCGCAACTGGCCTTGCCACACACAAAGCATTGAGAGGGTTGTTAAAATGGTGACTGAGGCTTCTGCTAAGTACTTCTCACAGGAAAAGAGGGATGGAGGGATCAGGGCTCAGGAGACCAGCAGGAAGCTGATGTCCAAGTCTGAGTCAAAGCAGGATTTGTGCAACCTGGCAAAGTTCAAGATGTCAGGAGAATGATCTTTGTAATTATATCCAGTGATATACATGCAGTTCACCTATTAATAAATATATGTAAAGTTGATTTGGCCTTGTCAATATAAATGATTTACCTTATATCTTTTAATATATTATAAAGGGGTTCAAAAGGGTAAAATTGGCAATTTAGAAATACAAAATGATGTAGGTTAGTTATATCCTATCCAAAAAAGAAGCTCATATTTGAATTCCCCATGTAAAAACATAATTTAGACACCCCTGATGGTAGGATTTCCTTCAGATTCATGTTGTCACCTGAGTACGACCCGCCCTAAGTGTGGCAACCCCACTTGTAACACTCCTCCATTCAGATGCCTTTCCACTGACCACCACCTGTTGGCTTTCTATCTGTTAGGAATGAGTTGATCCATGAAATATAACTATTTCCAATACCATAACTTGATATCTTTGCCATTAATCTTCTGTGTGGCACTCTATCAAAGACCTTCATGAAATCGCAGTAAACAACAACAAGTGCAAAACCATCATCCACTATTTCTGTCAACTGGTCCAGAACCCCAATGATTTGCAAGACAGTTGACCTCCCAGAGATAAACCCAAATTGTCTCTTACTAAGCACATTATACAGGCGTCCCCCGTTATACGATCGTTCGGTTTACGATTTCCTGCGTTAACGATTTTAAAAAAGTACCCCATCTTTCAATTTACAATTGCCTTATTTCGCGTTAACGATCTCCAACTTGAAAGCATGTCTCAGAAAAGGCCAAGTGCTGGTGCTTCGGGTATTGCTAAGAAGCCTCGCAAGAGTTTGAGCTTGGAGGTTAAGCTTGACATTGTCAACTTCATGACTTGGACCGGATTTGAATACGATTAGGTGAGTGTTCATGTATAAATTGTCTTTTATTAATCACAATGAGTAGGCATCGTTACCTCGGACTGATGCATCATTGACGACTTGGACCGGATTTGAATACGATTAGGTGTGTTCATGTATAAATTGTCTTTTATTAATCACAATTTCTTACTTTCAGACACTTTTTGTACATAACAGTAAAATATATAGCAAAATAATAGTGGAATCTGCAAATTTTGGGTCTTCCAGAATGTTTGGGAACGTATCCCTATTTTTCCCATAAGACCTTCAGTTCAATATACGATCGTTCGATATACGATGGGGTTTTTAGGGACGCATCCCAATCGTATAACTGGGGACGCCTGTACTTCTTCATGTGAGCCACTATTTCATCCCTAATGAGTGTTTCCATAATTTTACACACTACACTTGTTAGGCTAACTGACCTATAGTTACCTGGGTCACTTTTATCAACTTTTTTACCAGACATGGGGTCATTACAAGGTTTACCATTATCATTATTGCCTTGAAATTTTTCATTATCATTACATCATCATTACAAGAGATTTGTAATTAATTATAGTTAATTACCATTACAATGATAATGACCCCATGTCTGTTAGCAATACACCAATCCAGTGGCATCTGGTGTTCTTTAAAGGAACACTCAAACAAAATTTTTAATGGCTCCACAATTACATCTACCAATTCTTTGATAACTCAAGGGTGCAACTCATCAGGGCTGGGAGATTTATGTCTTTTCAGCTCATTAACAACATTTCTTATTTTAGCATCAGCGATGTTCAGCTGATCCAAAACCATCACCCTCATTCTTCTACAGACAGGGACCTCCCCCAATTCAGCAATAAAAACCTACCTTTTCCATTCTCAGTTTTGGTTTGCCTGTCACCTTCCTTATACAGGTCTGGTATTCTAGACTTAGTTCTAGTTTTGGTCTGTACATACTTCCAGAAAACTTTGGCATTATATCTTACATTGTTGGCAATCTGTTGCTCTTTTATTTTCACGACATTTCTAGTCTCCCTCCTTACTTGGTTATTTAATAGGGTGGAGTGCAAAAAACCAAAAGTGCCAGGATCAAAATTGAGGGGGGTCTAGATAGTTGTCTTTTGTCCAGGATTAAACTTTAAAATTGATTTTGGGTAGTTGCATACAAAACTGACTGCTACTGGCCAATTTCTACAAATCGTATGTGCACACAACCAAAATTTGAACCCAGTGACCTATCTCGGGTTCTGGACATGAGAGAAAGAATTTAAAAACTGTTTATGATGTGGGTCATTCTCTGTCAGATCAACCAAAAAAAATTGAAATTAACACCCTCATCTCTCATATTTTGCTGAAATTTGGTTTATAGGGAGTTTGTGAGCCCTGAATCCATTTCTGAAATTATAAGGTCAATCCGACCAATGGTTCAAGAGATATGACCTCGGGCAATTTGAGGTCACTCGCGAGGTTACTAACATTTGGCGAGCCATAACTTGGGTAATAATTGTCATAATTATATAAAAGTATATATGTATATTTAGAATCAGAAAAACAAGGAATCCAAATATGCAAGTTTTAGAACTCTAGGTTGAAAATTAAAAAAGTTACACTGTAACCAAAATTTGAGGTCACGATTTGACCTCTGGGGTATCAAATGAGAATTTTTTTTTTAAATGTAAAAAATGAAGGCATAGGCATTGGCTATTAGAATCAGCAAAAAAAGTTTGTTTATGTTAGTATTTTTCATGTAACTAACATATAAGTGAACACCATATTCATAAGTTGCGTCAATTCTACCTATTTTTTCACACTTAAGCTCATAATTTGACCTATAGAAATTAAAATTACATTTTTTATAGATATAAAAAACAAAGTCAGAGTTCTTGACTAATAGAAACAATCATAAAAAGTTTGTTTATGTTGGTACTTTTCATGTAACTAACTTATAAGTGAACACCATATTTATAAATTGCTTGTCATTTCAAGGAATTTTTATATCTTAGCTATCAATTTGACCTCAAGCTCCAAGAATTTAATAAAAATTGTATTTCACTGCTAATCTACACTGGCAATAATAGTTATAATAGTGAAAGGGGAAGACTAAGCTCACATGTAGCCTAAACAAACCTGTTGAAACATGTTGCTACTTGTCTAAGTGCAGAATCAACACAGATAGTTGCAAAATTCCTTGTCTACAGGTTAGTACAGTTCCAGCCAGCACTGTGGGTGGCTGGTGGGTATGGTGTTTTAATGAGCCTCAGAGACTATCAAGGCCTAAAATATTAAGTGTGTATAGCTATATATTTTCTAAAAAATATATATTACCTAATTGTAAATCCTATATCTTTACAGATCAAAATACAATGGTTCGGCACTTCAAATACTGCCAGGACCCTATTCAAAAACACAAGAAACGCATAACAATCAATCTTAGAAAAGTGACTGATGTACTTGTTGAAAAATGTGCTGGAAGAGTGAAAAAACACTCATTGTTGTGTGTGAACTGCTGGACACTGATAATGAAAAACCCCACTATACTTAGTACCACTGAAAACAACGAGTCTGAGCAGGATTCAAATGAATCATCTACTATCAGTGGCTTGAGTAACATCTCTTCAATTCAAGATCTGGACAATGACAGTGATTGCTTGATAAAGGAAAATCCTTCAACTTCAGTTGAACCAGTTCTAGCATTTCTGGACCAAACACCAGTTAAAAAAAGTAAGTAATAAATTAATATAATAACTTATACTTTACTACAAGGTCTGTTTGATCTACTATATAGCATTTAAGGTACTATAATTAATATTTAATTACTAATATTCAGGTGTGTGAAACCTTTTTTTCTGTTCTTTTCAGAAGGGCTGTCATTAAGCCAGAAAAAGCGCAAGGCTCGTGGTAAGCTATCATCTGCTCAGAAACACCTGAAGGAGAGGCTAGAACTCAGTTATGGTGTTCAAATTACCGAGGAGGTAAGTGATACTTCAAAACCTGAAACTAAATCTGAAAAACATCTAGACAAATTAATGAATGAATTGAAACAGTCATTCCTGGAGAGCAAATGTCACCATCACAAACTACAAATATTGACACTCTCACCATACACAATTGAAAAAACAGCTAGTTTCTTTCAAACTACAACATACATGGTGAAAAGAAGCCGTTCACTTAAATCAGAACATGGAATCCTTCCGAAGATTCCACTAATGAGCAAAGGAAAAGTGATATCTGAAGAACACAAAGATATAGTTAGAAGATTCTATGAGTCAGAAGAGGTTAGTCGTATGTGTCCTGGCCAAAAGGATTGCGTGAAAGTTATCAGTGCTGAAGGTGCAATGAAGGTGCAAAAACGATTGGTCCTCGGAATTTAAGAGAGATGTTTGAACTATATAAAAATGATGAAAAGAATCCCAAAATAGGATTTTCCACATTTGCAAAATTACGGCCATCATATTGTGTGCTTGCCGGTAGTGGTGGGACTCATTCTGTCTGTGTCTGCACATACCATCAAAATCCAAAATTGCAGCTGGCTGCATTGGGAGAAAGAGGTCTTTCATACAAGGATCTTATGGATTACAGTGTCTGCAGTACAGAAAGAGAGACTTGCATGATGCAACTTTGCAATGATTGCCCAAGAGAAGAGGGTGTCCTGGATTTTCTTGAGTTACTTGACAGTGTGAAATCAGCTCCAAATGAAATATCTTACAAGCAATGGGTGACTGTTGACCGTTGTACAATGGTTGATAAGGTGGAGCCACTTCATGAATACTTATCATCCCTAAGCATGAAAATATCCCGCATGGTTCGTCATCACTTTGTTGCTCAGCAACAATCACAGTACTTCAAGCAGTTGAAAGAAACACTACCACCTCAGAGCGAGGTAGTTATAGTAGGTGATTTCTCTGAGAATTATTCTTTCATTGTCCAGGATGCTGCCCAAGGGTTTCACTGGGACAATTCACAGTGTACAGTTCACCCTTTTGTCATCTATTATAGATCATCTGCAGACCAGGAACTTAGCCATTTTAGTGTCTGTTTCTTATCTGCATCACTAAAACACAACACTATAATGGTTTACTCATTCATATTGAAGCTTATGACATATGTTAAATTCAGATGCTCACAATTGAAGAAGGTGCACTATTTCTCAGATGGATGTGCTGGCCAATATAAGAACAGATACAACTTCACAAATCTCTGTTACCATGAAGAGGATTTTGGTCTGTCTTGTGAATGGCACTTCTTTGCTACATCCCATGGCAAAAATGCATGTGATGGGATTGGAGGAACAGTGAAAAGAGCTACTGCTCGTGCCAGTTTGCAGAGAACTACAGAGAGGCAAATTCTTACACCAGAACACATGTTTCAGTTTTGTGAAGAAAACTTGAGCAAGAAGATAAATTTTTTCTTTGTAACTACAGCTGATTTGAAAGATGCAGAAGAACGGTTGGAACATCGATTCAAGGATAGTAGGGCTATTCCTGGAACTCAGAAATATCATAGATTTGTTCCCTAAACAAGGAAGAACTGATGGTGTATCCCATTTCAAGTGGCATTGGAGAAAAGAAAAGAATAAGGAAAAGTCATTTTACTAATGAACCTGCAATGCTTGGTAACCTAAAATGTGTCAAACCAGGAGAGTATGTTGGCTGCATTTATGACATGCAAGTTTGGTATGGAATTGTGGAGGAATATTGTGAAGAGTTTGATGATTTCACTGTGAACTTTCTACATCCCTCTGGGTCATCAGGATCAAGTGCATATTATTATCCATCAAACAAGGATTCATGTGCAGTGCCAGGACATCATATGGGTCATTCTCTGTCAGATCAACCAGTGCCTAACACCCTCATCTCTCAGATTTTGCTGAAATTTGGTTTATAGGGAGTTTGTGGGCCCTGAATCCATTTCTGAAATTATAAGGTCAATCCGACCAACGGTTCAAGAGATATGACCTCGGGAAATTTGAGGTCACTTGCGAGGTCACTAACATTTGGCAACCCATAACTTGGGTAATAATGGTCACAATTATATAAAAGTATATATATTTAGAATCAGAAAACGACAAGGAATCCAAATATGCAAGTTTTAGAACTCTAGGTTGAAAAATAAAAAAGTTACACTGTAACCAAAATTTGAGGTCACGATTTGACCTCTGGGGTATCAAATGAGAATTTTTTTTTAAATGTAAAAAATGAAGGCATAGGCATTGGCTATTAGAATCAGCAAAAAAAAGTTTGTTTATTTAGTATTTTTCATGTAACTAACATATAAGTGAACACCATATTCATAAGTTGTGCGTCAATTCTACCTATTTTTTCACACTTAAGCTCATAATTTGACCTATAGAAATTAAAATTACATTTTTTTATAGATATAAAAACAAAGGCAAAAAATGTAAAATTGTATTTCACTGCTAATCTACACTGGCAATAATAGTTATAATAGTGAAAGGGGAAGACCTACTTAGAGGATTCATGTGCTAGCCTAATACAATTTTTGCATGCTCGATGCTCTCATCAATTTCTTTTTGTGGAAAAATGTATTGAATTCTGCTGCCTCCTCTTAGGGTAGGACAACTCATTACAGTTAATATATGATGTCCTGGCACTGCACATGAATCCTTGTTTGATGGATAATAATATGCACTTGATCCTGATGACCCAGAGGGATGTAGAAAGTTCACAGTGAAATCATCAAACTCTTCACAATATTCCTCCACAATTCCATACCAAACTTGCATGTCATAAATGCAGCCAACATACTCTCCTGGTTTGACACATTTTAGGTTACCAAGCATTGCAGGTTCATTAGTAAAATGACTTTTCCTTATTCTTTTCTTTTCTCCAATGCCACTTGAAATGGGATACACCATCAGTTCTTCCTTGTTTAGGGGAACAAATCTATGATATTTCTGAGTTCCAGGAATAGCCCTACTATCCTTGAATCGATGTTCCAACCGTTCTTCTGCATCTTTCAAATCAGCTGTAGTTACAAAGAAAAAATTTATCTTCTTGCTCAAGTTTTCTTCACAAAACTGAAACATGTGTTCTGGTGTAAGAATTTGCCTCTCTGTAGTTCTCTGCAAACTGGCACGAGCAGTAGCTCTTTTCACTGTTCCTCCAATCCCATCACATGCATTTTTGCCATGGGATGTAGCAAAGAAGTGCCATTCACAAGACAGACCAAAATCCTCTTCATGGTAACAGAGATTTGTGAAGTTGTATCTGTTCTTATATTGGCCAGCACATCCATCTGAGAAATAGTGCACCTTCTTCAATTGTGGGCATCTGAATTTAACATATGTCATAAGCTTCAATATGAATGAGTAAACCATTATAGTGTTGTGTTTTAGTGATGCAGATAAGAAACAGACACTAAAATGGCTAAGTTCCTGGTCTGCAGATGATCTATAATAGATGACAAAAGGGTGAACTGTACACTGTGAATTGTCCCAGTGAAACCCTTGGGCAGCATCCTGGACAATGAAAGAATAATTCTCAGAGAAATCACCTACTATAACTACCTCGCTCTGAGGTGGTAGTGTTTCTTTCAACTGCTTGAAGTACTGTGATTGTTGCTGAGCAACAAAGTGATGACGAACCATGCGGGATATTTTCATGCTTAGGGATGATAAGTATTCATGAAGTGGCTCCACCTTATCAACCATTGTACAACGGTCAACAGTCACCCATTGCTTGTAAGATATTTCATTTGGAGCTGATTTCACACTGTCAAGTAACTCAAGAAAATCCAGGACACCCTCTTCTCTTGGGCAATCATTGCAAAGTTGCATCATGCAAGTCTCTCTTTCTGTACTGCAGACACTGTAATCCATAAGATCCTTGTATGAAAGACCTCTTTCTCCCAATGCAGCCAGCTGCAATTTTGGATTTTGATGGTATGTGCAGACACAGACAGAATGAGATCCCACCACTACCGGCAAGCACACAATATGATGGCCGTAATTTTGCAAATGTGGAAAATCCTATTTTGGGATTCTTTTCATCATTTTTATATAGTTCAAACATCTCTCTTAAATTCCCGAGGACCAATCGTTTTTGCATTGCACCTTCAGCACTGATAACTTTCACGCAATCCTTTTGGCCAGGACACATACGACTAACCTCTTCTGACTCATAGAATCTTCTAACTATATCTTTGTGTTCTTCAGATATCACTTTTCCTTTGCTCATTAGTGGAATCTTCGGAAGGATTCCATGTTCTGATTTAAGTGAACGGCTTCTTTTCACCATGTATGTTGTAGTTTGAAAGAAACTAGCTGTTTTTTCAATTGTGTATGGTGAGAGTGTCAATATTTGTAGTTTGTGATGGTGACATTTGCTCTCCAGGAATGACTGTTTCAATTCATTCATTAATTTGTCTAGATGTTTTTCAGATTTAGTTTCAGGTTTTGAAGTATCACTTACCTCCTCGGTAATTTGAACACCATAACTGAGTTCTAGCCTCTCCTTCAGGTGTTTCTGAGCAGATGATAGCTTACCACGAGCCTTGCGCTTTTTCTGGCTTAATGACAGCCCTTCTGAAAAGAACAGAAAAAAAGGTTTCACACACCTGAATATTAGTAATTAAATATTAATTATAGTACCTTAAATGCTATATAATTGGCTATATAGTAGATCAAACAGACCTTGTAGTAAAGTATAAGTTATTATATTAATTTATTACTTACTTTTTTTAACTGGTGTTTGGTCCAGAAATGCTAGAACTGGTTCAACTGAAGTTGAAGGATTTTCCTTTATCAAGCAATCACTGTCATTGTCCAGATCTTGAATTGAAGAGATGTTACTCAAGCCACTGATAGTAGATGATTCATTTGAATCCTGCTCAGACTCGTTGTTTTCAGTGGTACTAAGTATAGTGGGGTTTTTCATTATCAGTGTCCAGCAGTTCACACACAACAATGAGTCTTTTTTCACTCTTCCAGCACATTTTTCAACAAGTACATCAGTCACTTTTCTAAGATTGATTGTTATGCGTTTCTTGTGTTTTTGAATAGGGTCCTGGCAGTATTTCAAGTGCCGAACCATTGTATTTTGATCTGTAAAGATATAGGATTTACAATTAGGTAATATATATTTTTTAGAAAATATATAGCTATACACACTTAATATTTTAGGCCTTGATAGTCTCTGAGGCTCATTAAAACACCATACCCACCAGCCACCCACAGTGCTGGCTGGAACTGTACTAACCTGTAGACAAGGAATTTTGCAACTATCTGTGTTGATTCTGCACTTAGACAAGTAGCAACATGTTTCAACAGGTTTGTTTAGGCTACATGTGAGCTTAGTCTTCCCCTTTCACTATTATAACTATTATTGCCAGTGTAGATTAGCAGTGAAATACAATTTTTATTAAATTCTTGGAGCTTGAGGTCAAATTGATAGCTAAGATATAAAAATTCCTTGAAATGACAAGCAATTTATAAATATGGTGTTCACTTATAAGTTAGTTACATGAAAAGTACCAACATAAACAAACTTTTTATGATTGTTTCTATTAGTCAAGAACTCTGACTTTGTTTTTTATATCTATAAAAAATGTAATTTTAATTTCTATAGGTCAAATTATGAGCTTAAGTGTGAAAAAATAGGTAGAATTGACGCACAACTTATGAATATGGTGTTCACTTATATGTTAGTTACATGAAAAATACTAACATAAACAAACTTTTTTTTGCTGATTCTAATAGCCAATGCCTATGCCTTCATTTTTTACATTTAAAAAAAAAATTCTCATTTGATACCCCAGAGGTCAAATCGTGACCTCAAATTTTGGTTACAGTGTAACTTTTTTATTTTTCAACCTAGAGTTCTAAAACTTGCATATTTGGATTCCTTGTCGTTTTCTGATTCTAAATATATATACTTTTATATAATTATGACAATTATTACCCAAGTTATGGCTCGCCAAATGTTAGTAACCTCGCGAGTGACCTCAAATTGCCCGAGGTCATATCTCTTGAACCGTTGGTCGGATTGACCTTATAATTTCAGAAATGGATTCAGGGCTCACAAACTCCCTATAAACCAAATTTCAGCAAAATATGAGAGATGAGGGTGTTAATTTCAATTTTTTTTGGTTGATCTGACAGAGAATGACCCATATATAACTGTAATGAGTTGTCCTACCCTAAGAGGAGGCAGCAGAATTCAATACATTTTTCCACAAAAAGAAATTGATGAGAGCATCGAGCATGCAAAAATTGTGATAGGCTAGCACATGAATCCTCTAAGTAGGTCTTCCCCTTTCACTATTATAACTATTATTGCCAGTGTAGATTAGCAGTGAAATACAATTTTACATTTTTTGCCTTTGTTTTTATATCTATAAAAAAATGTAATTTTAATTTCTATAGGTCAAATTATGAGCTTAAGTGTGAAAAAATAGGTAGAATTGACGCACAACTTATGAATATGGTGTTCACTTATATGTTAGTTACATGAAAAATACTAACATAAACAAACTTTTTTTTGCTGATTCTAATAGCCAATGCCTATGCCTTCATTTTTTACATTTAAAAAAAAAATTCTCATTTGATACCCCAGAGGTCAAATCGTGACCTCAAATTTTGGTTACAGTGTAACTTTTTTATTTTTCAACCTAGAGTTCTAAAACTTGCATATTTGGATTCCTTGTCATTTTCTGATTCTAAATATATATACCCAAGTTATGGGTCGCCAAATGTTAGTGACCTCGCAAGTGACCTCAAATTTCCCGAGGTCATATCTCTTGAACCGTTGGTCAGATTGACCTTATAATTTCAGAAATGGATTCAGGGCCCACAAACTCCCTATAAACCAAATTTCAGCAAAATCTGAGAGATGAGGGTGTTAGGCACTGGTTGATCTGACAGAGAATGACCCATGTATTTTTTACCTCTGAAGCAGATTAAAACATTTGCAGTGGGCTGCAGGGTCAATAATGCATCAAAAAATCCATATTTCCTCATTTTTGCTTAAAAAATGCAATTTTGCAGCCCTTCTCCAACTATTTTGTTTTTTATTTGAAATTATATTTTATATTTTTTTTCAGGTTGAATTCATAGAATTGATAAATACATGTATTTTGATAACCTTATTGCCAAAAAATACTGCATAGCAAGATGTTAAGACACAGTGAGAGTTAAAATTCTTGATGGAGGTCACAGATTTTCAAGCACAGACTCATTCCCCAACGGAAAGCTTCCTCTTAGTAAAGATGTCATCCAATGTGTAATGCAGAAGAGAACTGGACAAGCAGCTGATACGGTTGCACTAAGTCTGATTAAACACTGGATTTGGTGCAATGTCTATCCAATTTCACACACCAGTGTCACCAGCAAGATTCAGGACCTAGTCAAGGAATTTTCAAGGTAAGACTCAAATTTTCAGTCCCTTATAAAAAGATTTAAAATATGTCATACTTTTGTAAATTTTGTAGTTACATTTATTTGTTTGTGACAATAATTTTATTAACATAATCATGTGATTTGCAAATCATAAGAATGATCAGTAATAAATTCTGTTTTGACTAGAACTTAACAGGGTTTATAATTGAAATTTGCATTCACAACATTAAAGTTTTGGTAATTTTGTAGGTTTGATAGATATCCAAAAAAGAAACATGGTAACAAGTTCTGGAGTGATCTTTCTTCCTTCATTGAAAAAACTTCCAAGTTGTTTGACATCTTCTATGAGGATTCAAATCGGAGAAGAGATTTGGAACATTTGCATCAACTCAAAATGACAGATGATGACTATGCTTTCTATGAGGACCAGAAAACAGCTAGAATAGGACGATGCATTGGTTTTAAGGAATGTCTTACATTGGCAGACATCAGGTACAGCAGGAGCAAGCAAAAGAAAATAATCTGAGTTTGATCTATATAAATTAAAAAACTTTGGATTAATGGCCACCAAAAATCTGGTTTCTTGAAATGATTGTGCTACAAATTATAAAATTTTATTTTTGCATCTTTAGTAAACTATCTTGTATCATAATCATATTGTATTTTATTATCCCCATGGAAGAGCTCAGAAGAGTTTTTAAAGTTGTTCCAAATCAAGCTCAGCAGCAATACATGACAGTAGGCCTGTTCAAAAATCAACTTTTTCTTATTTTCATAGGTTTCTGTACATTTTCCCATGCTTTTTGACCTGAAAAAGACGAAAATCACAACTATTTTGACCTAGGATGTTGGGAAGCATTGCCGCATGGAGCTTTAAATTTTCTGCCTTGAAATCGGCCAAAGCGCCAATTCCGGGGTCCCTTGAATTATGTTTTGCACTTTAACTTTTGATCTAAACAAGATAGAGCAACAAATTAGGCATCAAATGAAAGAGCATAAAATTAATAAATAATAATAATAAATAATAAATAAATAATAATTAATAAATAATAATAATAATAAATAAATAATAATTAATAATAATAATAATAATAATAAATAAATAATAATTAATAAAATAATAATAATAAATATAATAATAATAATAATATTAATAATAATAATAATAATAATAATAATAATCTATCATTTTTCAGGAAACAACAGAAACTCAATCAGAATCTAGAAAACCATCTACAAGTTACAACTTCACAATGGCATTAAGCAAGGAGCTGAGGGAGCTCCGTGGGCACACAGTTGATATCTCAGAACCTCCACGTACTGTCCACAGGCAGGTGTCAACTGGGCCATCTACCAGATCTCTCACTGAAACTTTCCTGGTTGGATACCCTTCAGCTTTTATCAGTGGTTCCCAGCTTCCCACCAACAGACAGGCGTTCCAGTATTTCCTTAATCTTCAGAATTTACCGGAAAATGCAGGGAGGCCCATGGTTCAAGACCTTGCATATGAAACAGTTGAATCTATCATCCCATTCTGGCAGATGGCTAGGATCAAGACAATGACCAAGTACAACGCAATGAAGCTCTTCATGAAACTACATGAGAAACATCGTGCTCTGGTGAAAAGCAAAGGAAGAGTAAGTAACCCTGGAGGAAAAAGAGGAGCATTTGTGCTGGAATTAGACAGCCTGTTCGATATAGGAGCTCCAGATGCAATCCAGGAAATACAGAACAGACTGTTATCCAGAGAGAAGAAAGATGAGGAGATCAAGTTCTACGAAGACCAAAAGACTGAGAGGAAAGGTCATATGTCTGGTCATGACAAGATTTTTGAGACAAGATCCCTGCAGCAAGCAGCAAGGAATGAAAGACTGCAGCATAGACAAGAACAAAGTAAAACTAATTACTTTGAACGTTACAAAAAGTTTTAAGTTTTACTCCATTGTGATATTTAGCATGTACTTAACAATTACTGTCTTAACATGTTGTACTATTTTACAGCTGCAGCAGAACAAGAGGCAGTTGTTCATGTGGATGACATTACCTGGGGTGACTCAACTGACAACGACGCTAACACAGAGGACATGGATTACCATCAGCCTCGTCCTGGATGTTCTCACCATCAAGACACTGTGACTAGTGTGACTTTGACGTTTCCAAGGAAGGTCATGGAATGTGATGTCATCTGCAATACAGCTGATCGTCTTGGTTTATCAGACAATCAAGTTACTGCCATGGTTTCTGCCACCTTGAAAGCTGGAGGGGCTGATCTGGATAACTTCGTCATCTCAACCTCAACAACACGTCGCAACAGAATGCTGTCCAGGTATAATATCAGCCAGAGTCACATGTCCAAGTTTTGTGAAAACCCCCACAGTACGCTGCCTTACACTGGGATGGAAAGTTGCTCAAAGATGTCTTCGGCAGTGAACCTGGAAGTACCTCAGAGACTTTAGCTGTGCTAGTGTCTGGTCCACCTTCATACACTGAAGGAAAGTTATTGGGAGTACCTGTCATCAACAATTCTTCTGGCACAGCTCAGGCTGATGCTTCAATGGATTTACTGGAGACATGGGAACTTACGGATAATGTTACTGCCCTTGTTTTTGACACTACATCCAGTAACAGTGGAGTTCACAGAGGAGCTGCCAAACTGCTAGAGAAAATGCTGAACAAAAAGGTGTTTTATCTGGCCTGTCGACATCACATCCTAGAAATCCTAGTAGGAGCAGTTTGGGAGAAGCTGTTTGGGAAGGTGAAGGGGCCAGATAATCCCTGGTTTGAGCATCTGAAGGATGTTTGGACGGACTTGTCCAAGGAAAACCCAAAGATGCTGGCTATCAACAGCAAATGGCTGAAGGAAAAGAAGAAGAACAGTGAAGAAAATACTCCAAGACATTCTAACAGCAGAAAGGCTTCCAAGAGCCGACTACAGGGAAATGGCTGAACTGACAATCATTGTTCTTGGAGGAATGCCTCCTCGAGGTATTCACTGGAGTCGACCAGGCGCCATTCATCAGGCCAGATGGATGGCCAGAAACCTGTACTCCATGAAAATGCTGATGTTTGCAGATCAACTTGAGTACGACGAAGACACTGTATCAAAACTGGAAAGACTCAACACCTTCCTTGCGCTGTTCTACACTCCTGTATGGATGATGTCAATGTCTGCTGCAGATGCTCCCGTGAATGATCTAAGTCTAATCCAGGACATGTTGAAGTACAAGAAAACTGACCCAGAGCTTGCTGATGCAGTACTTAAGATGGAAAACCACAAATGGTACCTGACGCAGGAAGTCGTGCCATTTGCCCTGTTCAGCAGTAGATTGAGTGACACATTGAAGCACGACATTACTACCCAGTTACATGCCACTGAGAAGCCAGACAGCTTCAGAACAGGAAAGCCTCTATTCCAGAGTGTCACAGCTAAGACCACCCTGGTTGATCTCATTGGCCCAGAATCACATTTCCTGCTGGACACACTGAACATTGGATCCGAGTGGCTTCTGGAACCTGTCACGTCTTGGCCACAGAAAAGCGTTGGACTATGTTAAGAATCTGAAAGCGGTGAATGACATTGCTGAACATGGTGTCAAGATGATGAGCGACTTTGCAAATGTCATAACAACAGATGCCAAGCAAAGGGACTATCTCTTTCAAGCTGTGGAGTTCAACAGATGCTGCTTTGACAGCTTCAAGAAACAAACTCTCAACAACTGACTGTGTAAATGTCATTATGAAATTAATCATCATGTAATGCTTTCACTTCTTGATCGATTAGACTTGTGACAAAATGTTAATCTCAAATTTGTGTCATGAATAAGGCATCTTGTCTGCCTTGAGTGTGAGAAAACGAATTTTGTGATATTTCTGAAATCTTTGTATGTACCAATGTGCCATTTCTTGTTCCAAGACTATCATAATTGTATAAGTTAGAAAGAGGATTAAAAACACTTTAATTTGGTGCCTATTTTGTTGCTCTATCTTGTTTAGATAAAAAGTTATAGTGCAAAACATGATTCAAGGGACCCCGGAACTGGTGCTTTTGGCCGATTTCAAGGCAGAAAACTTAAAGCTCCATGCGGCAATGCTTCCCAACAACCTAGGTCAAAATGGTTATGATTTTCAGCCTTTTCAGGTCAAAAAGCATGGGAAAAAGTACAGAAACCTATGAAAATAAGAAAAAGTTGATTTTTGAATAGGGCTAACATGACAGTGATCTCGACAGTCTCTCAAGTCAGGACAGCCTGGAATCACATGATGAAACAGCTGGTGTCAGTGAACAAGAGGAATCCAGCACAGAACAAAATAGGAAGAGTCTACCAAACCTCGCTCGGCAGTGTGACAGGTATACTATATAGTTTAAAATATGAGTATGCTTTGCACACACTTGTTGCTCTGTTGACAATACCTTTGAAAAAATTATTTATAATCCATGTAATGTTGCTAATAGTTAAGAGTCCAAATCTTGGACACTGATGTCCAATGAACATCGTTAGAATATTAACTTGATATAAAATAAATGTCTTTTACCAAGTATCAAGTAAGTGACAGAGCCAGAGCAGCAGTTGCATCAGCAGTTTTAGAGGATTATGGAATTATCACTACTACTGATAAGATGAACGTAACTGACAGGTAAAGGTCAATTATCTTGTACATTAGTATCTGATTCAAATCAAGTATTTCACAAAAAGGCATATGTTTCAAACGTGTTGAAATTTAAATATTGTTAGTTAAAACTTATGGAGCTTGCTCAAATAACTGTCCTTAAAATCAAGTAAATTTGCACTATGAACTTTGCAGGAACAAGCTAAGAAGAGAATGTGAAAAATATCATAAAGCCATAAGAAAAGAGGAGGGTAAATTGTTTGAATTGGTGGATGCTATTTATGTGGATGGTCACAAAGATGCAACAATGGTGACAGTTGAAGTGAATGGCAAATATTACAGAAGAACTGAGCTAGAAGAGCACTATGTATTTGTAGGAGAACCTGGTAAGATATTTATTAGGATGAATTTTAGATATAGAAATTAGAAAATAGATATAAACCCTGAAATATCTAAAAAATTGTCTCTAATTTCTGAATACTATTTCAGGTGATTTCTATCTCTCACATGTGACTGCAAGTAATGGTAAGGGGTCGACTATTGCAACAGATATATACAAGGCCCTCATAGATGCTGAATTACAAACCAAACTTGCCATGATAGGATCTGATGGCACTAATACAATGACCAGTTCAAATGGTGGAGCTATCAGATGCCTGGAAGAACTGCTTGGTAGACACTTTTGCAGTGGAGCATTTGCTTACTACACTGTAATGAGCTCCCCCTTCATCACATCTTTGTTACTCTGGATGGAACAACAAAGAGCCCAGACTCATTTTCAGGAAAGATAGGGGTTCAACTTGGTGGAAGTGTATCTCAGTGGGATGTGATTTCATTCAAGACAATTAAGAATTCAAAATTTCCAGTTATTCCTAATGAAGTACTGGAGGACCTCAGCACTGACAGAGCTGGGCAATAAATACATTGAATGTATTTAAATACTAAATACATGGGAGAAATGTATTTAAATACTAAATACATGGGAGAAATGTATTTAAATACTAAATACTAAATACATTTTACGAATGTATTTAGATACTAAATACAAAATATATCAATTGTATTTAAATACATTTGTAAATACATTTTAAATACATACAAATTTGCTTGTTGAAGCTATGACACACACACGATAAAGAAATCAACCGCTTTCGACTAAGAGTGGCACACAACTGATTGAACTGACACGTTGAAACATGAACCATGCTGTACTACACTGTCGACGCGTCGTACTGTGCTAGTACAGAATGTGTATTAAACCAGTAAAAGTATTTACATTTTTATATTTTAAGTATTTAAATACATTGTATTTAAATACTCATTAAAGTATTTAAATACTATATTTAAATATATGAAAAACAATGTATTTATAAATACAGTTCTAAATACACAAATGTATTTAAATACAAATGTATTTAAATACTGCCCAGCTCTGAGCACTGATCAGTATTATGCTTACAAAATCTGTATGGCTATTATGCTTTGCTGTGTTGATCCTGATCTTGAGCTCCTTGAAGTTGACTGATCTGTCATTCAAGGTGGTTGACTCTGGCATGTAGAATCCAAAGTTCTGGTCACACTTGCAGAGTTTTGTATCTTGGTCTATTTTCCAAGTTGGTTCCAGATCAAAGAGGAGTATTGATGCACAGATGGTGCTAAGAACTTTTATGATATGCTCCAAAGGATCCTGAAATTTCCTCACAAGGAAGCCAAGGAGATAGCCCTAAAAACCCTCTATCAAAATGCATACTATGCTCACCCTGAGAATGTATTAATTGCCATGCTCGCTGATTCAGACCCACAAGTAGAAGGTTCGAGACAGCAGTTGCCAAAAACTTTTTTACGCATAGAATAGTAAATAGGTGGAATAGTTTGCCAGTAGAAGTAATTAGTAGCACATCTATAAAACATGATTAAAAATCAATTAGATGCTATGTTGATAGATTGGGTATAGTTTAAGTTAGTAAAATTAAGGCTTTGTGGTTCAGACCCACATAAAATTGTAGGTCCCCTCCGCCACCATGGAGGACATGCACAATACACAATTACGAACACAGTTAGGTAGACTCAGCCATGAGTAGATCCTAGGGTCTTTGTTGGTCTGAAACATTATAACATTATTACATAACAAATCCCCAACATCATGGTTAACAAGGTACTTTTGGTCAGAGGGAATGAATCAGTTGAAACAATGAGAGACAATGAGAGACAATGACTTCAAAGGTGGTGATCTGATAATTGATTCAGATGAGGATATTGAAGTTCCAGAGTTACAGCCTGACTCGAGTGTTGAAAGAGATGGTAGTGTCAGGAGATTCATGGTGCCTAAAACCGATAACAAAGCTTGAGGGTATCTCAAAATGATATACTTAAATTCACCTGACATTCATGAGCCCCCTATTATAGGATCTCTAGCCAATGAAGAACTCATAAACATAAAGGAAGCACTGAAACTCAACCAGTCTTGTCATAATCAGGCTATAGAAAGGCACATTAAACTTGTAACAGAGGCTTCCTCGACTGTGGTAGGATTTGAATGTCATCATGGCATTATTCAACAAAGATAAAATTAAGAAAACTGATGAAAATATTCAATACAAAAATACAATATTCTGAAGCTGTCTAAATGATTATTTTTTATTACTTTGTTTAATGAGTGATACTTTAGATTAATCTAAGTTGATTTGTAATATTTTCAGTAGAAAATTGTACATATTTACTAGGGATGTACCAATATATCAGTAAAGTGATACCAGTAGATTTTTATCAATATCGGCTGATATTTCAAAAGTATGATTTTTCCAAAATTATGAATGAGACTATTTAGAGGATGAAATTTCCAATATTTTATTGTTTTATCACTTTACATATATATATATATATATATATATATATATATATATATATAATATATACATATATATATCCCCACAAGGGGTTTCTAAGCTCATGCTCTTGAGTGCTCTTTGTGCTCGTTTGTACGTGCTTGTTCCTGGAGGTTTCACGTGCGCCCTCCCGGCCCTAGCACCCAAGGATGATGGGGCTCGACCCTGCAGTCCTTGGTCTTTTTCCACTTCGACTGTACCCTCCACCCTTTCTTTTTCCTCTCACTTTTTCTTTGTTTTTCCGCTGAGATATTGCCCTTTAAATAGAGGCGATCGGTTCTTCCTGAACTAAAAAAAAAAAAATATATATATATACACAGGGTGTCCCGTAAGTCTGGACCCATAGGGCAAAATTAATAAAATTACAAAATAGTCCAAACATTTATTACATAATCTGTTCAAAGTGTCCGCCGTTGTGTCGCACACATAGTTCAAGACGCAATCTCCACTGCGACAGCACTTTCTGAATCACAGTCGCAGAAATTTCTTGACACGCCTCCACAATGCGTGCTTTAAGGTGGAAAATGTTCTGCATTTTGACCTCGTACACTTTGGCTTTCAAGTGGCCCCACAAATAAAAATCCAGCGGAGTAAGATCAGGGCTCCTTGGTGGAAACTCAACATGTCCTCGTCGTCCAATCCAGTGTTCTGGAAACTGTGTGGTAAGGTAATTTCTAACCGTCGTGGCGTAATGCGGAGGGGCGCCATCCTGCTGAAACCACTCCGGGTAGTCGCCTGCTGGGTTCAACATGCTTGGAAATGCTTCCTCCTGCAACATCTTGAGGTACGTGTCACCGGTTACCGTCACGTCAAAGAAGAAGGGACCAACGATTCTGTCTTTCTATATCCCACACCAAACCATGAGGCGTTGGGCACCTTGTTCCTTGGAAGGATCAAACCAATGAGGATTTGTTGGTGACCAGTATTGAGTGTTCTGACGGTTGACTTCCCCAGAAACATAAAAGTTCGCTTCATCAGAGAACAGAATTTTTGATGGGAACATCTCATCACTCACGCATTGTTCTTCTGCCCATTCGCAAAACTGAACTCGCCTATCAGGATCATCTTCACTTAAACGCTGATGGAGTTGCAGTTTGTATGGATGTCAGTGATGAAGTTTCAAGATGCAGTGGATGCTGCTCTTGGAGATCCCAGTTTCGCTGGACATGTGTCGAAGTGACTTCTTGGACTGACAGGGAAGCTAGCCAACACATTGGTACTGTTTCGTCTTCCATAACAGTCCTTGAAGGTCCTCTGCGAGGCTTGTCAGCTACAGATCCAGTTTCCTTAAATTTGGCTATCAACTTGCCAACACATCTGTGTGTGATTGGTGCGCGGTCTGGATGCATATTGTTGAATTCTTCAGCCACTTCCCGGTGACTGCGGGTCCCGACCAGCAAAATAACTTGAACTCTCTCCTCTCTAGTCAGTGACATGGTTTACCTGCAACATAATAAAAAATATATTATAAATCCCTATGGGTCCAGACTTACGGGACACCCTGTATATATATATATATATATATACTGTATACGGTGCTGTATAATATATATATCATATATATTTTATATAGAAAAAATTATGCTATTAATACACACATCTTTAAATAGGTCAGGATATGGACAAGTAAGTGTAAATCCTTTAAGAAATAGGTATAAAGCCTAGAAAACCAAAAAACTATCTTGTAGTCAGAGCTCACAATATTAACCCAGCTAGCTGGTTAAAAACACATTTACTAAGCCCAACATAGGCCTGCAGTCCAATTGTATAACAAAACAAAACAATGACATCTAATGCATTGTCACCATCTTTAATGAAAAGGATTATTGCTTTGTTGCCAAATTTTCAACACAGAAAAAAGTATGAATATGTTACAAAAATATGACAAACTAATAAACCCTAGCTGGATATCGGTATTGGCCATCAGCTAAAAAGCAATATCGGTACATCCCTAATATTTACCACAAGTTAGTCTAAAAAATTTGCAAAAACAAGGCTGAAATTTGCAATTTTGGGCCAAAAATATAAATATGGATTTTTTGATGAATTATTGAGCCTGCAGCCCTCTGCAAAAACGTTAATCTGCTTCAGAGGTAAGAAAATACATAAACAGTTTTTAAATTGTCTTTCTATCATGTCCAGAACCCAAGGATAGGTCACTGGGTTCAAATTTTGGTTGCTTACACATACAATTTGTATAATTTGGCCAGTAGCAGTCAGTTTTGTATGCAACAACCCAAAATCAATTTTAAAGTTTAATTCTGAACAAAAGACAACTATCTAGACCCCCTCAATTTTGATCCTGACACTTTTGATTTTTTCACTCCACCCTATTATTTAATCTTCTGTACTCCTTCTCAACTTCCAAATATTTACTGTCACTCAGGGATGTAGCCAAATGGGGGGTGGCGGAGGTGGTCACCCCTCTTGGAAAGTCCAAGGTGGGCCAAACTATAACAAGGTTCACTGCCAAACTATAACACTTTACAATTTGGTATCTATATATAATGGAATATGAAAACATGAAAATATAGGATATATTTAATATATGAAAACTATAGGATCAATACCCAATTTCAAATTTCAGAAAATACAAGTAATTACATCATAATATAGCTTAGATTGCACCAAAGTGACTGTCCTTTCCAAACTTTTGTTGGAAAGGGTACATATTTCATGTGGATGGCTGTATAGTGGTGGTTCAAAAATGACCATTGCACTGACATTTTCAGACAGTTTTTACACAAAATAAGCTTAAAATGCATTGGCTTATGGGACTCCACCCCAGGCCCCACTGGGGAAGCTTCCAGCTCTTTCCAGACCCCTGTATGGGCTCACCCAATTCACCATGGAACCTGATGAATGTAGCTCAAGTTTGCCCCCTCCTTGGGACATTCCTGGCTGTGTCCCTGAGCTGTCACTTATATTCAGTGGTGTAGTGCTAAATAAAGAAGTGAGGGAACGCATTTTGAAAGTGTTACTCAGATGCGGGGGGGACAATGGCAAGCGTGGCAAGCCCATACAGCTGGGGGTCCGGGGGCACTGTAAGCCCCGGGAAATCTTTTGAAATCTGACCAATTTCAGGGATATTTTGAGGTCATATGCACTGGATATTAGGATATATTCCAAGGTTGAAGATGCAGTATTTCCAGTGTCATTAGATATACGACATCCAGTACGATCAATAAAAATAGCTAACAACTGGAATGATTAACTAAAAAAAGTTAACAACTGGTACGCCGTGGTGACTGTTTCACCAGATCTTTATAGGCTAGCATTGCCTCAGTCGAAGCTAAAAGAAATGAAGCAGTTAATGATTCTTTCCCATATTTCTTCTAGGGGTGGGAATTAAAATTTCATGACGTTAGAGATTTGTAAGTTCGGATTTATTTGAAATAGTGAGGGAACGCCGTTCCGTCTACCAAAAAAAGTAAGGGAACACCGTTCCCACGCATTCCCACAGCACTACACCACTGCTTATATTACCCATTATATTTTTTTCCATTTCTTTTAGCCTCTCCCATAGTCTTTGCTTTCTTTTTATTTTATGAACAGTGTTGAATAGAAATTTGATCATTTTGTATATTTTATAAATAAAAGATTATTAATGCCTGGGTCAGGTTAAATTAGGTTTGGTTCTTTTTCCACCTCACAATCTTAAATTATTTCCAATCCGATGGTGTAACTTTTATGCATGTGCAATAACAATTTGAAGGATGCCTCTAAACTAGGAATTTACCATCAAATCAAATGAAAAAGCTGGAAGGTGATCATCAAGGAACACAGAGCAACTGTTTGTAACAAAGACTAAGGTGAAGTTTCATTGAGTACACTTAACCCAGACTGCAAAATCAGGTATCCTCATTTTATGGTCCTAAATTATGGTAATGTTTGCAAATTCAGGTAGCTACCTTTTATGGTCTAAAATTACCTAACCTATATAACATTTTTGCAGATTGCAGTTGTTTAAATTTAGTAATTTTGAGTAAGTTAATGTATTAATATTAAGTCAAGCCAATATCGGAAACCTAATATAGGGTTGGACACGCTACATTTAAAGGGAGAACACCACAGTAAATCCACAATGCCGGCATCTTTTAGTTTTTGCAGTTTTCAAATACGCGTTGCACTGAAATGTATGGCGAGATTCTATTAACGAGCACTCATTTCCGCATAATTCACACTTATGGGTCGATGGTAAAATATTGTGTTTTGTAAATATTTCTATTGCTCGGGAATCATTAGAATGCACTTCATATATTAAATCCTCAAATAATATTCATACCCTTCACATGTCATCGCAACCAACATCTAAAAAACTAACATAAGTGGAAGTAATAACCTAAAAAGCCTAGCTCATATATCATGTTTTCATGATGTCACCAGGCAAATATTGGAAGGGTGGGAAAAAAAATGCCTCAAAAATGTCATAATATTCAAATCTACATAATTTGGTAAGGACACATCTGCAAACATAGTGACTTATATCAAAAATGAGAAAATTATGCTTTAATATTTTATAATTATATTTGCTTTTGATATTCTGAACATGACAATACTCATATTATTCATATATTTTATTAAAAAAAGTACATTTGAACAAATTTGCACAAGATATATATTTTTTTTAGTCAGTTTTTAATGGCAATTCAATATATAGTACTTGTTCAACTGCTTGTGACTAGGAGTAAAATCCAATATTAACCCAAAACTACCTATGTTTTTCTGATGGTTTTTGATGCAGTTTGAACAAAGATTAATTGGTAATGGTTCAGAATATGGGCGCCACCTCAATTTTTTATGTTTTTTCCACCAAAACATGCTAAACCATTGGTTTCCTGTTGTTTAGGATGAATGCGACCATTGCCATTACAGTAAATTATTGCTTGAAGTGATTTCACCACCCAACCCCTCCTACAATCTGGGGGTTTTGGGTGGGGGAACACAGCACAAGCAATAATTTACTGTAATAGCGATGGTCAGATTTATCCTAAACAGGAAACCAATGGTTTTAGCATGTTTTGGAGGAAAAACACACGTCATGAAACAAAAACCATGAGAAAAAACTAACCTAAAAAATATAAAATCCTATACCGATCAATTTGTGATATGTGATCTTTACGTGGGCTTCACCCCCGTACCCCCAAGACCTAAATTATACAAATTGGACACTACATTTAAAGGGAGAATACCATGCGAGCTCTACTAGCGTCACCGCACATCCGTCACAGACCTAACCGGGCAAAGTCAATTAACCTAACCGGGCAAGTCAATTAACCTAACCGGGCAAGTCAATTAACCTAACCGGGCAAGTCAATTAACCTAACCGGGCAAGTCAATTAACCTAACCGGGCAAGTCAATTAACCTAACCGGGCAAGTCAATTAACCTAACGGGCAAGTCAATTAACCTAACCGGGCAAGTCAATTAACCTAACCGGGCAAGTCAATTAACTAACCGGGCAAGTCAATTAACCTAACCGGGCAAGTCAATTAACCTAACCGGGCAAGTCAATTAACCTAACCGGGCAAGTCAATTAACCTAACCGGGCAAGTCAATTAACCTAACCGGGCAAGTCAATTAACCTAACAGTGCAAGTCAATTAACCTAACAGTGCAAGTCAATTAACCTAACAGTAACAGGTTAATATTGGTTATTTCACCTAAATATCTTCTGATCTTTTCGTATTAGGCACTCTCTGTCACATTTTGGGCAAGTTATGGATGAGAGAATAACGCCATAATTGATAAAACACCCAATGCTTTGTCTTCATCTAGGGCACATGACGAATCAAGTTCTCAAAGTCGAAACCACACAAATGGCACATCATAATTCTATCACAAACACCACGAAACAATCTAATTAGAAAAAAAAATAGCCAGAATAGAAAAACAAACTAATTTTGGGTTATTATTCGTTTGTTGACCCAGTCACACACAGCTATAACAGCAATATATATTGAATAACCAATCAAAACTGAATAAGAAAATATATATATTCTCTTGTGCAAATTTGTATAAAATGTGTTGTTTTATTAAAATACAGGCTATTCAAAATGATTCACCTGACTTCAAATGAGAATATTTTTTAATGTTACAAATACAGTGTGATTTGTGATACATCAACCAAAAAAAAACTGTCCAAATTTTGTCTCTCACCTCATAAATGCTCTATGTGACTTCCCCTAGTTACACGAGCAACGTCGACACGATAGTCGAATTCCTCCTATACTCGCTCCAGTATGTCCATTGTCACTGACTCTATGGCAGTACAATGCGAGTTCGGAGCTCATCAAAGATGTGGGCAATGGTTGCACGTACACAGTATCCTTAACGTACCCCTAAAGGAGAAGTCGCACGGTGTAAATCCGGCGACCTAGGGGGCCGAAAAAACTGCAAAGCTTGAAAACTGCAATAGACAAAACGCCTTCTGCTGTGCGGATGCCATTTTCACACTGACTGTTTGTTGCTAGGCTAGACCACAGTGTGACTTTGGAGCCCTCTCACGGTGATCTTGTAAAACTCGGAGATTCCTCTTTCATGTGGTGTATGCCCAGTTGATAGGTACAGAAGTATCCTGAGTTGAAATTGGATGAATCATTTTGAATAGCCCTGTATATTTCCTATTTTTTGTGTTTTTTCAAAATATATATATCGAGTATTTGGTGAATATTTCTTATATTTGGTGATTCTGGCTACTTCTTCATAATTCAATTTGTCCTGTTTTACAAGTAAATCATTTTTAGCAATTTTTCGTCTGCTCAGTTTGGTTTTTTTGTGACTAGAAGTATGACGTGTCAGTTATGCATATTTGATTTTTAAGACATGATCCGCCATATTGCCCTCGATGAAGACAAGAGTTTAGACCTTTTTTTCAATCACAGAATAATTAAGACATCCGTGACCTGCCCTAAATGCAATAGTGCTTGTATTTTAACAAAAGACCAGAAGGTCTTTAGGTGCCATAAAAAAATCTTAAAAATAACCGTGTGTCATTTCAGCTTAAGGGCACGTGAAATTTAGTGGACTACCCATGCAAGGTTGGCACATGTTATTACATTATCATTTGTATAATTTAGGTCTCAGGGGGTATGGGGGCGGAGCCCCTGTAAAGATCACGCATCACAAATTGATCGGTCCTAATGTTTTGCGGACAGTTCAGTACGTTACACCAGTTAGGTCAACTGTACACCCTTGATGATTGGTTAGGTTAAGTCATGATATTTTCATTTAAATTCATTAGTTTAAACGAAAATGACGAGTGCAAACTTTTCTGGTTAATTTTGAGGTGTTTTGTATGAAACTGCCATCCGTTTCCTGTGCAAATGTGTAGTTTTCAAGATGACGATATCTCGAAAACTACGCATTTGCACAGGAAACAGATGGCAAATTCGTGCAGAACACCTCAAAATTGATCAGAAACGTTTGCTCTCATTATAAAGAGAGACTGGGTCAAAAAACAAATAATTACCCTAATTTTGTCGCAGAAGAGCAAAAAAATAGCCCAAGATTATACTCATCGAACCAAAAATTAGTATTTTATATATATTATTAGTATCAATGTTACCATTAATATGCATTTGCACAAAAAATAAGTGACAAATTTGAATAAAGTGACTAAAACTACCTCATAAAAAGTTATTTTGATTTACAGGTCCAGCCCATGTCATTTAATACATATTGACCTAAAAAACAATTGGAAAAACATAGTTTAATATATAACCTAACCTAAAATTCCAAATTCCTCAAAACCCTGTAATGTACTCTTGTAAAAAAAATACCAAATTTAGGACCGTAAAAGTGAGGATACCCGCAAAGTCTACAAAATTCCTGCATAACTTCCATTTTGGGGAAAATTCTCACTTTTCAAATTATGAAACTCTCATGCAATATGAAAAATTGGTAAATTTCCAGAAGCCAGATGCAACCTGAAGACGGTCCATAATTACTAACCAAACCTAACATATTACTAAGTTATTATGAACTCGTGTCCAAACTACATCTAAATATTGGAATTTCACCAAAAATTTCTCTCCTAATACTTTAGTCTTTCACTAATATGCTTTGAAAAAATGTTAATTAAAACTTCTGGTAAAATTCTAGAAACCAGATACAGTTCATAACTGTTAACCTAAACTAAGCAATTACCACCTGTAGGTGAGTAACCTTTGACCTCCAGGAGTATTTTGATGTCATCATGACTATTAGCATAGTTAAAGCCATTATCTATTCATCACAATCATGAATACGTTTCATTACTTTGATAAGGCTTCAAAACCCGTAACCAAAGAGAATACAAATCAGCTGATTTGTGATTACTTTTGTTTACAAACAAAACCTGGACCAAACCATAGCCTAATATACAGGGTGTCCCGTAAGTCTGGACCCATAGGGCAAAATTAATAAAATTACAAAATAGTCCCAGTTTCGCTGGACATGCGTCGAAGTGACTTCTTGGGACTGACAGCGAAGCTAGCCAACACATTGGTACTGGTTTCGTCTTCCGTAACAGTCCTTGAAGGTCCTCTGCGAGGCTTGTCAGCTACGGATCCAGTTTCCTTAAATTTGGCTATCAACTTGCCAACACATCTGTGTGTGATTGGTGCGCGGTCTGGATGCATATTGTTGAATTCTTCGGCCACTTCCCGGTGACTGCGGGTCCCGACCAGCAAAATAACTTGAACTCTCTCCTCTCTAGTCAGTGACATGATTTACCTGCAACATAATAAAAAAATATATTATAAATCCCTATGGGTCCAGACTTACGGGACACCCTGTAATACAGTATAACATGTGTTATTCATATAGACAAATGAGCGGTTTGATGGTGATAGAAGAAGACATGGATAAGAGATGGAGTTATATTCGTTACGTTTCGGCACAAAGCTTTATCATTCTGCGCGAGCAAGGCTTTGTGTCGAAACGTAACGATATATAACTCCGTCTTTTATCTGTGTCTTCTTCCACCACCCTCAAACCGCTCACAGTATAATATATATTGAAGGATTCTTTCTGGTAGAATGCGCCACAACGGCGGTCTGGTACCTTTTATATTCAACATACAGAAAAAGATCTGACGTTTTTGTTTTTATTCCAATTTTATTTATTTATTTGCTGAGGGGGGGGGAGGAAGATTTATATCATGTAGGGTGGCCAGATGTCCGGTATTAAACTGGACAGTCCTCTTTTTTTTATTATGAAAATATTAAGAAAATTAGATTTGATGAAATAAATGTAAGTTAAAATATTGTTTCATGTATTATGTCATTATAAAATTGTATAGGATTTGCAGTAAATTTGTTTTAAAAAAGTATTCACATTAAATTAAAAATTTTCATAAAATGCATCCTCTTTTTCAGTGTAATAACAATTGACAAAGATTGTAGGAAATTTATAGCAGAGTTCCAAAACCTTTCTTTCTTGAAAAAAAATCACTATGTCAACCTCATAATTGTAAGGTTTGTGAAGAATTGTTATTTACGTTAGAGACTACTTTTTGGGGTTCTTGTGGCATCAATTTTGGACACCAGCAGCGTCCTTCCTACTCTTTTGTTGAAAGTGGCACAGTTAGGTTGTGGTCAGATGGAGAGCTCCCTTGCAATGCAGTTTTGTTAGTCTAGATACGTTGCTGCACCGAGCAATGGTGCAAGTTTAGATGTTGTTACAGTGTTTAGGCTGCTACGAAAGAAGAACACAAATAGTTTTATTTATGCCAACTGAGGTCTTGAAAA
Organism: Bathynomus jamesi; assembly: GCA_023014485.1. Lineage (NCBI taxonomy): Eukaryota > Metazoa > Arthropoda > Malacostraca > Isopoda > Cirolanidae > Bathynomus > Bathynomus jamesi. The sequence goes on along the minus strand of JAJOZX010003661.1, from coordinate 129,229 downwards.
AAAAATCACTATGTCAACCTCATAATTGTAAGGTTTGTGAAGAATTGTTATTTACGTTAGAGACTACTTTTTGGGGTTCTTGTGGCATCAATTTTGGACACCAGCAGCGTCCTTCCTACTCTTTTGTTGAAAGTGGCACAGTTAGGTTGTGGTCAGATGGAGAGCTCCCTTGCAATGCAGTTTTGTTAGTCTAGATACGTTGCTGCACCGAGCAATGGTGCAAGTTTAGATGTTGTTACAGTGTTTAGGTTGCTACGAAAAAGAACACAAATAGTTTTATTTATGCCAACTGAGGTCTAAAGTAGTCCCACTTCAAGTGACTAGCTTACTTTAAGGTAAGATTGCATAAGACCCCCTATGCATGATGATTTGATTCGCCTATGTAGTCTAGGGTTAAGGTTGCTTCTTCAGAGCTTAGCCATTCTAGGCTTGGATTCCAAACACCTTCAAACAAAAAATAACAGTAGGAATCCCACCCTCCTATGAGGCCTCACAGGGGCCGCCCCACATTCGTAGCAGAGATTTTGCTTGACTCCAGATCAAAACACAACTACAGTACAGTACAGTACCAGTTAAATTTCAGTACAAAATAATACCTTTCACTATACTGTATAAATACGAATGACCAGGGCCGGCGAGAGCTGCCACGGGGCCGGAGAAAGATTGGTATATGGGCCCCTCCCCCTGTTTACTCAGTATTTTATTATGAATGTTTTTGTGTCCATAATAAGCAAACTGATTATATATCCAAGTCACTATTCAAAACATACAGTATGATAATCTGTATAAAATGTAGGTTCATTAATTATATTTCTCTTTCTGCTATTTAATCAATTGCTTTATTAATATTTTTAGATTTTGTTCCCCTCTTTCCGGGGCCCCTGGAGGTCCGGGCCCTGGGGATTTAACCCGGCTTCCCCGCCCTCTCGGCGGCCCTGCGAATGACCTCAGGTTTTCTGAGTAGAGTCTATTGGAAACAAGGAAGAAATACCAATGACAAGTAAAGGACACAAGAAAAATACTTTTCCCTACTAAATTTTCCATTGCTGACATCGCCAAAAACTTACACGAAAGAAACACCCCAGTGATTCACAATTTATCTCAGTTATGCATAATGCTCGAGACAAGAGAAGAAGTGTTAAGCCTTCTCAAAGTTTTGTGAAATGTGGACTCAAACATTATTAACAGGTAGGTCCACCACAAAAAATTAGGTCCAAGGGCCTAAGACAATACACATTACATTACATTTCAAAACCATGAAACCACTTGGTCTAGCGAGGTTATTCAAGTCATAAGTTGTATTTATAATAAAATTTTGCAAAATGACAATCTTAGTCAGCTGACTAAAAGAACTATTTACAGAGCTACCAAAGTAGCCTACATAACTTCCCAGCAAACACACTACGTAAGTACAACGTTGTATCCTGGTTGAATCTTGGTCATGTCAAAAATTAACGTTGTACTGACGTAGTCACAACGTAAAATTTAAACGTTATATTGCAACGTTGATACAACATTGCATAATGACGTTGTATATGCGTAAAGTACAAGTCAACTTCTGACGTAATTTTTTGTACATAGCATAGACGTTGTCTGCACGTAAGGTGTTACATCTACAGCATATAGCTTCGTATTACATTATTCTTTGTTACAAAATTGTAACGGAGTTACATACGGCATATTACTATTTCAAACAGGGCGCCTTTGTTAAACCAAATTCTATCTTTCAGGGTATCTACGTAAAGTTTATGTAATATCACAACGTTGTGAAGACGTAAATGAGACCACACAAATTTACGTTGTATCTACGTCACAGTGCTAAAATGAAACCTTGTGACAACGTTGTATCTATATAAAATTGTTAGCTGGGTTGAGCTAAAAGTACAGGGTTGTGCAAAAGTCCCTATTTTGCTGAAATAATACTATTTTAAGATAAAAATGTAGTAACACAATTAGATGATATTTATTTATCAAATTTAGGTCTAAGATTCGACATGAGTACCGTATCATCAGTGTCTCTTTAAATCTCAATTCTGTCCACTGCATTGCGGAACACATTCTCAAGCATCTCTGGCGTATTTTAGCGACTGCCGCGACAATGCGGGTTCGCAGATCTTGCAGGTCTGTAACTCTTGTTTTGTAAACCTCAGACATTAAAAACCTCCACGCAAACAAGTCTAATGGTGTTATGAAAAAACTATACACGACTACAATATGGTATCGTATATGGTACCTTTATTTCATAATTAAATACAAATTATTAATTTATTGAATTCAATAACTACAAAATTACCTCAGGATTGGCGACAAAGCCTATTAGGAATGGAAATAATTGCCATACATAAAACCCAATATGTAGGCATTGCCGCATTGGGCCCACATAACAAGACAAATGTATTATTTCCTATCAAACTTTTCCATCGCCGACTCATGAAAATTACTTCAAGAGAAGAAATAATGAAAACACAAAAATTAGACGTCTGGAAACTTTGTATAGGAAGCAAAAATTTAAGACAAATAAATTTACATTAGCTCATCTCTGGGCTGCTTAGTTACGAGCGTTGTTTTTAGGCAAGGAAGACGTGCTTAATCTTCCTAAAAGTTCTGAGTGAAAAGCTAATAATATAAAGCTAATAATACAAAAGGATAGGCTTATTCCTTCAGGTATTTAAGCATAGTGAATTGCTTGTATAAATTAAACTGAATAAACTCCTTTCGCAACCCTATCGCTTACGTCGAAAGAGAGGCGCGATAGGCAGCCGCACGCCCTACAACCAGAAGCGAGGTACAACGAAATAATAAGGTCTGGTAATTTCCGTCTTTACCATTAGGCAGCGCTAAATACCGAAGGCATATAAATTAAACATTAACCAAAAAAAAAGCACTACTTAACAAGGTTTTTTTAACACCTCCACAAACAATTTTTTAACGAAACGATGTACGGTTTTTGCCGTCAACTGAGCATCAAGATCTGCTGGAAATTTCCAACAGATGGCCAAGTTCATTGGCAACCAGCCATAACCCTATATAGTGTTTTTATAGGTGTTAAATTCGGAGATCGTTCTGCCCAGGGCCTGTTTCCACCACGTCTAATCCAGCGATTTTGTAAGAGTTCATCAAGGTACGCCCGAATGATGTTTCCATGATAACATGGAGCTCCATCTTGTTGAAAGACAACAGTGTCGAGAATGCCATTTGAACGAAGCTGGGGTTCAAGAAACTTCTGAAGCATGTCAAGATAAATTGCCCCTGTTACCGTAGCTTCTGCACCGAAAAAAGGTCCATAAATCTTTGATCTTGTCATATCCAGTGCTTTTTTTTGTGACGGTACGCGCCAGTACGGTGTACCGGCACCTTCTTTTCAGAGAGACGTTGACACACGTCCTCTCAAATATATTAACGTTCCCATTTCAACTGATTCATTTGGCGGGAACAACAAATTCACATGTCAATTCGTTGGCTGACGTCACATAACCCATCCACCCTCCCTCCGCTCCCGCCAAATGGGACGTTTTGTAGGACGAAAACTTAATGAAAATTTGGAATTTTCTCTGAAATTAATTTTAGTATGTTTTCATTTTTTAAAATTCTTTAAAACTCAACGTAATAAACGGCGTCTATAAATGTTAAACATTCTGATTTTTATTATGTATGTTTTATTTTTATTATCAACTTTTTTATTAAAAGTTCTACAGATCTACAGATCAACAGAAGCTAAGGCTAACAAAGACCCTAAGATCCACTCTAAGGTTAGCCCGAGAAAAGGAAGAGAGTAGTGGGTTAAAAGAAGAGAATAAGGGGTTGAGTAAGTAGCAAAACCTATCATTCGTGGGTTAACATTCATTCAGAAAAAGAGAGAGAAAGACTCACCATCATCATCCGCCGGCCACTGCCGACAAGTCGGAAAAATAGTCGGAGAGAATAGGAAAGGGGTGAAAGATGAAAAAAAGTAAAATAAGAACGCTTACAAACCATGCAAACACAGTCTTAACTGATCTTTGACCTTCATATACTGTTATGCTAGCGCCTGTATTGTGAGACTGCTCGGTACTACGAGGAGCGGATCGTGGACGGAAGATTGAGAGATGAAGTTGGCATAGCAGAGGAGCAGTTCGGATTCATGCCGAGTAGAGGAACCATGGATGCAGTATTTGTCTTACGCCAGGTGATTGAGAGGTACAGGGAGGGACAGAGACCGATGCATATGGTATTTATAGATTTAGAGAAGGCTTACGACAGGGTCCCAAGACAGGAGATGTGGAGAAGCATTAGACGGAAGATGGTACCGGAAAAATATGTCAACCTGATACAGGAAATGTATAGAGATGTACGTGCGACGGTTAGGAGCTGTCTGGGAGAGACGGACAGTTTTGAAGTAAGAGTTGGGTTGCATCAGGGATCTGCGCTTATCCCGTTTCTCTTTAACATAGTGATGGAAGTGCTGACAGAGAGAGTGAGAGAGAGAGCACCATGGAGTATGCTTTACGCAGACGATATAGCATTGTGTGCCGAGACAAAAGAGGAGATGGAACAGAAGTTAGAGAATTGGAGAGGAGCGTTTGAAGATAGAGGGATGAAAATAAGCAGAAGGAAAACTGAATACTTACGATATGGCTTACATGAGGCTCAGGAAGATGAGATGGTAATGAATGGAGAAGTAATTAAAAGAGTAGACCGATTTAAGTACTTGGGCTCGTTAATGGATGAGGAAGATGTGGAGAAAGAAATTAATAATAGAGTGCAAGCTGGGTGGAAGAATTGGAGAGAAATGTCGGGTGTCTTGTGCGATAGAAAGGTGCCAGTGAAGTTGAAAGGAAAGGTATATAAAACTGTGGTGAGACCAGCAATGTTGTATGGAACGGAGGCATTACCTATGAAGAAGACAAATGAGAACAAAATGGATGTAGCAGAGATGAGGATGTTGCGATGGATGTGGTGTGATAAGAGAGGATAGGATCAGGAATGAGTATATTAGAGGAACTGTGAAGGTGGCAGAGGCATCAAAGAAGATATAGGAGGCAAGAATGAGATGGTATGGGCACGTGATGAGGCGAGATGAAGATTATGTCGGACGTAGAGTGATGGTGATGGAGTTGCCGGGTGGACGAAAAAGAGGAAGACCGAAGAAGAGATGGCAGGATTGTGTTAGAGCGGACTTACGAGAGAAGAATTTGAAGGAGGATATGGTGTACGACAGACCAAGATGGAGGCCACTCACCTTAAACAGCGACCCCATATAAAAATGGGATTAATTATGCTGAGGAAGAAGATGCAGGCCCAGTGCCACATATGCGATTCTATGTATGGCAATTATTTTCATTCCCAATAGGCAATTTTGTAGATATTTAATTTAATGAATTAATAATTTGTATTTAATTAAGAAATAAAGGTACCATATACGATACCATGTTGTAAGCATATATATTTTTTCCATAATATGAGTACCGGCACCTCTTTTTTTTTTTACAAAAAAAGCACTGGTCATACCCAACCAGACATTAACTTTACAAGTCTCTCTCCCATTCGTAAAACTCGGTTGATTTTTCATTAGCCCAGATACAGCAAATATGTCGATTAACCTTTCGGCATGTGTGGAATGTCACCTCATCGCTGAAGAGAATGTGGTTTAATAAGTTTTCGGTATGAATTTTTTCAGTCAGTTCTGTGCACATGGCGGCTCGTCTTTTCGTTTTTAATGTTGATTTTAAAATCCTTAGAACAGTCATTTTTGTAGAGGCGGGGGGTCGGGGGGCTTCAACCCCTACCCCCTAAAAAGTCAGAGTAGCTTGAATATTCGAGCAATGACATCATAGATTCGGGCAAAATGCTTGGTTCATTTTATCTTATTCTTGGATACCTTACTATATTCCGTGTGTTAGGAAATTGAGTAGTTAGGAAAACTGAGAAGTAGCTAAATCTAACAGTAATACAGTATAACTAATGAAATCATAACAATAAGATCTTTAATTTTCTCTTGTGTTTGAGAAATTGGCCATCTGGTGGCGGAATGAGAATGACACGAGCATAACACGACTCAGTTGAAAAGTTAAAACCTGACCACCCACGCAGCAGTATTCATCGCATTTTCCCATAATATAGCTAGGTTATGAGTACATTCGGGCACCGTACATTCAGGCATATGTACATTTGAGTACCATAGGGATTTCGGACAAATGTGTACAAACAAACAAACAACACTTTATTTCAGACTCAACAGGTACAAACATTATACAAATGGTCCATAGAAGATTAAGAGTTAGTAGTCTGGACACTGACTAGTAGGCCAATGAATCACTGTGCATAATGAACATTGTTAGAAATCTAGAAGAGGAAGAACCATTGTTGTCCCAAGGCGATACGATGACTAAGCTGATTGATGCAGAGCATTGCTTGTATATAATTAAGTTAAGGTGTGTATATATATCCATCTCATAATTGTAAGGTTAGTGAAAAATTAAATTAATTTAGAGCTAGCATTTTTGAGCTCTTGTGGCATCATTGTTTGGTCACACTGTTGGCATCATTTTGAGACGCTGCGCGTCTTTTCTACTCGTTTGTGGAAGGTCGTACGTAAAGGTGTGGTTTGATAGAGAGCTCTCTTGCAATTCAGTTTGGTTGTTTAGATACATGATTGTTGCATCGTGCAATAGTCCAGGTGCGTTGTTGTTGCAAGGTTCAGAAAGAAGACCACAAATAGTACCCTTTTGTTTACTTTTTAAGTTCATGTAATTTAAGGTCTAAGGTAGGCCCGCATCGAGTCAGCAACCCTGAGGTTACCCTGAGGTAGGACCTAATAGGATCTCAAATCCGTAAGTTTAATTAGCTTAACTTGGGCTTTAGGTAGAACTTGCCCTTTGGAATTTGGCCGTTCACGGCTCAGCTGGGATTTCGAACCCGACAAATAAATAAATAACATGGTCCTTCAGAACCGGATTTCTACCCCAAGACTGAGTCAGTGACCATTTTTCGGCAAAGTTCTGATTGTGCAAATTGTATCCCAAGTTAGGCCTAGACGGGTTGAGTATTATTGAGTTAAGGTCCAGGGTAAAAAGTTTGGTCGCCCAATTGCGAAACTTGGCCAGTCGTCTGTCGTTTTTTGGCCTACTTTTTTTCCGGTTTGGTTAATTTTGGGTTATTATTGAATTAAGGTCCCAGGGTAAAGTTTGGTCGCCCAATTGCGAAACTTGGCCAGTCGTCTGTCGTTTTTTGGCCTACTTTTTTTTCCGGTTTGGTTAATTTTGGGTTATTATTGAATTAAGGTCCCAGGGTAAAGTTTGGTCGCCCAATTGCGAAACTTGGCCAGTCGTCTGTCGTTTTTTGGCCTACTTTTTCCGGTTTGGTTAATTTTGGGTCATTATTGAATTAAGGTCCTGGGGTGGAAAATTTGGTATTCCATACTGGTGTTTGGTTAGTACCCCACTCAGCAATTCAGTTTATTTGAAAGTAAAATTTGCGTTTGATCAGTTTGGTTAAGTATTTCTGCCATTCAGCTCATTTGGTATTGAGCCCAAGGGTTGTTTACATTGAAGATGAGTGCATCTGAATTGAACAAATTTATAAAAAGGAGAAGTGCCTACAAAGGTCTAATTACAAAGGTCATTGCCACTATAGATTCTGCCATAGAGCAAGAGGATTTACGCTTAGTGACTGCGAAGCTTGCCATATTAGAAACTAAAAAGGTTGCTCCAAGTGAGGTAAATGTTAAAATTGAGGCTCTTATAGAAGAGGATGAAATAGAAAATAACATAATTTACTTTGAAGAGATTATTGATGATATGATTAACGTAGGCCTCCGAGCAAAAGAGTTTAGCAGCTCAGTACAGTTAGAGACCAGGTCTAATAATGAAACACAACACTCAACAAATGATGCTTGTGAAGTTAAGGTTAACAGATCTGTATTCAATTACCGAGGCTTGTACTCAAAACATTTTCTGGGAGTATTCAGGAATGGCAAGGATGGGCAGACAGTTTTCAATCAGCAGTTCATTCTAGTCAAGTGTTAAGTGCCGTGGAGAAGTTTAATTATTTGCGGTCCCTCTTGGAAGGGGAGGCAGCAAAGACTATAGCCGGATTAGCATTAACAGAGGCTAATTATAATGTGGCTTGGGATATATTAAAGAAACGGTTTGGTAAGCCAGAGATCTTAATTAAAAGCCCACCTCCGTGCACTTTTAACTATACCTCCTGTTAATAATCCTAAGAGTGTCAAGGAGTTACGGCAGTTATATGATGAATTTGAAATTAGAACTAGGTCCCTGGACACTTGGGTGTAGGAATGGAAAAGTATGGTATAATGTTGGTTCCTACACTGGAGTCTAAATTGCCTAGCTCAATTTTGCTTGAATTAAGTAGGGACACTCTGCAGAACATGTGTACATCCCCCTTCAGCAGATGTTAAGTCTTTTAGGCACAGAATTAGCAAGACGAGAGGGAGTTGAGTTTGCACAGTGGGATGGTAAACAAGAGGACAAAGGCAGGCACAGCACCAAAGTTTCCACAAAAGGAATAGCCCAGGTACAGTGTCAGCTCTACATGCCTCCTCTGAGAATAAATTAAAGGGAATCAAGGAATGTATATTTTGCGAAGGCAACCACAAGTCATATAAATGTGAGGTGGCTGAGGCCTTACCCTTTGAGGAGAGAAAGGACAGGGTAACTAAGTCCACAGCATGTTTTAAATGTTTTTTGAAAGGTCATAGAGCAAGGTTTTGTAAGTTTAAAATTTTGTGCAAAAAATGTCATGGTAGGCATCAGCCATTATTGTGTGAAAACACTCTTAGTAGGCCTACCCCAGAAGTAGAGACATCAGTGGCACATGCCACTGCTATGCAAGGGAGTAAAGTAAAGGGGGATTTTGCAAACAACTGCAGCCTTATTAATTGGGAATGAGGGAGAAGCTACTGTAGAGTGTTGTTTGATAGTGGTAGCCAGTGTAGTTTTATTAAGACCAGAATTTCCAGAAAATTGAAGTTTAAAGAACTTAAGAGGAAAATTTAAGAATTTCTGGGTTTGGGGTTCCGTTCAAAACCGAACCAAATTTAAGAAGGTAGAAGTTCTGGTTAAAGGGTTGTTACCGCAAAGTCCCACTATCAAGGTCCAAGCTGTAGAGATTGAGGAACTTTGTGCTCCAGTCACTACTTGTTTAGATATGGCATGTGTCCAAGAATTGCAAGTTAAAGGAATTAATTTGGGCAATAATAAGTTTGAGGGAACAGAAGATATTAGTCTTTTGATTGGAGCTGACTATTATTGGGACTTCATCACTGGTAATATTGTCCGTACATCTCAAGGCCCAGTAGCTATTGAAAGTAAGCTAGGCTGGATGCTACATGGTAGTTATTGCAATGAAATGGAAGTTAAGGCTCTCTTTGTTAAGATTGAGGAGAACAGCCATGGTCTGGAAAGGCATTTGAAAGCGTTTTGGGAACTTGAATCTATTGGTATAAAGGACAACCAGGCAAGTACAGTGAACATGATGTTTTAGAGCACTTTGAAAAAGGGATTGGGTTTAGAGATGGTTGCTATGAAGTTGGCCTACCATGGAAGGATTCTTGCAAACCCGGTTCAAACCTTCAGCTAGCTAATCGGAGGTTGGAGACTTCATTGTACAGGCTAAGAAAAAATGAGGAGTTGTTAATTGAATACGATGAGGCCATCCTAAGTTATGTAAGGGAGGGCTATGCTGAAAAGGTGCAAGGTGAGCTGGTGAGCCAGGAGGCACATTATCTGCCACACCATGCAGTGGTACGGCGAGACAAACTACCACCAAACTGAGGGTAGTTTTTGATGGCTCAGCCAAGGACAAAGGTGGTGTGTCCTTGAATGACTGTTTGGATGCTGGGCCAAATTTAAATGCAGATTTATTTTCCTTGTTACTGAGATTCAGGTTTGGTAGAGTAGCATTGACTGCAGATGTGAAGCAAGCCTTTTTGCGGATAAAGTTAAAACCAGAGGACAGAGATGCAGTAAGGTATCTGTGGGTGGATACGAAAGACTTGTTGGAAAATGAACCTAAGGTTCAAGCATATAGAATGAAGTCAGTGTTGTTTGGCCTCAGCTCTAGTCCATTTCTGTTGGCAGCTACTATGCAGTACCATTTTAAGAAATATTCTAAAGTCTATCCTAACACTACTGAACACATAAGGAAAAATTTTTATGTTGATGATTTGCTATGTTCCGTGGATAATACAGAAATGGCTAAACAGATATTCATGGAGGCTAGAGCTATAATGAGGGAGGCTGGCATGGAGCTCAGAAAATGGCAGACCAATCATTCGCAATTACAAGAGTTTATGAGTCATTCCTCTGTAGTACCTGACGCAGCAGAAAGTATTGAGGATTCTGGTATTAAGGAGTTGTGGGCAATAGACGCAAAGGTGCTAGGCATCGTTTGGCAGCAAGATGATGATTTGTTTACCTTCAATGGGAAATCTTTAGTAGAGCTGGCCGAGAATGAGACAAGGTGGACAAAACGTACAGCTCTTAGTTTGGCTTCGAAGGTCTTTGATCCTCTTGGATTCCTGGCTCCATTTGTGATAAAGTCAAAATTTGGTTTCAGAGCCTCTGGGAAATTGGACTTGGTTGGGACCAAGAGTTACCTGATCATATGGTGGTAAGGTGGAAATATTGGTTCAAAGAATTGGCACATCTTGGAGACATTGAAATCCCAAGATGGTACTTTGGAGAGTTGAACAATAGTCCAGACAATTTGGAGCTGCACATCTTTTGTGATGCAAGTGAGGAAGCCTATGCAACTTGTATTTATATAAGAGGCGCATTGCAAGAAGAAGTAAGTTGCAGGTTGGTTGCTGCAAAGAGTAGAGTAGCACCTTTGAAAAGGCTTTCTGTTCCAAGGTTGGAATTTGATGGGTGCCGTTATTGCTAGTCGGCTTGCAATTACAGTGCGAAAGTCTTTGGCCCTCTATGAAATTCCAAGCTATTATTGGACAGACTCCACTATAGTTTGGCACTGGTTAAGAAGTCAGGCAAGGAAATGGAAACCATTTGTTGCCAATAGGGTGGAGGAAATTCAAGCGCACACAGATCCCAAGCAATGGAAGCATTGTCCAGGCATCCAAAACCCCGCTGATTTACCAACACGAGGAATTTCGGTGAAAGATCTTTCACAATCAAGTTTGTGGTGGAATGGGCCAGAGTGGCTAAAACTTGGAAGTGAAAACTGGCCTTCTAATCAGCCTGTTGTAGGAGAATGCCAGGCTGAAGAAGCATGGTGAGTGAGGTGAGAAATGCGCTGTGAACAGTTGTCAAGTTATGCAGCAGGACCCCATATTGAGGCTTGAGGACATTAGCAGTCTGAAAAGATTGTTAAGAGTGACAGCATGGATATATAGATTTACCAACAACATTAAGGGAGAAACAAGAAGGAAGGAATTCTGAACAGTAATGAGATTCAGCAAGCCAGGAAATACTGGGTGGTATATATGCAGAAGAAAAAATTTGGTGAAGAGAGAGAATTGCTCACCACAGCCATCCATTACAGGTTCTACCAACACATTCTGCGCTCAAGGGTTTGGATGTGTTTTTGGATCAGGATTTATTGAGAGTAGGAGGTAGACTACAGTTTTCTGGGCTTCCAGAGGAGAAAAGACATCCAATTTGCTACCTTCTGGGGGCACTTTGTGGACCTTTTGATCCTGCTGGAGTTAGAGAAGTGATAATAGAGATTAGACAACAATTTTGGATTCTCAAAATTAGACAAGTAGTGAAAAAGGTCTTGCATAAATGTGTGGTTTGCAAGCGTTGGAGTGCAAAGCCTTATTATGAAAAGGTGGCTCCACTTCCAAGAGAACGGTGTGTCTATACTGCCCCATTTGATGTAGTGGGAGTAGACTTTGCAGGGCCAGTCTATGTGTATGAGCGAGGGGAGTCTAACAAAGGTTATATATGTCTTTTCACCTGTGCTACCACCAGAGCAATCCATTTGGAGTTGGAAGCAACTTAAGTAGTGATGTATTTCTTTTGGCCTTTAAACGGTTTGTGAACAGAAGGGGTTTCCCAAATAAAATCATATCGGATAATGCAAAAACCTTCAAAAAGGCTGCAAAGGAACTCCAAGAAATTTGGTCCTTGCTAAAAGAGGAAGGATTCCAATCCTACTTTTCACACCAAGGGGTACAGTGGAGTTTATTGTTGAGAGAGCACCATGGTGGGAGGATTTTGGGAAAGGCTAGTGAGAAGTGTAAAGTGTCCATTAAAGAAACTTTTAGCTAATGCTCATTTGAGCAAAGAAGAATTCTCTACTGTTTTATGTGAAGTAGAAGCAATGGTGAACAGTAGGCCTATCACTTTTGTTTACAACAGTAGGCAGGATGCAGAGCCATTGACACCAAATCATTTTCTTTGTGGTAAACGATTAACATCAAACCCCAGTGTGCCAGAAGACTTGCAGTCCATCCAGAGCACTCAAGGAGAGTTAACCAGACGGTTCAGGTACCTTGAAGAGCTACAAGATCAGTTATGGAAGAGGTGGCAGATGGAATACTTGCCAGAACTCAATTATTACCCATCAGGCAAGGTAAAGGGCTCCATGCAAATTGTATCAAGGTGGGAGAAGTGGTAATGATTGGGGATGAAAGACCAAGGCAATGCTGGAAGCTTGGCATAATTGAAGAGTTGTTTGTTGGCAGAGACAATTTAGTTAGGTCTGCACTGGTAAAGACTTCAGGAGGAAAGTTAAAGAGACCTATACAAAAACTCTATGCTTTAGAAATCAGCAAAAACACAGATAGTCAAGATGAAACATTTGAGTTACAGCCTCATGAAGAAGGCTTGGCTAACCTTGCAGAAGGTAATGACAACAATGCCTCTTCGGTGGGGAGTGTTAGAAAATCTAGAAGAGGAAGAACCATTGTTGTCCCAAGGCGATACGATGACTAAGCTGATTGATGCAGCATTGCTTGTATATATATTAAGTTAAGGTGTGTATATATATCCATCTCATAATTGTAAGGTTAGTGAAAAATTAAATTAATTTAGAGCTAGCATTTTTGAGCTCTTGTGGCATCATTGTTTGGTCACACTGTTGGCATCATTTTGAGACGCTGCGCGTCTTTTCTACTCGTTTGTGGAAGGTCGTACGTAAAGGTGTGGTTTGATAGAGAGCTCTCTTGCAATTCAGTTTGGTTGTTTAGATACATGATTGTTGCATCGTGCAATAGTCCAGGTTGCGTTGTTGTTGCAAGGTTCAGAAAGAAGACCACAAATAGTACCCTTTTGTTTACTTTTAAGTTCATGTAATTTAAGGTCTAAGGTAGGCCCGCATCGAGTCAGCAACCCTGAGGTTACCTGAGGTAGGACCTAATAGGATCTCAAATCCGTAAGTTTAATTTAGCTTAACTTGGGCTTTAGGTAGAACTTGCCCTTTGGAATTTGGCCGTTCACGGCTCAGCTGGGATTTCGAACCGACAAATAAATAAAATAACAAACATACAGTTGCCAACGCCAATGTTTCCAGATTTGAGATTTATAAAATATATCGGAGACCAGTCCACTAACCATGGATTCTATTATCTTATTCACTGACTCACCAAGCCCACTGATAAATATAAATACAAAATTGCGAATGACAATGGCACAGTTAGGCACCTTATTGACTACAAACAGCATACTGGCACTAGAAGGAGCACCATTTATAAATCTTGGAGTTCTTAATAAACTCCTAAAAATATTATTATGTGCAACATATAATTTTGTCAAATTATACATCCTGTAGTTCCACCACAAATAAGTTATATACATTGGAGTACAAAAAGTTATGAACAAAATCAACTTAACATCCAGGGCCGGATTTTCCAATAGGCAACATAGGCCATTGGCCTAGGGCCCACCAGTAACTGGGGGCCCACTGGGGACCTCCTACATCCCTTGACACAAACAGTATCATTGACAAATTTGCCATAGAAAAAAGCAGGAAAAAGTCATTTTGAACTTCACATAGTTGTGCTTGCAAAATTTATTATGCTTCAGTTTCATTGTATTTTTCCATATTCCTATGTGTAAGATGTACATGATATGGAACTTGATTTACTTTGATGTACTTGATATGGAACTAATTTGATTAAAAATTATTAATGTGTAATGTATTACATTATGTTGTAATTCTTATTGCAAAATTTATTATGCTTCAATTTGACTGTATTTTTTCCATTATTCCTTTGTGCAAGAATAATTTGTACATGATATAAAACTAATTTGAATAAAATTATTGATGTTACATTACTTGTAATTCTTTTTTTTTTTACATTACAATATTACGATATATATATATATATATATATATATATATATATATTTTTTTTGGGGGGGGCACTCATAAGGTTTGGCCTAGGGCCCACAAGCAAGTAAATCCGGCCCTGTTAACATCTAATGTACACATATGAAATTTTCTAACCAAAGTATTTTCCTGAGCATATAATTGTCTATATTGCCTTAGAATATTACAGTCATCTGAAATACTATCAGTTAGTATGTGGCCAAGTACTTAGTCTGTAGCTGGTTCCTTCTTGGTGATACTTGTATTTGCCGGAAGAATGAAGGATACGAGAGAGAGGCTATCTCTTTTAGGGGTATCTCTTTTAGGGGCCTCTCGTGTCCTCTTCTCTCCCCGTCGTTTGGGGGGTTGGCGTCTTAAAGGAAAAGCCGGTCGTTTTCAGAGTTTATTGAGTTCTTGGTTGGCTGAGGTTATTTACAGAAGATTTTATTTTATATACAGCTGAATTAATTAAATATATATACACGGTGAACCAAAAGTAGGTGGACAGTAGGTTGAATACGGTTTGTGTTATATTATATTATAACTATGGTGTTCATTATAACTATGTGTTTGTTGTTTTATTATATTAAATATTATAACTAAATTTATTTAAATTTTATTTTGTATTATAGTATACAAAAAAATTAAATATGTATTCTCAAAATAAACGTTATCATTACTGTCCACCTACATTTGGTTCACCCTATATATATAAATTTATGTACAATACTTATTTATAAAGATTATATATGATTCTTAAAATTACACAATGATAAAATATATACAATTTGGTACGCGCAAAATTGGTTTGTCGGTAACTAATATAAAAATAATATAAATGCGGAAAATTAACTGCGCGGCCCCACACTACTCTGCCCACGCGAGAGCACACGTATATCAAAAGTAGAAATATTCGGGTCTTGATTTGAATCGGATCCTTCGTCCAGCTCGCGTTGATCCTCGGTCGGCCTCGTTTCCGGTTGTTGCGTTGTCCTGCGCGCCCGTCCTGAGGTCTGTATTTGCTACCTCCGAGGTGCGTCCTCCATCGTCCTTTTTCCTTGCGTGCTTTTTCTCCGATCCGATGTCGTCCGATTGTGCGCCCGGTACCTGTGTGGGACCTGAAACTATATACGCCGGTTTTAAACGATTAATTGAAATGGCTTCTGATGATCCGTTAGTTTTTTCTATTACGAAGTACTTATCGTGGCGTTCGAGAACACGGAAAGGTCCTTGATATGGTGCCTCGAATGGTTTTCGAACGCGGTCGATGCGTACCCATACGTGGCTTGATTTGTGGAGTTCCGATGGAATGAATGATTTGGGGGCTGAGTGAATGTTTCCTTGAGAGAGTTGGGCGAAATCGATTTGCGTCATTTTCTTGGCTAATTCGGAGATGAATTTTGAATTGGATTTTGACGACGAATTGGCGATCATTGGCCTCGGGCATAATAGGGTGGTTCCGGTGACGGTGGTGAACGGTGAATAACCCGATTCGTTGGGGAGACTGCGTAAACCAAGGAGAACTATGGGTAAAGCGGGGAGCCAATCTTGTTTTCGAGCGATGATTGCTGTCTTGATGGTGCGATGAGATCTTTCAATTATTCCGTTGGTCTGAGGGCGATACGACAAAGTTCTTAGTCGGTGAAATCCGATGAGAGCTGAGAGTTCCCTAAAGAGTTCGGATTCGAATTGGGATCCGCGGTCCGTTATGACTTGCAGTGGTACACCAAATCTTGAAATCCATACATCGAGAAATGCGTGTGCTATTGATGTGGCTGTAGTATCAATCAGAGGATATGCTTCTATCCATCTTGTGGCACGATCGATGCAGGTTAGGAGATATCTATATGGGGAAGGATATGTTTGACCGGGCAAAGTGGTTGGCGGTAAGGGACCGACGATGTCGATATGTACCGTTTCAAATCTTGAACTTGGTAAATCGAAGGGGGTTATTTCTGATTTTGTATGGCGAGAAATTTTTGAGGATTGACATGATTCACAATTTCGGGACCAAGTTCGAATATCCTTATTCATTGAGGGCCAAAAGTATCTTGATTTAATGATACGAAGTGATTGCTTGATGCCTGGATGAGAAATATTATGAAATTGATTGAAGATGGAAGATCGATGCTGCTTGGGAACAAAAGGACGGGGATATGGCGTGGATGTATCGCAATATAAAGTTGTATTTTCTGGAAACGGGAACGGCTTGAGACGTGGGAGAAATTCTTGCGTTTCTTGATCTTTTTGTTGAGATTCCGCGATTGCTGATAAATCGAAAGCGTCGATATGTACTGCGTTTACGTTGCGTGAAAGGCAGTCCGCTACGACGTTTTCGGATCCACAGATATGTATTACATCGCATACGTATTCCGTGATGGCAGACCAATGACGTTGTTGTCGGTCTGTCTTGGCTCGTAAGGGACTCTTGTAGGCAGAAACCATCGGTTTGTGATCCGTGAAGAGTATTACTTGACGACCTTCTAAAAATTGACGGAAATGCAGGACGGCTAGGTATGCTGCGAGTAATTCTCTATCGTATGCGGCGTACGCTTGCTGAGTTGTAGTTAATTTCTTGGAAAAGAAGGCGATGGGAACTGGTGTGCTGTCGATTATTTGATGAAGAACTGCTCCAGCTGCTATTTGTGAGCAGTCCGTAACTAAATGAAGGATTGAGCTTGATGGAAGAGGATGACAAAGCGTAACGGCGTTCCGTAGTGCATCCTTGACATCTTGAAAGGCTTGAATTGCTTCGTCGTTCCACTGTAGACTTTTGCTTTTGACTTGAGTTCTGACGATTTCACTTAAAGGTGAGACTAAATCGGCGTAACGGGGTATCATATGGCGATAGAATCCCGTCATTCCTAGGAATCTTCTGAGGCTTTGGTAATCTTGCGGTTGGGGAATATCTTGAATTTCGGAGACTTTGTTTACAGGAGGACGAATGCCTGCTGGGGAAACTTCATGACCCAGAAATTCAATTTTGGATTGCTGAAATATGCATTTTTCTAAGGAAATTCTTAAATTGTGTTCTTGAAGGATCTTGAATACGCGTTCTAAGTCTTTCAAATGGTCAACTGCGTTATTGAATGGACTAAAATATCGTCGAGATACACAAATACGCAGTCAACTCCTCTGAAAATTGTATCCATGAAGCGTTGAAATGTTGCAGGGGCGTTTCTTAAACCAAATGGCATGTATAAATACTGAAATAAACCAAATGGAGTTGTTATAGCCGTTTTCTCGATATCTTCTGGGTGGACTGGAATTTGGTGATATGCTCTGACTAGATCGATTTTGCTAAAGCATGATTTTCCGTGCAGAGATGTTGACAGACTTCTTATATGAGGAAGTGGATATCTGTCCGGTTTCGTGACAGCGTTTAGGCTTCTATAATCACCACACGCCCGCCATTCGCCTGGTATCTTCTTCGGAACGAGGTGTAACGGTGAGGCCCATGGTGATTTTGAGGGTTCTATAATTCCATCTTGAAGTAAGTTGTTGAAAGTAGCCTTAGCTGAGGATAATTTATCGGGTGGAAGACGTCGAGGGCTTGCAAACACTGGTGGTGCGCTGCCAGTGTCGATGGTATGCTTGACAGTGTTGGTGGAAACTTTCTGCGGTTGAGCTGGTTTCAGTAGTGAGGAGTACTTGTCAAGCAGGTTCCTGATTTCTTGAGGTAATTTGTCGGTAGGGTTAATATTGATGAGGTGAAGGTCTTTGGATTGCACAGGTTTAGTAGTGGCTTGAAGAGTTGTTGCTCTATCCTTCAAAATGCCATGCTTGCAGTCCACAAGGATGTCATAATGGGATAGAAAATCGGCGCCGAGAAGTGGACTGGAGACTTGGGCGACGACGAATGGCCACCTGAATATTCTTCGTAATTTAGGAATTGATATGTCCAGTGTTACTTCTCCGAATATTTCGAGCGGCTGACCGTTTGCGGTGGAAATCTTTACTGCGGTTGGGTGGAGTTGACAATCATTGACACAAGTTGGTGGTAAAATTGAGATGCTCGCTCCTGTGTCAATGATAAAATTGACCTTCAGACTGGCGATGCGAGCTGCGACTGAGATCAGCGGCAGGCCGGACGTCGCGTTAATCACAGCCTGCTTATCTAGTTTTCCGACGTTTCTCTTGATGGTGAGGAAGATCTTGAATTTGGGCGTGACGAGGGGAGCAGCTTGGCGTCATCTTTATTTGGCCACTTGCACCATGGCCTGCAGGTCCTTGCTTGGGGGCCATAATAAAGGTGCGCGCGGCACACCACCGGCCGCTGATTCTCGCTGAAGGGTTTTAGGCCGATGGGGATATTCGTTCTTGGGCTTGTATTGGCTCGAGTTGACGTTGGCGCCGCGTAGCAGCTTTGTTGAGCGAACGGTATTAACTCATCGGCTAGTTTGCCGAGTTGAGTTAGCGTCAGCTCCTTTTGTGCTGCTACGACGGGCGCTATTGAGGATGGGAGCGCCTGGATGAATTTATGCTTCACCAAATCATCGCTGACGCCCACCTTCAGTGCCGTTTGGTGGATATCTTGAAGGAATTGGGAGGGCTTTCCAGTGAGAGGAGTGTTGGAGATGAGTCGTTCGAAGAGTTCTGGCTTCGTCTTTTCGTAATGACTCACGATTTCTTCTTTTAAATCGGTGTACGACTTGTTGGAGAGAGTTGCTGCTGAAATTCGTGAGACGACTTCGGGGGGTAACGAGGCTAGAACATGGAAAAATTTGGTCTCTTCGGATGTTATTCTGGAAATGTGGAATTGTGCCTCCATGATGGAGAACCATCCTGCGGCCGACGCTTCAGAGAACGTGGGTGGCTTGATGGTGACATGGTGCACTCCTGATTCAACAGATTCCATCTTGCGGGAATGTAATTCGGGTCTGCTGCTGCTTTGGTTCCGACCGGCTACTACGGGTGGGCGGCGAAGAGGCGTGGCTTCGGTTTGTTCCGCCCGGCGACTGAAGGATGCTGCTTCCGCTGGCTGCTTCGGGTCACTCCGGGGTCACCAATTGTAGCTGGTTCCTTCTTGGTGCTTTGTAGCCGGGAAGAATGAAGGATACGAGAGGCAGCTATCTCTTTTAGGGGCCTCTCGTGTCCTCTTCTCTCCCTGTCGTTTGGGGGGTTGGCGTCTTGAAGGAAAAGCCGGTCGTTTTCAGAGTTTATTGAGTTCTTGGTTGGCTGAGGTTATTTTACAGAAGATTTTGTTATTTTATATACAGCTGAATTAATTAAATATATATATAAATTTATGTACAATACTTATTTATAAAGATTATATATGATTCTTAAAATTACACAATGATAAAATATATACAATTTGGTACGCGCAAAATTGGTTTGTCGGTAACTAATATAAAAATAATATAAATGCGGAAAATTAACTGCGCGGCCCCCAAGTCTGAATTACTTCTGACAGTACCATACCATTCAATTGAAATTCAGGAAATTTTATATATTTGTAGGCCTTGGTCCTCATAATCATAACATGACTTTTAGCAGGATTATATTTTATGTCGTTATCCTTTCCATACCTTTCACACACCTTCAAAAGTGTGCTGAGTCTTTTTACAGATGGAGAAATAAGAACTAGATCATCTGCATATATCAGATGATTAACAATCATTGTAGTCGCGCCCCTCTGAAAAAACTGGCACGTACGCCCATGCGTGATGGTGTGCGAGTTGACATTCTAGGATTTGTTTGAAAGGCATCTCTTACTAATTCGACATTTTCTTGAGAGGTACCTGGACGTCCTGTTCTTTTAAATTTATTGACCAGCTCGCGAATTGCTTTGTCTGTAGGTCCTGGTTTGTGAAATCTTCTTTCAATTTTTTCTCGAACTTCTTTGCACTTCTTCCCTTGGAAGTAGAAAATAAAAGAGAATTATAATTATTTCAGCAAAATAGATAGGAATTTTTGGACCACCCTGTACAGTATACACTATTTACACAATTTATAAACTCTTTCTTTCATTCATGAAAGCGTCCAAATTTTTCTTAAAACTATCTAAGGACCTACTGTTTACCACATCATATGGCAAGTCATTCCAAAAAATCTACTACTCTATGACTGAAAAAGTATTTTCATAGATCAAGCCTACAAGTCTGTTTTCTAATTTTCTTATTATGTTTTCGAGTTTTTCCATTAGAGTAATAAGAAAAAGTTACATCTAAAATTTTCAAACCTGAAAACATTTTGAACATCATCGTATTTCCCCTCAAACAGCGTCTCTCAAAACTCAACATGCCCAGTTCTTTTAATCTTTCCCCGTGTTCCAATCTTCTTAGGTTAGGGATAAACTTGATTGCTCGATGTTGCACATGAACAACGCATTTCGTAATGAGAGTCCAGTAGCGCTGTCGCCGACCTGTCCTGGATCTCCATTGGCCGGAGTATGCGGTAACTAGTGGTTTATGGTTACTGAAGAACGTTACATTTCGCCCTTCTATGAAATGACGAAAGTAGAGAACAGCAAGATAGGTAGCTAAAAGTTCTCAGTCGTACGTTGAGTTCGCCTGTTGTGTCGCGGACATTTTTTTAGAGAATAAAGCGACTAGAACGGATTCTCCATTGACCATTTTTTTATGCAGGAAGGAGGGGGTCAAGGGCAAATGCCTGCAAAATCACCCCCCCCCCCTTTTTCATAGAAGAAGAAGAAAGCCAACATCAAAGTCTGGGGTTTTCGAGATGCCTAGACACTCTGCGTTTGAAAGATGGGAGGTCATAGACAGGAGGAAAGATAGATTGAGGAAGATTGTTCTAGAGTTGACTGGTTCAGTAGATGAAAGATTGAAAATATCGATTAACTCTTGTGTTAGATAGTTGGACAGAAAATGAATGAGAAAGTGTAGAAAGTCTGGTGCTACGTACTTTTCTTAAATGAAGAGGCATGTGGTGAGAGAGTTCAGAAGAGCAATGTCCGTTATAATAGCGATAGTAAAGAGAGAGTGAGGCAACATTGCGGCGAAGAGAGAGAGATTGAAGACAATCAGTAAGAGGCGGGAAATGATGAGACGAAAAGCTTTGATTCCACCCAGTCAAGTACGGCTGTGTGGGTTGTGCCACCCACACATGAGAAGCATATTTCATACAGGGGAAAACAAGACCTCGTACTGAGACAGTAACTGCAGTGGCGGTCCTAGCTTACATGACGCCCTGGGCGAACCTCACCTTCAGCGCCCCCCCCCCCTGTTCGCCAACACACACACATTCGAATACCCCCAAAATAAAGGACAGACATAACTCTTTCACAAAATAACTTTTTATTGGACTAATTGTTGGAACTTCAGAACCAAAACAAAGCACTCAAATTTCTGAATTTTACAAATCCTTCATCACGTAAATAGAATAACTCACTTAAGAGAATGTAATTATGATACTATGAACAGGAAAAATACAAATTAAATTGCACAACTGCCATAAATAAACTAGAGAATCAAATTTCTAAATTGTACAAATGCTCTATCACATAAATAGAATAAGACACTTAAGAGAGGGTAATTATTATGCTACACTTTGAACAAGAAACAAAATAAATTGCACCACAGCACAACTGCCATTGTTTAGGTCTTTTGTGGGAAGGTTTATGGAAAATGCAATAGATAGTTTTTTATTAATAAAAATATATTTATTGATCTTTTATTTATTTTATTTTATTTTTTATTTTTATTTATTTCTTTATTTATTTATTCTTATTTTTATTTTTTTTTTTTGCAGGCGCTCATGCCGCCCCTCCACAAATGCCGCCCTGTGCGGCTGCCCATATTGCCCATATGAGGAACCGCCACTGAGTAACTGAGTGGGGGTGAAGAAACCGCGGAGGAGGTACAGCACACATAACCTCTTAGAAGCTATTTTAGAAAGAGTATATGTGATCTTTCCAGGAAAGATCACGAGAAAAAGAAACGCCAAGAATGTTAAGAGAAGAGGAAGGATTGAGTTGTTTGTTGTTGAAGGTAAGGGGATAGTTGTGTGGAAGATTGTGACGAGTAGACAGAAGGAGGAACTGAGTTTTTGAGACATTGAAAGCCACAAGGTTTTCTCTGCCCCAATCAGATATAGCAGAAAGATCAGAGGTCAGGTGTCCCATAGCCGTCCTCAGTGCCGTATTAAGGACTTTTGGGCCCTGGGGCCAAAATATTCTTCGGGTCCCTCAAGAAGACAAATTTTCGAGTTATGTAAATTATGATAATAAAACCATTTATTTCTAAATCAAATAAAGCAAGTTTTACACAAATACCAAGCTGCTACAATTACACCAAACCAATTACTCAACTACAAGTCCACTACTAATCTACCAAAGTTGGTCACAAAATCATCCACCACCAGTATACAAAAGATTTTTGAGCTGCTTCATATCACTAAATTTTCCAATTACAAGCTCAGTATTTAAATTCTGAAAATATCGTTTTCTGTGCATAACAATGACAGACTTTGCAATTTCTTTTAGGTTAGTATTTGACGTTTAACATTTTTAATCATGCTCAAATGAGAAAAAGAATGCTCCGCAGTTGCATTTGACATCATCAAACACAAATAAATGCGGAAAGCAATGAAAGCATTTGGGAAAACAGCCCTCAGTTTGTGAATTTCCTGTAGTACTCCATATGGGCGAGTGTCAGCTAAAGTGTTTTGTTTGATAAACAGTACAAAATGCTGAAATTCAAATGGGAAGCTGTCCTCAAAATCATTTGGGTAATGGACTAGCCAGATTTTTGTGCTTTTGATGCTTCCTCTGAAGTTAGTTGAAAGATATTGTTGAGCATTCCAAATTTATCATTGATATCATTATAAACATCGGCCCCTAAAACAGCTGGGCCCTGGGGCCTGGCTCCCCCCTGGCCCCCCTTAATACGCCACTGGCCGTCCTACGCGAATCATGAAGTGACTGCGTGAAGGACGCTTTGGGAAGCGGGTGGAGAAGTGAAAAGTGGAATCATCGGCATAGGAGTGAATAGGACAAGAAGTACGAATTAAAAGATCATTAATAAATAAAAGGAAAAGAGTAGGTGACAGGACAGAACCCTGAGCAACACCACTGTTAATAGCTTTAGGAGAAGAACAGTGACCATCTTCAACCGTAGCTATAGATCGGCCAGAAAGGAAATTAGAGATGAAGGCACAGATAGAAGAATAGAAACCGAAGGAGGGCAGTTTGGAAATTAAAGATTTGTGCCAGACTCTATCAAAAGCTTTTGATATGTCTAGCGCAATAGCAAAAGTTTCACCAAAATCCAGAAAGGAGGATCTACAGATCTACAGAAGCTAAGGCTAACAAAGAACCTAAGATCCACTCAAAGGTTAGTCCAAGAGAAAGAAGAGAGTAGGGGATTAAAAGAAGAGAATAGAGAGTTAAAAGAAGAGAATAAGGGGTTAAGTAAGTAACAAAACCTATCATTCGTGGGTTAACATTCATTCAGAAAAAGAGAGAGAAAGACTCACCAGCATCACCCGCCGGCCACTGCCGACAAGTCGGAAAAATAGTTGAAGGAAATAGGAAAGGGGTGAAAGATGAAAAGAAGTAAAATAAGAACGCTTACAAATCATGCAAACACAGTCTTAACTCAAAGAAACACTGTCATACCATGCAAACTACAGACATGCAAGTAAAAAACAAGCATGAAGAGTGTGACGTATGAAGTATGAAGAGTGATCAAGAGTCAGAGAGATATGCAAGAAGATCGCTAGTAGAGCGTCCCTTGCGGAACCCATACTGACGATCTGAAAGAAGATTGTGAGAAAAGAGATGTTTAAGAATCTTCCTATTACGGACAAATTCGAACACTTTAGAAAGGCAAGAAATCAAAGCAACTGGACCATAGTTGGGAGGTTGAGAGCGGCTACCCTTCTTTGGGTCAGGCTAAATGAAAGCGAACTTCTAGCAAGAAGGAAAAGTACCAGATGAGAGACAAAGACGAAAGAGTTTGCCTAGGCAGGGTGTCAGCACAAAAGCCCAGTTCTTAAGAACAACAGGAGGAACACCATCAAGACCGTACGCCTTCCTAGAGTTGAGCCCAGATAGAGCAGAAAAACATCTTTGGAAGAGATTCTAATTTCAGACATAATAAAGTCAGAGGAAGGAGGAGATGGAGGAATAGCACCGGAATCGTCCACGGTTGAATTGTAAGCGAAAGTTTGAGCGAAGAATTCACCTTTGTCAGGAGAAGAGACTGCAACTGAGCCGTCGTAATGGAAAAGAGGAGGGAAAGAAGAGGAAGTAAAGTTGTTGAAGAGGTTCTTAGCTAGATGCCAGAAAGCGCGAAAAGAATTAGAATTGGATAGGTTTTCACATTTTTGTCGGATGAAGGAATTTTTGGCGAGTCGAAAAACAGATTTTGCACGATTCCGGGCGGAAATATAAGCTGAGTGAAAGTCAGGAGATGGATAGCGACGGTACCTTCTGAAAGCCTCCTCTCTGTTGCAGATAGCATTGGAACAAGTAAAGTTAAACCAAAGTGTTTTTGCATTAGTAGTAGGAATAGAATTTGGAAAGTACGCCTCCATGCCCGAAAGAATCACCTCTGTGATGCGCTCAACACACTCGAAAGGACCCCGGCCACGGAAGCAGTAATCATTCCATGGGAAATCACGGAAGTACTGCCTAAGACCTCCCAATCAGCGGCACCGAAGTGCCATAGGTGCTTCTTCTTGGGAGGATCCAAAGGCCGAATTGGAGCGATAGGACAGGAAACAGATATTAGATTGTGATCGGGAGCCCAACGGAGAAAAAGTTTCACAGAGTAAGAAGAAGGATGAGAGGTAAAAAATAAATCCAGAATGTTGGGCATATCTCAAAGGCAATCGGGGATACGAGTAGGGTGCTGCACAATCTGCTCCAGGTCATTTAGGATAGAAAAGTTGGAAGCTAGTTCACTAGGATGTCAGTGAAATGGGAGGAAAGCCAAAGGTGGTGGTGAACATTGATATCTCCTAAAATGGAGATTTCAGCAAAGGGAGAGCGGGATAGAATGTATTCCACTCTGGAAGTGAGGTAGTCAAAAAATTTTGGATAGTCAGTAGAATTAGGGGAAAGGTAAACAGAGGAGATGTATTTAGGTTGAGATTGGCATGTAAGCCGTAGCCAGAGGATATAGAATTCGGAAGACTCGAGTTCGGGAATACGAGAACAAGTTAGGTCATTGCGTACATATATGCAACATCCACCTTTGGAGTGAAATTGAGTATCAAGAAAGTAAGAGGGTACAGAGAAGGAGTTGCTGTCAGTCGTCCCAGACACCTGAGTTTCAGTGAGGAAAGGAAGATGAGGTTTAGAGGAGGAGAGGTGGTGTTTAACAGATTGAAAATTTGAGAAAAGGCCACGAATGTTGCAGAAGCTTAAGAAAAGTGAATGAGGCAGAGGCCCAGAACATCTCAAATGGGCGGTAGAAGATTCAGCCCCGCTGTCCCGGTCTGCGTTCCTGGTATCGGCAGCGAGTTAGTCAGAAGTGGGAACATTTATGGTCCCCTCCCCAGGGGACTCCGAGGCTCTTGAAGTTAATGTCATTTTTTTCTTAAATTTTGAAAAGATTATGTAGTGTGTAAGACTTATGTATATGTAGTGAGGCATAGGGAGAGAAGTGTGTGTTTGAGAGCATGCTGGACTGCTCACAGGGTAGATGAGACACGGAAAAAGATAAGCTAAGGAGGACAGTGACAAGAGAAACGGGAGTTCCCCTATCTTCTGTCCCCCGGAGTACTTCTCTGGTCGATTGGTGTTTACAATCTCCTCCTTTGGTGCAATGCAGCGCTAACCGTAATCTGAGAACAGTCAGTCACTAGTTGGTAGGTGATGCAGCTGGGTAGAGGATGACGCAAGGTGATAGCGTCTGGGATGGCGGTTTTGACGTTGTCAAACGCTTGGTTTGCATCTTTGGTCCAGAGAAAAATTTTAGATTTAGTTTGAAAAATCGCCGAAGGCCCGCGTAGTCCGCAGGACGAGGAACTTGCCGGATCTCAGACACCTTCTGGACAGGAGGTCGAAGACCTGCTGCATGACATAGTGTCCCAGAAATTCGATGGCAGCCTGCTGAAACACAAACTTATCCGTAGAAATTCGGGTATTTCTTTACTATTACACCGGTCTCCGGTAGAAAGTTTTAAAAGCTGGTTTTCAATGTTTTTCAATGTGCTGAATTAAAAAAATGATACTCATTTCCGTCGCAAATGATTTGTTAAAGAGTTATTGAAGCTTAAACTCTCTAACGGGAAAAGGGTAAAAAAATGGCGCTTCCACTGATTTTAATTTGAATCAGTTAGTGGACATGGCTTTCTGTGGTCTGTGCTCCTTTTATTATTTTCGCTGTATCGCCGAATTTTATGGAAATTCAGAAAAAGCTACAGCTTTTCTTCGGGCACACGGTGTTCTTCCTCAAGTGGTGAAGTGTCCTCGTTGTGACTCGGATTGTACTCTTCGTGAGGAACAGAAAGTGCGGCGGTGCCATAAGAGTTACCCCGTTCTCAAGACTAAGAAAAGACGGCGCTGTGATTTTTTGGTGTCTGCTTACAAAGGGTCGTTTTTAGATAATGCTAATATAGCTGCATGGAAGATTATTCTTTTTGTTAACCATTTTTTAAGTCATCTATGGAACCATAAAACTGTTGTGAAGTGCTTTCATATGTCCATCAGAACTTCAGTAGACTGGAGGTCGTTCTGTAGTGAGGTTACAGACGATTGGTTTCGTAACCAGGATCCTATTGGAGGGGACGGTGTAGAGGTGGAGATTGACGAAACTTTAATTGTGCGAAGGAAATACGAACGAGGTCGTGTTCTCAGTCAAATATGGTTATTTGGTGGCATAGAAAGAATCAGTAAACGCCGGTTTGTGCTGCCATTAACAGGTTCTATTGGTGAAAAACGGGACAAAGCAACACTGATTCCTCTCATAGAAAAGTATATTCGTGCCGGGTCTTTGATTTATAGTGATTCTTGGGCTGCTTATAAAAGTATAAGTGATTTAGGCTACAAACACTTCGTGATCAATCACTCTGAAAATTTCGTGGGCCCAGAAAATTCCTACACACAGAACATTGAACGGTTCTGGCGCGATTTGAAAGAATGGGTGAAGAGGCCAGGTATTCGTTCAAAGTATTTATATCATTACCTGGCTAGATACCTGTTCATTTCTTCTTTTGAGAGCGAGGACTGTCTTTTGCACTATTTTTTTCTTCAAGCTGCTCGATTGTATCCACCTCTCTCCGACCGACAGCGACCCCCAGACTATTGAAGATTTGGACGAATCTTCAGAAGAAGAGGATGAGCCCCAGCCTGGCAATTCACGTGATTAAGGTATTTTTTGTAATTTTTTATAATTTTGGATAACGTTAGGGGTTAGGTTAGGTTAGGTTAGGTTAGGTTTCCTTAGGTTGTTTTAGGTTCGGCCAATTTTGAAGGTGAAATTTATGTTTTTCCTATGGTTTTTGATGTGTTTTGTATTAATCTGACTTTCAAAATCTTCGGAAACCACTCGTTTTTGTGATTCTCCCCACTCAAAAACTCCCGGTTCCCACTGGGGTTCCCCAGGTAAAAAGGGTAAAAAATGGTAAAAAAGGGTAGAAAGTTTTAAAAGCTTTAAGCTTCAATAACTCTTTAACAAATCATTTGCGACGGAAATGAGTATCATTTTTTAATTCAGCACATTACAAAACATTAAAAACCAGCTTTTAAAACTTTCTACCGGAGACCGGTGTAATAGTAAATATTTACCGAAATTCGAAGATTTATACTTCTGAAGGATTCGGAATACTGTATTAAAATCGCATTCAAACTGTATTCAAGCATGCTGTTTGTCATTTTCCGATGCCAGTAGTATGTCATCAAGGTAAATAAATACACAATTGATGTCGCGGAAGATGTTGTCCATAAATCACTGGAAGTTGGCTGCGGCGTTCTTCAGTAAACCAAAAGGCATATAAACATACTCGAAAAAGGCCAAACGGAGTGGTGATAACAGTCTTCTCGCAGTCGGTAGAATTCATAGGAGTTTGATATGTCTTGGTACGGTCGATTTTACTAAAGCGAGTTTTGTCGTAACATTTTGAAACGAGACTGCGGATGTGGGGCAAAGGATACATGTCCGGTTTTGTTATGGTATTTATTTATCGATAATCACCACAGGGGCGCCATTCCCCGGGTTGCTTCTTCGGAACGAGGTGGAGTACTGCAGCGAAGAACATGGTGGCTTCGAAGGACGGCCAATGCCAGAATTCAACAGAAAGGCATCTTTGGCAGCTTGCAGTTTGTCCGGAGGTAAAGGTCGAAGTCGCGCAAACGTAGGAGGAGCACTGTCCGTATCACTAGTGTAGTTTACAGGGATTCGAGTCGGTGGATCATTCGACGTTGGCGGCTGATATGGGTCTAACACAGACGCATATTTCCGCAGCAAGTGCTAACTCTCGTCTGGAAAGTTGTCAATGCAGTTAATGACGACGGGGAAAATGATCCGATTCATGGGCCAGTTTTTGCCACGAAATAAGTCTGTCTATCGCGTAACACACCGGCCATGCAGTCCACAAGCAAATTAAAGTTAAATAATGAGGTGACGTGTGTATATATATATATATACACACAAGGACAAGCTTGACCTTCGCGAAATGAGAAATCATCGCGCGAAACCTTTGTAAGGTAAGGTAAGGTGTGTGTATATATATATATATATATATATATATATATAGCACCTTTGGTTAGCTTCCGCCCGAATTGTTCATTCTGACGAAAGTCAAGCTTTTCACTCCACCTTAGACCTACAGTTTAACGTGGAATCTGAACCACGCCCCATCAGCAGCCCAGCGTCTTAACTACTAGGCCACCTAGGGTTACCCATTTATCTACCAACCACTTTCTTGTGTGGAAGGATGAACAGCTGGGTTTTGCTGCGCGCCGGCTGCCGTCGGGTCTCGAACCAGGGGCCGAGGGATTCGTAGTCAGCGACGCTAACCACTACACCACCGAGGCCCATATATATATATTATATATATATACAGGGCGTCCCAAAAAAATGTATACACACTTTAAATAATTATAAAGGCAGTGTTTATTAAAATACATTTCATTTTCAAAATGTAATAGAATCTACAGACATTATTTAATTGTTTTGTCAACGCCTGTTTTCAAACTGACGTCCGTTCTGGTCCAGGCACTGCTAATAACGCGAAGCAATGGAATCGCAAACATCACGAAACATTTCGTTTGGTATTTGTGTGCATTCTCGTTCAATGGCTGCTCTCAATTCAGCGACTGTTGCAGGTTTTATAGCGTAGACTTTGTCTTTTAAGTATCCCCATAAAAAAGTCTAGTGGTGTGAGGTCTGGTGAACGCGGAGGGTATTCTACGAAACCCCTTCGTCCAATCCACATCCACATCGTGCCAAGTACCACTCGCAATACTCCACTCTTCGGTCCGGATCATCTTCATTAATAGCATGGACTAATCTTGGAATGTAACTTTTCCATTGATAGCGCTTCAAAATGCGTTGGACAGACGATTCTGAAATTCCTACCTCACGACTCGCTTGCCGCACAGATTTTCTTGGACTTTGGTGATACGTTTCCAGTACTCTTTCTTGCTTTGTGGGGCTTGTCGATGTCCGTGGTCTTCCGGAACGCTTCTTGTGGACATTCTGAACAGTTCCATCGGCTTCAAACTTATCTCTAATTCGAGTGATGGTAAGTCGCGTTGGTGGATCTGTTTGAAACTCCCTCCTAAACTGTCTTTGCACTTCAACTGCGTTTTCACACTTCCAGTAGCATTTTAGAATGAATTTCCTTTGTTCAAAGCTTAGTCTGACTGCCATTATTAATTCTAATGGGTTTAACTTGGAAAGAAAGAAACATCAATTGAGCTATCAGCTGTTAAAGTGTGTATACATTTTTTTGGGACGCCCTGTATATATATGGGCCTACAGTAAATAAGTCACCGAATGAAAAGTTCGGAGCACCGACAATTCAGCGCAGGACAATTCAGCGCCGACAATTCAGCGCCGACAATTCAGCGCCGACAATTCAGCGCAAAGACAATTGTAAGACAATGTAAGTGGGAGGGTATTTTTTAATACATGTTCGATATGTTGTGTGGCTAATGTTTTTGGTTGGTCAGCTGTATCGTCGGGCACAGATCCTATGTCGCCATGTCCATCGTCCACCGTGCTGTGCCTAATAACCACAGGAATCTCTGTAGGGCTCTTATAATTTTCGTACTCGTGAAGAAATTTCTGCAGAGCTTCTTGGTATAAGATTCTTTTCTCATCAGGTGTTTTTTCACTGTTTAATAGGGCTAACAATTCGCTTTCCATTCTTTTAAGTCTGCTTTTACGGGGATCTAGATACGTGTCTGGATTCCTTTGCAGTGAAGCGTACACCTCGTGGGGAATCACTACCACTTTCTTCATTATATTAATCTAGTCAGTAAAGGACCCAAAACTGAAAATAAGATGGGGAGAAATGACCCTCCTGTTTGTACAATAATTCGTTTTTTCTTCGCTACAGTTTGGCTTTTACGAGCGAGTGCACGTATTATGTTCTTGTAGCGGCGTAGGCGAGCCTTCTGATGGGTTTTCATTGATACATTGCAATTTATAACGTTAAGACAGATTTCACAGATGCATTTTAAAAAGTCGGCATCGATATTTTTAATAAACATCTGCTGCAATGCCCGGGGCAGTCGATGATAGATTTTTATTAATTCACGGTATTTCTTTAGTCTCTTTGTCATTCTGGAATATACACCGTTTCAGGCTCGTTTGGAAATATATTCGTTCGCAGAAGCACTCTAAACGTGTTTCGCGGATGAAGGTCGCAAAGCAAATATCCGTAACGCGTGCTTGTAGCTTCTTTATAAACTTCCAAAAACTCCTTACGCTGATTCGGGAACATTTGATTGGCTAATACCCCAATTTGTGATACATCTCTACGTTGCGCGAATAAGACTAGATATTGCGTATTTAACGACACATCGCGCATGTATCTATTTTTGAAAAATAGATTCTGATTGATGAAGAACACGCTTATGTTAAGATGGTGGGAGAATACTGTAAATGTCTCGGCAAACGTTTTATCCATCTCCAACATGAGATCGTCAATTACAATGATTGTATGTTCATTTCCCTTTAACGAATTAACGTCATATACGCCTTTGTGGAACAAAATATCATCTTGGTACTCGTTGAACACTGATTGATACGTCGAATAGCACCATATAACTTTACGCACAAATTTCGAGAACATCTCTCCCTTTTCTTTAATGATTTTAAGCATAAACACAGTTTTACCACATCCTGTAGGTCCAGATATAATACATGTGGATGGGCTCGTGAATCTGAATTTTTCTACAGAGTCCATTTCTAACACGTCACACTCCTAAGTGGGTCATTTACAAAATATTACAAATTTTGAGTGCTGTTCCTTATATTTCTTCTCCCACAGAACCGTGAATGACGATGAGGTAGAGCAGCCCATCATTACGGATGACCTCGACGACAGTGTAGTTGTGATCTCCTCCCCTGCCAACGACCCCTCACCAGCGATACCGGTAGCACGTCCAAAGCGGAGGTATGAGAACCCCACGTCAGGTATAAAGCGCCCGAAATACGCGCCTGTTGCAGCGGTAATAGATCCCCAACCCTCAACCTCTTACGCAACAAGCCCCCCAGCAGCACCTCCCGCTAATATATCCCCTTATTCATCCGCCGCCCCCCGTTCTGTTAAGTCTACAATAATAGAGCCCCAACCCTCAACCTCCTACGCAACAGACCCCCAGCAGCACCTTCCTCTAATATACCCCCTAATTCATCTGCCGACCCCCGTTCTGTTGAGGATGGTATAACGCTCGAATTGGTGCGATCCGCAGCCCCCACCCCAGCCTTGACTAGAAATCGGTATAGAGTCAGGGTCGACCCTAGAGTCATGTATAGCAATGGAACTGAGCGCGGGTTACGCCGGGTTGTACAGCATATTATAGAGTTTGCTCTTCAGAATCGTGACGAGCGTGAAGTCAGGACGAGTCTGTCCTTTGGATTCGGGTCAGATGACGGTGATGTAGACGATTATTGGGTGATTGTGCCATTTAGACGTTTGGCGGCTGAAGATGTAGAATATATATTAGGACGTATAATGCAAGCCGCCCAAAGTAGTATAGCCTTCAATGTGGACAACTTCACAGTAAATATTGACCATGTATACCGTGTTGCGGGTCATAGTGCCATACCGTATACTCTTAACTTCAATTCTCCGACTATTTACCGAAAGCATATAAACGTCGATCGTGGTTGCGGCTTTATAGCAGTACTCTTAGCACGTATGTTTACTGTACAAAATACACGAACTCAAAAAATTTGGTTGCCTACAGTCGTGGAGCGTGCCTGTAAACTAGCTGTAGACTGTTGTAGTGAATACTCTTATTTTAGTTTCAAGATAAATGTTAATTTTACCGTCTTGAATTTCGGAATAGTATAAATTCATTTTAAATTAGTTACCCCATTATAATTCAATTGTGAACCACATTAATACTAATTTTATGTATACTATATTATTTTATTGTATGTAAACATAATTAATTATATATCACAATTGTCAGTTAATTATTTATATTCAAATATTTATTTTAATCTAATACCATGTCCATTTTGCAAATAAATAATAGAAAACCAAAACTACCGTCACAAATTTCTTCTACTACTTCTTTCACCACCTTTCTCTACAAAAAAAAAAAAAAATGGTGTCAATAATCCAGCAGGGTTGAAAGCACCTTAAACAGAAAAAACAAACAATAGAAAACCAAAGGTTATATTTTCCACCTTTGGTACTGTCGCAGTTTCGCCTAACGGACTCAATACGGCTAGTGAGATAATCACTGGTTGGCACTTAACTAGCGGCAGTGCTTATGGCTACATCATCCAGGTTAACCTATACCGGATAGATGCGCTACGGTCCCAAGCCGTAGCTTGCCTAGGCCGACGACGACGACGACGACGTAAACTAACAATTGGTGACCCCGGAGCTGGATTACCCCTTTTACCCGAATGACTAGGACTAGACTGTAATGTCGTTCGTGCCCATCACCCCTTCACCCGAACGACTAGGACTAGACTGTAACGTCGTTCGTGCCCACCACCCCCTTCACCCGAGCGACTAGGACCAGACTGTAATGTCGCTCGTGCCCTCTGCCCCTCACCCCTGCCCGTGCGCTCTGTGCCTGCGCTCGTCTCAACCTCCACTCCTTCGTTGGGAACTTGTCTTGCTTGTACGTCAGCAAGCATAGGAGAAGATGCCTGACGACGCTGGTGCCATCTCCCACTTGAGCGTAAAGCTCCCCGTCTTCTGGTCGGGTGATCCATTTATCTGGTTCCACCAAGTGGAATCACAATTCAACTTGGGAAGGATCACCGCTAGCAGGACGAAATACGATCATGTTTTGTCCTCTCTACCAGCGAGCATCATCTCTGAAGTCCGTGACGTCATCGTATCTACTTCCACGAGTGAGGACCCATACAACGATCTGAAGTCTGCCATCCTGTGCCGCACCACTGTCTCCGAGCGTGAGAAACTACATCAGTTAATCTCAAAAGAAGAACTTGGAGACCGTAAGCCCACTCAAATGCTGAGGGCTATGCAGTGCGCTCTAGGCGAACGCGCACAAACCTTCGATAAGGACATCTTTAGACAGTTGTTCTTGCAGAAACTTCCTCCATCAGCTCAGCGTGTCTTGGCCACTATGGATCCTGCTACTCCAGTTGATAAACTAGCAGAAACTGCCGACAAAGTAGTAGAGATTGACACAGCTCCGGTCAACAACGTGAACACACAATCGGAACTGGAGTTGAAAGTGAAAGAGTTAAGTCAACAACTCAACCACGTTTGTTCTCTGCTACAAAATCAACGGCAAAGAAGCCATTCTCGGTCAAGATTTACGAAGAGGCATCGTTCGAGTTCCGGGAAGATCTGCTTCTACCACTCCAAATTCGGAAAGAAGGCTAGAAAGTGCATCTCCCCTTGCAATTTTTCGTCGGAAAACCTCAGCAGCGAGTCCTAATGGCGTCTAGTACTCGCACTGCCAACCTGTTATTCATAAAGGACAGGAACTCTGGTGTCAATTTCTTGGTTGATACCGGAGCGTCAGTCAGTGTATTCCCTCAAAAATCTGGTCATACGCACTCGGAATCTCCGCCTCTATACGCTGCTAACGGTTCACGCATACCCACGTACGGTACTCAGTCGCGTGAACTAAACTTGGGCCTTCACCGATCCTTCAAGTGGATTTTCATCTGTGCTCAAGTGCAGCATCCCATAATCGGCGCTGACTTCCTCCAGCATTTCAAACTCCTGGTGGATCTTGACAAGCGACGCTTATGCGACCAGGCCACACTGCTTTCTGTTCTTGCCAAACAGGTTGCCCTTCCGGACGCCTCGAACTCTGCACTTTCCCTCGTTCCCCCTAATTCCATGTACCAGTGCCTTTTCCAGCGATATCCAGGAATTCTTCAACCGATGCAGATGGGTGATACCATTAAGCACACCATTACCCATCACATTACAACAAAAGGTCCCCCTGTGTTTGCAAAACCCAGACGTCTTGCCCCGGACAAACTGAAAGCTGCCAAATCGGAATTCCAGCTTATGCTGGATCTTGGGATAATAAGACCTTCCAAAAGCAGTTGGTCCTCTCCCCTACACCTGGTCCAGAAGAAGTCAGGAGACTGGAGACCATGTGGGGATTACCGGTTTTTTAATTCGACAACCATCCCGGACCGATATCCGGTACCAAATGTCCAAGACTTTACTTCTCTTCTCCACGGCAATCTATCTTCAGTAAAATAGATCTCGTTAAGGCTTTCCACCACATTCCCGTAGAGCCTTCGGATATTCCCAAGACTGCAGTTTGTACACCATTTGGGTTATTCGAATTTTTGAAGATGCCGTTCGGGCTACGGAATGCTGCGCAAACCTTTCAGAGGTTTATAGATGAGGTCACCAGAGGCTTAGACTTTGTTATGCCTACATCGATGATTTGCTTGTGGCCAGCTCAACGGAAGAGGAACATAAGGAACATCTTTCACTCCTCTTTCAACGCTTAGAACAATACGGTGTTACTATTAATGCATCTAAGTGTGTGTTTGCACAGCCAACCTTGGAATTTCTTGGTCACACGATTTCGCAGCACGGAATTACCCCCCTTCAGGACAAGTGTGAAGTGATAAAAAATTACCCTATGCCAAATAATCAGCGTGAGTTACGTCGGTTTCTAGGTTTGGTAAATTATTACCACAAGTTCATTAAAAACTGTGCCAGTGTTCTTGCTCCTCTACACGCTATGATCACACACAAACGCAAGGTAACGAAATTGGTATGGTGTAGCGATAGGTTACAGGCGTTCGACAATGCCAAAAATGCTATCAATAGTGCATTGTCTCTGTCATTTCCTATCAGTGATGCCCCCCTAACTCTGACGGTCGATGCCTCAGATGTTGCGATCGGTGGGGGGTGTTGGAACAAACCATTAACGGTCAACAAGCACCCATCGCGTTTTACTCGAAAAAGCTGCAGCCAGCCCAAACGCGTTATAGTGCTTTCGGACGTGAACTTCTTGCTATTTACTTAAACGTGAAGCATTTTCAACATTTCCTTGAAGGCCGAGAGTTTTGTGTTTTTACCGACCACAAACCTTTGGTCACTGTCTTCAATAAAAACAGCTGTAACCACTCTCCCAGAGTCATCAGGCAACTCGATTATATCTCGCAATTTACCACAGATATCCGCCACATCAAAGGTGTCTTGAACACTCCAGCGGATGCACTTCAAGAATAGAGATTACTTCTGTTACCCTCAGCTCTACACTGTGGAATGCTATTGCACAGGATCAAGATAAGGATACGGAACTACAAGACCTGCTCAGAGAAGACTCCACTCACTCACTTTCCCTCAAGAAAATGAGTGTGCCAGGATTGTCTGTGCCCCTCTATTGCGACGTATCAACAGCTGCTATTCGCCCTTATGTCCCTCCATGTCACAGAAAAGCAGTCTTCAGGATCTTCATAAGCCCTCCCATCCTGGTATCCGTGCTTCGCAACACCTGGTTACCTCTCGCTTTGTTTGGCCCTCGATGCGGAAGGATGTCAAACATTGGACCAAAACGTGCCTTGCCTGCCAGCGTGCCAAGTCCAAAGGCACACCAGGTCCCCCTTTGACGCATTTTCCGCCCCCATCCCAGCGATTTGAGGTAATTCATGTAGACATTTGGCCCTCTTCCAGTGATTCAAGGCCAACGTTATCTGCTCACCTGTCTCGACCGCTTTCAGATGGCCTGAAGCCATCCCACTTCCTGATATCCAAGCGGACACTGTTGCAAGAGCCTTTCTTCATGGATGGGTATCAAGATTTGGATTGCCGACAAAAGTCATCACTGACCAAGGTCGCCAATTTGAGTCTCGCTTTGGAAGAAGTTTACCAGCCTTGTTGGGTACAGTACATGCGCATACCTGTGCGTATCATGCCGCAAGCTAACGGCCTCGTCGAACGCTTCCACGCCAGCTGAAGTCATCCCTTATGTGTCACGAAGACTCCCATTGGATGGATAAGCTTCCACTCGTTTTGCTTGTATTCGCTCTGCATTTAAGAGTGATCTGAAGACTACAGCGGCTGAACTAGTCTATGGACCAACACTGCGGCTACCAGTGGCTACTTCAATGCAGGGGATAAGTCATGTGATCCTACGGAATTCGCTCAAACACTGTCCTCTCACATGCAGTCCCTTCAGCCTGTTCCCCCTCGATGACTAGCCAACAGAACATCTTGTTTCCCCAGCCCTCCAGTCTTGCACCCACGTTTTCGTTCGTGTACCTCTCCCAAAACGGCCTTCCATGTCCATAGACGGGCCCTATGAAGTTCTCCGACTACGCGCAAATCATTTCTCATCCAGCGCGGTTCCAAGGTCGACAAGGTTTCTATCGATCGTCTTAAGCCTGCATTTTTGGATCAACCTTAAGCGAGGTACATGTAGCTACCAAAAGGTTTCAGCGGAAATCTGTGTCGTTCGGAACTCTTTGAACTTCCTCTCTGGTGGGGGAGTGTGTAGTGAATACTCTTATTTTAGTTTCAGATAAATGTTAATTTTACCGTTTGAATTTCGAATAGTATAAATTCATTTTAAATTAGTTACCCCATTATAATTCATTGTGAACCACATTAATACTAATTTTATGTATACTATATTATTTTATTGTATGTAAACATAATTAATTATATATCACAATTGTCAGTTAATTATTTATATTCAAATATTTATTTTAATCTAATACCATGTCCATTTTGCAAATAAATAATAGAAAACCAAAGGTTATATTTTCCACCTTTGGTACTGTCGCAGTTTCGCCTAACGGACTCAATACGGCTAGTGAGATAATCACTGGTTGGCACTTAACTAGCGGCAGTGCTTATGGCTACATCATCCAGGTTAACCTATACCGGATAGATGCGCTACGGTCCCAAGCCGTAGCTTGCCTAGGCCGACGACGACGACGACGACGTAAACCAACACTGTGAACTTGAATTTGACTGTAATATGGGTCCTGAAGAGCTGAGAAGGGTAGAACAGGAAATGAATGTCCGCATAGTTGTGTTTGGGTTGGATGATCGTCGTAGGATTGGTATGTTTTTAAAAGTTGTGTGAGAGATCGTACAAGACCCCTACTTATTTTAGGATTGTCAGGGACAACGTATCTCCCCATCCGTAATATAAGGGGGCTTTACGCTAGTTATGACAAAAGTCGCAAATGGGAGACATCATGATTTGTGTAAGGGGTGCCTCGAGTTTGCGGATGATATAGTGAGACATTGTAAAGAATGTCACATGGTATGTGAGCAGTGTAAAAGCACCAAATGTGAAAGCCGTGTAGTTGAAGCTGAGAAGAGAGACTGTGATGTGGTAGACGCACATTTTTCAATAATATCTGTTTTGATTTCCATAAATCAATTGGCACGTGCAGGAAAATGAGAATCTGTGAATGTGGTATGTTTCACACAATGGATAATTGGGGGAAATTTAAGCACAAGTGTGACATAATTCACTGTCCTACATGCCAGGAGGAATATAAGGCTGATGGAGTAAAGCATGTATGTTATATGATAAGATGCTAAGCCTAAAAAAACCCTTGTATAACTGTATACTACGATATAGAAAACATATACGAACGCTGAAACCAAAGAGGTAATTCCACATTTACTTGTGAGCCAGACCATCTGTGATGAGTGTATGGGTATCGAATGTGACGAGTGCCCCAAATGTGGTAAACGGACAAACGTTTTAAACGAATGTCCGCGATAGTCCTGTGAAACTATTTGTGTCCTATATTGTCAAGTTAGCCGACAAGTTAAAAAAATGACGTGTATATCTCGCCCATAACGGGGCAAAGTTTGACACGCAGTTCCTTTATAAGGAGTTGCTTGAACACGAATCCTCTGAGATATTTACAGGTGATCCATTGAAAAGAGGCAACAAATTAATACAGATGCAGATAAGAGGCAATGTACAATTTAAAGATACTTTATTATTCACACCTTGTAAATTAGCAAAGCTACCCAAGGTGATGGGAGTAGCAGCTGAAGTTTCCAAAGGATACTTCCCTTACACTTTCCTCACCAGCGAGACTTTAAACTACGTAGGCCCACCACCCCCAAATTATTTTGACTGTATGGATGAACGTGAAGACTTTGATCGATACTATACAGTTTTAATGAAAGTAAACCTTTATAATATAGCTGATGAATGTGAGCGTTATTGCGTGAATGATGTGCGCGTGCTTAGAGTATGTTTCCAGGCCTTTAGAAGGATGTACATAGCCCGTTTCAAATGCGATCCACTGCAAGTCGCAACCACCATCGCATCATTATGTTTTACGGTGTTCAAGAATAAATAACTTCATGCCTAAAGACACCTTAGCCATTATTAACCGAAACAACCTCCGCAGTTACGGACACAAGGCTATTTACTGGCTCATACACCTACAGCAACAGACAGGTGTATACATAAAGCACGCCCGCAACACGGGTGAAGTACCCATTAAGATTAATGGACGTGTTTTTTGGGTTGATGGGTTAAGTGAAAACCGTGTCACTGGTGTGAAGACTGTGTACTCCTTTAACGGTTGCTGGTGGCATAGATGCCCCCGTCCTGAGTGCGGAATCACCGGAGATATCCACGGTAGGTCTCCTGCCGACTGTCTCGCATCAACCCGCACCCGCGATCAACTTATAGGATCACAGTTCACTCACAAAGTCTTGTGGGAGCATGAATATGATGCACGGATGGAGACAGACGAGGTGTACCGTGAGGAAATAAAAACGATCAAGCGTTCAATGGTGCTGGATCCTCTCAAATGTGGTGATAGCTTGTTTGGAGGACGTACAAATCCTTTCAGACTATACTTTCCACCTACGGAGGGCGTGAAGCTCCATTACTACGATTTCTGTTCTTTATACCCCATACGTGATGAAGAGCAATCCGTACCCCGTGGGCGCTCCTGAGAAACTGGTGGGACCTAGCCTACCCTCCATCAATGAATTTTCAAAAAAATTGAATGATCGTACTTTGGGCTCTCTTTCGTAGACGTACTCCCCCCACGCAATTTATGGATGCCGATCTTACCTGTCGTTATCGACGACAAGCTCATGTTTCCCCTGTGCGTGAAGTGCGCGGAAGAGGATAACGGCGAATGTAACCATATACCCACCAGCGTAAGATCAGAGGCGTATATACAAGTCCTGAGTTGGCCCTAGCCGTACGCCATGGTTATAGAATACTGAAGATACATGAGGTGTGGAGGTTTCAGAAGCTACCCAACCTTTTCACACCATATATAAACACCTTTTGAAGGATAAGGTTGAGGCATCAGGGTATCCGCGAGGAGTTGATACCGAAGATGAAAAGTCTGCCTATATTCAACGTTACCGCGACCGCGAAGGTATACAACTTGATCGTGTCCAAATTGTAAAGAATCCTGGCAAGCGCTTTAGTGCAAAGTTGTGTCTAAACAGTCTATGGGGAAAATTTGCGCAGAATAACGGCAGAGGGAGCATTCATTTGGCACAAAGTTATAGCGATGTCTGGGATTATGCCAATGCCCCCGATAAAGAGGTCATGGAGATCGTAAATGTAGGTAATACTTACGTAATAAAGTACAACAACACTGAATTTGCCACAGATACCTCAAGGGTTACAAACATACCTGTGGCCAGCTTCACAACAGCCTACGCCCGTAAAAACTTTGGGGTCTATTGCATTCTCTTGGGCGGAGAGTATTGTATGCCGATACAGATAGCGTGATATTCACAGAGAGGGAGGGTGAATACATGCCCACTATTGGGGAGTTCCTCGGCGAGCTCACTGATGAGATCAAGGATGAGTATGGGGACAACGCATACGCCGACTCTTTTGCCTCAACAGGACCTAAGACTTATGGAGTACGGGTCAGGGTGGGGGAGGAAATGAAATATATCGTGAAGGCAAAGGGTATTACGCTCAACCATGCGAATCGGGAGGTTGTTAACTTTGAGTCGTTGAAGGATCTAGTATGTTTGGACGATGATGAACAACCTCCCCAACTAATTGTAGGCACCACAATTTTCGGGCGCAGAAGCTGGGGGGCGTGAAGGAACTTAGGGTACGAAGGTGTGCCGTAACACCTATAGGAAACGTTACCAGTTACCTGGTACCTATGATACCGTACCCTTTGGATACCAATGATGCTTGCTTCTATTGTTAACTCACACGTCTTGTATATAATCGTATCTATTGATTTATTACACGTATTTGTAAATATATATATATAACTTGAATATCTCGTTCATTAAATCGCATTTGTAAAATTGATTTATTACACGTATTTGTAAATATATATATATAACTTGAATATCTCGTTTATTAAATCGTATTTGTAAATATATATAACTTGAATATCTCGTTTGTTAAATAAATCATGTTTCAAATAGCGTTTCACTTTCTCCTTTGTGTGTGTGTGTGTGTGCAGGTGAAAGTTCTAAGCTCCGCCCACTGTAAGACCGTGAGTCATGCTACTATCTGGGAGTCCCTGCGTGGTCAGTCGACCGCAGTAAGCCCGAGAGATCAGACGTGTATTCAGATCAGACGTGTATTCAAATGGTTACCTTTAATATTGCTTGCACAACGTTTACGAAATGGTATTCAGTAAAGTGTCAGGATGTGGTGGATACCGAAAAACTTCCTATTCCTCCCTCCTATGCCTCTTTTAAAAACACATTGGATTGTGCGAAGTTCCAAGATGTACAAATACTCTATGGATGTTCTGGTGAGACCGTTGAAGGCTTTCGTTGCACAGACGATGTGCTGAAGTATACTGCAGAGCTAAACTTTATAAAGTCTCACATACACCGTGAAGTAAAAGAAACAACGCGTGCAGAAGAGAAGCAGCAGGTATGGATAATGAGTCTTGCTGATGGGTGGTGTGACAAGCGGTATTACGTCATGCTACACCATGTCGATTACTCATACCCTACGACTGAAAATGTGAATCTCGTGATCATGGACAATCTTAAGTATTTTTATCACTATATTAACGTATATCATGATGAGGTTCGTAGTGAGGTTGTGGCTAGTGCCCTGCGTGAATTTTTAACAGAGTTTAGAGACGAGTATCGTTTGATGGGCAGAAAGGAAAATATGAACATATGTTCCTCTCAAATAGTGCGCCGGAGTGTGGAGATGTTTAGTAAAACATAAAATGTTCCTAGTTCTTATCCAAACTGTCTGGTGCGTAGGCTGGTAGTGATGAAATTAATTCCGGAAAAACAAATATGTACATCAATTCGACTCGCGGGTCGTACGAACATGCCCATTCACGTATCATCGAGTCAGCCGCCCGTCGAACCGGTCCTGCCTACCTGCGTGCCTCACACGGCTCATAGTTATCTCAGAGCTTGAACCGAGTGGACGTGCGCTCCTCGAATACGATGGAACTTCCTTTGAGCAGCATTCTCAACGCCTCGTACGATGTGTCCGTGACGAAATCGTTGCGCGTGTTCAGGCGTAAATCCGGTACCATTAGCTATGTACTGGAAACGGAATGTAGACCGACAAACAAACGGGTTTATTTAAGTATCGAGGAGATGAATAGAATCTTCGTGATAGTTGAGAAGTGGAGTGAAGATCGTTATAAAATACCTGCTAACGTAGGTACAAGAAGAGAGCAGATTAGTGACGCACCCTCATACGCCGTTGTATGTACGTTGTGTATAAATAACGATCGGCCGTGCATTGATATACGGTTGATGTGGAAGAATGCTTCTGATAATAACGCTCTTATTCCTACGCGAAACCGTTTCATCCTCGACAGAATGTTTGAAATCGTCGGATTCCGTAAGCTGAAACCTATATTAGACGCGCGTGTTACGGATATGCTTTATTTTGATACAGTACTTGAATACGCATACACCGCTCTGCTCGATGGGTTTACCGAGTGTAGGGCTGGTGAGAATGGTCTAGAGCTGGACGTTTATTTAAAAAGTTTAGACTCTTTGAAATACCATGAACTTTGGTACAAAGCAATTGATCGGTACAAGGCTGAGCTCACCTACACCGTTCACCCTGAAGAACTATTTCTTTATATAACGCGCAGTTGTCGTAACGATTTAGAAGATTATTTCAATTGCCGTTATGTTGAGTGAGTTTACGATTGAAAAGCTCGAGTCGGTAGAAATAAATCCTCGATTGGAAAAGCGTGTTTATAAACTTGTATTTATTAATGTAGCTAACGATGAACTCTTTGTGCGTGCTTTTGATTGTATTCTAGACGTATTTAAAGATGACTTACCAACCGGTTGTAAAGTGGGAACAAAAATAGTACTGAACGATATGAAAGCCCTTCATATCGAATACAGGTTTCCCGATACTTTAAGCGGTGAAATATTATTAAGCCGCATATACTGCGTAATGCAGAGCAATAATGATGTAATTGTAAACTCGATTAAGACCGAGTTTAGTATTTTGAAAAAAAAGTTAATTGTATTTATATATTTTGCTTGACATTTCTCCTGTACTGATTATACGCATATTTCTATTGAAATGTATTTATATATTTTGCGTGATATTTCTCCTGTACTGTTATGTACATATTTCTATTGAAATGTATATTTATTTCTATTTGAAATGTACATTTTATTTTATATATATCTCCATAATTGTGTGTATATATTTCCTGTACTGTTATATGCATATTCCTCAATTGAAATGTATATTTATTTTCTATATACAGTATTTATAATAAACAG
Organism: Bathynomus jamesi; assembly: GCA_023014485.1. Classification (NCBI taxonomy): domain Eukaryota; kingdom Metazoa; phylum Arthropoda; class Malacostraca; order Isopoda; family Cirolanidae; genus Bathynomus; species Bathynomus jamesi. The sequence goes on along the minus strand of JAJOZX010003661.1, from coordinate 85,675 downwards.
AATGATGCAATGTTGTTTTACTTAATTATATCATGTTACGCCTTCTAAACCTACTACCGGTATTCTTTTAAGAAATATAATAATGTATACAATGGTATTGCGGTATCTGGCAACTCAAGCCATTTAAGCCTTCTAAGCCAACTGGCTGATTAGGAGTCTATAATAATGTATATAATGGTATCGCTAAAAAGTGGTATCTGGCAACTCAGTCTTCGATTAGAATTAAATGAATACATGGCGCTATCTGGCAACTCAAGCCATTTACGCCTTCTAAGCCAACTGGCTGATTAGGAGCCTATAAAACAACGTCTACTCGGCTGAAGTCTTAATATGCACTTGGCTCCTGCCAGGTGAACACCTCTCCTCCTTTCTCTCCTCCTTCTTTCTCTTGGGGGATAACGCCGCCTCCAAGTTTTCCTTGTTGCACCTGCAGCATCCCCCTTTTGGGGGAATTTTTTTTCTTTTTTTGCAACACCCCCCTTGCAACACCCCCCCTTTGCAACAACCCCACCCCCTTTGCAACATTACATAATAACTTGCAACATTCGTGCACTCTCCCCTTTTGCGGCTATACTACTTAGATACAACTGACATAAGGTTGCATTTTAGCACTGTGACGTAGATACAACGTAAATTTGTGTGGTCTCAGTTACATTTTCACAACGTTGTGATATTACGTAAACTTTACGTATATACAACGTCTCAAGGATAGAATTTGGTCCAACAAAGGCGCCCTGTTTGATATAGTAGTATGCCGTATGTAACTCCGTTACGATTTTGTAATAAAGAATAATAATATGGAACTATATGATATGGATGTAAAACCTTACGTGCAGACAACGTCTATGCTACGTACAAAAAGTTACGTCAGAAGTTTACTTGTACTTCACGTGTATACAACGTCATGATGCAACGTTGCAATATAACGTTTAAGTTTTACGTTGTGACTATATCAGTACAACGTTAATTTCTGACATGGCTAAGATTCAACCAGGATACAACGTTGTATTTACGTAGTGTTTGCTGGGACGCACTGCGGAAAGACGAAGTTGACATTCAGACACATAGTAGCACAATAGATATATTAGCACCAGTATCAATCACAAATTCAATTCGCGTAAGTCCGGATTTGACTGCGATCTTTAAGAGTGACAGACCAGTCATCGCATTCACCTGAACTCGTCGCTCTAGTTTACCGTTGCCGTGGAACGATCCGGAGAAGACGCGCAGGAACACGGTAACACTGTAACAGTTGCACATTATTACCTTTGCTAGGCCACTGGAACCACGGGTTACACGTCCGGGCTCGTTGTCCAAAGTATAAATGCGCACGACACACTATTGGGCGTTGTGATGAGTGAAATGGGTGGAGTCTGGGAAAGTGGTTTTGTCGGCTGGAGGGCGGCCGTCATGAAGCATTTCTCCTACACCAAAACCACCAGCAAGTCCGCCAGTTTGCCGAGCTGGGAAAGGATGAGGTCCTTTTGTGCCGCGATAGTTGGAACAATTATCCGAGGGAGAGCCTGGATGAATTTGTGCTGCACCAATTCATTGCCGACTTACATTTTTTCACCATCCCGCGAAGGCCGATCAATCATCAAAATGGAAGAGATTAATAGGTCAAACAGTTCTGGTTTTGTGCGTTCATACAAACTTATAGCTTCGTTTTTAAGGAGAGAAAACTGACGTTGGGAGATGACGGAGGAGGAAAGACGCATTACGGCCTCCGGATGAAGAGCATTCAAAACGTGAACGAACTTCGTCTCCTCGGCAGTGATCCTCTTGAGGAAGAACTGGGCTTCCACTATTTCGCTTTCCAGTCACTGTAGCTTCCGTAACAGCTGGAGTTTGGAGAGCAACATGCTGGACTTTGTTGGTGGAGTCTTTTCAGTCGTCGTGTCTGTGAAAAGACGGTGTTATTTAGAAAGGTTTTCAGGTACGGGATACACACACACACACACACACACACACATATATATATATATATACACACACACAGTATATTGTGGGATGAAGCAGTGACTGAACTAAATACAAATTCGGAAGGAAAAGTAAAAGGGATTCGAGACGGGTTAGTTTTAATTCTCCCTTTCCCACTCTTTGAGTCGTATACTCTCGTGTAAAAGTAGTGCTTACAAAATATTTATAAAGAATTGTAATATTATTTTGCAGGTTTATGATGACTTTATTAGAATGTTATACCTAAGTAAAATCATTTGTGTTTCTGTATCATTTCTGTACAAGTGAAGCTAAAGACACTCTCTTTCGTACTTTCTGCAGTAATATATACGGACGGCAACTGTGGGTGAATTATAAAAAAGGTTCTGGCAGAACTCTAAATTTGCTGTACAACGGGTCTTTTAGACTCTTACATAAATTACCCCCGAGATGCTTACTTCGCAAATGTTTGCTACCCGCAATGTCCCGAGCTTCCCGGAGGTAACAAGACGTGCTCAACACAGTCTAATGCAAAGAATTAAAAAATCAACCAACCCGATCATCCAAGCTATCCAGGAGTCCTGCCATTTATCCTCTAAGCTATGGACTTCTTGGTACGAAAACGTCTGTCTGTAGCTCCACTTAACTTCGACATTACAGTATTATTTCTAATCAAGTGTATATATAGGGTGTCCATAAATGATTACCCTGATTAAAGCATGCTATAACTTTTAAATAAACACTCGTATTCAAACACAGTTTTAATCATAAGTAGATAAACATACAAAATTTTGATACATAGTTAATAAACTTAATAAGCTTCCACATGTGCACCCCTAGTGGCACGTAAAATGTCTAAACGGCATTCACACTCACGCCACACATTTTCCAACATTTACTTTGTAGGCGTGTAACTTCAAACGTTTGTGTAATACCTTGTGCACCGTAGACTTCGGTATCTTTAGTTGGCGTGAAGCTTGTCTCACCGATTTCCTTGGTGACCGTGTGAAAGCAGTTTGAATATTTTCCACCGTCCCATCGGAAACTGATGGTCTACCACTGCTCTTTCCCTTTTCCACGTTTCCAAGAATTTTTTCATCCACGACTTAATTAACTTCACATCAGGTGGATTCTTTCCATACTTTGTTCTGAACCTTCGCTGAACACTGACAGGAGATTTTGCTTCTGCAAGCCACACAACATATTGTGCCTTCTCTGTCACAGACGCCATCTTAACTGAACAGCTACTACAGCGCTCCTAGCGGCGAATACGGTAGACGAAACACACCAGCACAGAAACTCTATGCGTGTACGAGATCACCTATAAAAAGAAAACGGATGTAAGATTCGTCATTAAAACATGAGAGCATACTGTTTTCAGGGTAAACATTTATGGACACCCTGTATTTTTATCCTTAGTATATGAACTGTCATTATATTAATAATATTTGTCATATGGACTATAGTCTGCCAATAAACCTTTTCATTTATATTCAATTCGATTAAACTGATGATGTCTGAATTAAACTGATGAGATGAGATACTTTATTATATCAAGGTAATGATATTTTCTTTGATGTAATTAATCCTAATCTGTAGTATAAACAATTCATATAAATGCCCTATGTTTACTATAGCTATATTATTATTATTATTATTATAACTTACGTCATTGATTAATATATATATATATATATATATATATATATATATATATATATATATATATATATATATATATATATATATATATATAATATTTATATATATATATATATATATATTGTGTACCATAACTATATTATTGTTATTTATATTAACAGGAATGTTGTTCAATTAAGTTGATTAAAGCCTAAGAAAAGGAGAGCGTTTCATTCCAATTTAATCAACTTAATTTCAAGATCAGAGGATATGGACAAGTTTCTGAAGCCGGAAAGATTTGATGCCGATCCCTCATCCTCATATTCGTCTCGTCTCTGGAGTCACTGGTTCAAGACATTTCAGAACTTTCTGGCCGTGTACCTTCTGATCTTCAGACTCAAAAGCTAAGTTTGCTTGTAAACCACGTATCTCTTTTAGTTTATGAGTACATAGTTGTTGTTGTTGTTGTTGTTTAGCCGATCAGCCCACGCTGATCGAGCAAGCCGGTGGCACGCAGGTAACCGATCGCCTTCTCCAGAGTGGACCAGAGGTTCAGCGCACTAGTGATGATGTGTTGTGTTTTGTGTTGTGCTAGAGTGGTACAGTCTGTCATAATGTGTTCAATTGTTTGTGGTGCGTCCTGGCATAGGTGGCAGGTGTCGTCTGTGGAGTTGTCTAGTGTGTGTTTATATGTCTGTAAGTTGGGGTGATGTCCACATCGGAATCGTGCTAAGTTAACTCGATCCGATCTGCTCAGGCTGATGTCTGACCTGTTAATGGGTGGCGGCTTCGCACCTAGGACCGCATTCGGACCGAGTCATGTCATTGCTTTGTGGGTTAGGTGTGTGTGTGTGTGTGTGTTTTCTGTACTGTGTGATGTCTGTGGGCAGTGCCGGCCTTAGGGGTGTGCGAACCGTGCGGTCGCACAGGGCCCGCAACTTAGGGGGGCCCGAAAATTTCACAGAAATTTACCATCGACGTCAGAGTGCCAAAATTGGTGTAAATTAATGTAATTTATTTTTTTATTTTCAGATCACCGATCCATCATGGCCTTAATGATTGCATTGAATATTTAAGCTATAAATGACAAAAAATAAATTTTTATTAAATCTAGTTAATTCTTTTATGTTTTAGTATTCTTATATTACAATTGCCAAATATTCATTTGTAGTTGATTAAGTTATTTTCTTTTTTGTATATTTACAAACTTTATTTTGTGTATTTATTTTTGTTGAATATCCTAATTAAATTGAATTATCCTATTCCTAATTAAATATCCTAAGGCCGGCGCTGGTTGAACCCTCTTATGATAGTTTAAATATTTGATAATAATAAAGTAATAAGTAGTAATAATAGTAAAGGCTGTTGGTCTGTTGGTATTCTGTTACAGGTGCACTTGTATAGTTAAATTTTACTTCTTGTACTTGTTAACAATCTACTAAAATAAAATGATTAGCAATGAAAAACAATTTGACTTGTGTCATGGGGGGCCCGTACAGTATACTCTGCACAGGGCCCGAAATATCCTAAGGCCGGCGCTGCTGTGGGGCGTGGTATGGAATGGAGTATTTGATTATAATGTCTCTCTGGTGTTACCTTAATGGTGCGAAGTGTCGGTGCATGATTGTACATGTAGTGGCAAGGGTGTTGTGGTTAGTTGTCGCTGCTGCCATGAATTGTGTTCCCCTCATGTCTAAATGTTCCCTAACTTTCAGTATTTTGTTTTCTGTGTGCAGGTGTTCTATTGGTGTTGTTTGAGTGCATCCTGTAATGATACGAAGTGCGTTGTTTTGTATTGAGTACATAGTTGATTGTACTACCTATGAAGATGCTATAAAGTTGCTCAATGAACTTTATATAAAACCGAAAAATGAAACGTTTGCTCGTCACCTATTAGCCACCCGTCGTCAAGAGATGGGAGAGAGTTTGGACCATTACATGAATGCATCTGAGTAAAGACTAACTTTCAATCGGTCTCTGCAGATCAATACAGAGATGAATATTTAAGAGATGCTTTTATAAACGGTTTGAATACTCCTTTCATTAGGCAACGATTGCTTGAAAACAAATCACTCAGTTTACAGATCGCTTTTGATCAAGCTCGCAGCCTTGAGTTGGCTCAGATTCAGTCTGATGCTTATATACGTTCTAATGTTCCTCTAAATTCAGTTAGTTGTGAACCTGAAACCATTACAATAGAAAAACATGAGGCTAAACAAGGTGCTAATGAAACTCTTTGCGAGGAGTCTTCTACTGCTGCAGCAAGGTCTCGTAAATATTTCTTTTGTGGGAGTAATGTGCATCCGCGAGCTAAATGTCCTGCAAGAGATAGTTTATGCCATAAATGTGGTATTAAATGCCATTTTGCCAGAGTTTGTCGCTCTAATTCAAAAGTTTCTGCTTCTGTTCTGTTTCTCATTCTTTGAAAGAGGCAATTCTTATTATTTCAGCTAATGGTTTGTCTTTGAAGGCGTTAGTGGATACAGGTAGTACCGAAAATTATTGATATAAATATTGTAAAAGAAAACAAATGGAAGGTATATTCTTGTAAAAGTCAAGTGTCAACAGCTAATATTTCTCATGTAACTAAAGTTGATGGGTTTTCTTGTGTAGATTTGACATTCAAGGATCGTACCTATAAAAATGTTATCACTTCTGCCTAATCTATGTACTAATGTTATTCTTGGCCATGATTTTTTGTCTAGACATGAATCAGTTGAGATACCTTTTGGGAGAAGAGAACCTTCCTTAACTGTGTGTAACCTTGCAGCAGCCGAGGTGGGACCCCCGTCTTTATTTAATAATTTAAGTCCTAAATGCAAACCCACTGCTATTAAGTCACGCCGATATTGTCAGGCAGATATGAGTTTTATTTCGTCCGAAGTAGATCGCCTTCTTAAGGAAGGCATTATCGAACCCAGTCGAAGTCCTTGGCGGGCACAAGTTTTAGTGGTAGCCAATGAATCTCATAAAAAACGCCTAGTTATCGATTATTCTCAAACAGTAAATAGATACCGCAGTTGGACGCTTATCCTCTGCCTAATATAAATGAAATGGTGGGCGAAATTGCACAATATAGTATCTTTAGTACAATAGATCTTAAGAGCGCCTATCATTTGATCCCTATCAAGGAGGAGAATATGCCATACACTGCTTTCGAAGCCTGTGGCCAGCTGTTTCATTTCAATAGAATCCCGTTTGGTGTAACAAACGGAGTAGCCTGTTTTCAGAGAGTAATCGATGACATAATTAGTAAAGAGGGTTTAAAGGATACTTTCATTTATGTGGACGATATCACAATGTGGACATGATCAGAAGGAGCATGATGATAATTTGACAAAATTTTTAAATGTTGTAAATAAGTATAATCTTCATATAAACGAAAATAAGAGGTCTACATCTAAGTCATCTATAGATTTACTAGGTTATAGAATAAGTAATGGTTCTTTAAAGCCTGATCCTGAGAGGTTAAAACCACTGCTCGAAATGCCTGCTCCTAATAATGTTAAAGACATGCGCCGAGTAATAGTTATGTTTGCCCACTATTCTAAGTGGATCGGACAATTTTCCGAGAAAGTACGACCTTTGGTTGAAAATAAAACATACCCTCTCCCTCTTAACGTAATTAACGCTTTCGATAATCTTAAAAGTGATATTGCTAATTCTGTTGTTGCCATTGATGATAATATTCCTTTTGTAGTAGAGACTGACGCGTCTGATTAAGCAATAGCTGCTCAACTTTGTCAAGCTGGACGTCCAGTCGCCTTTTTCGCCCGTACTCTGTCGCCCTCTGAAAGGAATCATTCCTCTACAGAAACAGAAGCATACGCCATTGTTGAGTCTATCCGAAAATGGCAGCATTATCTGCTTGGTAAACACTTTAAACTAGTAACGGATCAAAGGTCAGTAGCGTTTATGTTTGACACTAAACATAAAGGAAAAGTTAAGAACGAGAAAATCATGAGATGGAAACTTGAATTATTTTATCAAGTTTCAGTCATGAAACCGTATATCGACCCGGAAGAGAAAATATAGCTCCAGATACGCTTTCTCGCGCATTTATAGCATCTATTAATAAACATCATTTAGAAAAGTTACACATTGCCTTGTGCCATCCCAGAGTAACTAGAATGTGGCACTTTCTTAGAAGCCGGAACCTCCCATATTCAATTGAAAATGTAAAAAACGTTATTTCAAAATGCACTGTATGTGCCCACTGTAAACCGAAGTATTTAAATAGTAATCAAGGTCAGTTAATAAAAGCTACACAACCTTTCGAAAAGATTAAATATTGACTTTAAAGATCCTTTGCCTTCCAATTCCCGTAATCGTTATCTGCTAGCGATAGTAGACGAATTTTCGAGTTTCCTTTCCCGTTTTCATGTGCGGACACTTCTGCTGAAACTGTAGTTGATTGTCTTAGTCAACGTTTTGCTATCTTTGGTACACCCGCGTATGTGCACTCCGATAGAGGTTCCTCCTTTGTCGTATACACTTAAACAGTTTTTGAACTCACGTGGAGTGGCCACTAGAAGAACGACCCCATATAATCCCCAGGGAAATGGTTTAGTTGAGAGAGATAACAGAATTATATGGAAAGGAGTAAATTTAGCTTTGGCTTCAAGAAAACTCCGTTGGCTGTTGGGAAACGGTTTTGCCCAATGTATTAACACAGTATACGATCTCTTTTATGTACTTCTACAAACTGCACCCCTCATGAGAGATTATTTAATTATCAGCGTCGATCTACAAATGGCCATTCCATACCTACGTGGCTTACCGCCCCGGGTAAAGTATTATTGAAAAATTATACACGTCATTCTAAATATGAGCCTCCAATTGAAGAAGTAGAACTCATTGAGGTTAATCCCGAATGTGCTCATGTTCGTCTCCCGGGAGGCCGAGAGACTACTGTCTCACTTAAGCACCTCGCCCCTGCTGGGGAATCTGAAACTTGAGAATACGAAAATACTAACGAAGGTGATTGTTGATGTGGTCATTTTGTGGAGATGACAAATACGAGCATTGTGGGGAAAATAAAACACCGAATACACAATTTATGCAAGTGTACTTTGGAACAGCTGCGACAGACGAATGAGCGAAACGCAAAACAAAACAAAAGAAGAACACAAAATAGAAAACGACAAAATAATAATGATATACTAAAATATACATACAGTAAATGGGCATAATTACCAGTAAATATTTACCAATCAAACTTATGTTTATATTCAACACCCCCTCTTAAACTTAAGTTTCCTTTTCTTGAAGATACAAAATTATACCCTCCAAAATAAAATATTGTTACACTTTAGTCATAGGTATGACAAACCAAAAAAATAAAAAATATACATACATACATATAATATACATTATATCCAGTATACATACCAATACATATATAACACAGAATATATATTATACTACCTGATATAAATCAGAGCTGGGCAATAAATACATTGAATGTATTTAAATACTAAATACTAAATACATGGGAGAAATGTATTTAAATACTAAATACTAAATACATTTTACGAATGTATTTAGATACTAAATACAAAATACATCAATTGTATTTAAATACATTTGTAAATACATTTTAAATTGTTATCTGCAGATATATCACTGTTTGATTCACCGGATTTGCTTGTTGAAGCCATGACACGCACACGATAAAGAAATCAACCGCTTTCGACTAAGAGTGGCACACAACTGATTGAACTGACACGTTGAAACATGAACCATGCTGTACTACACTGTCGACGCGTCGTACTGTGCTAGTACAGAACGTGTATTAAACCAGTAAAAGTATTTACATTTTTATATTTTGAGTATTTAAATACATTGTATTTAAATACTCATTAAAGTATTTAAATACTATATTTAAATACATGAAAACAATGTATTTATAAATACAGTTCTAAATACACAAATGTATTTAAATACGTATTTAAATACAAATGTATTTAAATACTGCCCAGCTCTGATATAAATCATACATATATATACCATATATCAATAATACAATACCATACCATAATCAAATTGAATCAATATATATCAATATATCACAAATAATATATATACACCATATATTATATAAATCATAGTTACCATTCAAATCTTGTAACCTCTAATAATTTTGAATCTATTTAACTTTTCTTATTGACAGGTTTAGTAAATATATCAGCAACATTATCATTTGTAGGCACATAATGTAAAATAACACTATTATTTTGAATTTGAGACCTTATGTAATGATATTTAATATCAATATGCTTTGTTCTTTGGTGGTGCACTGGATTTTTAGCCAACTCAAGTGCTCCTTGATTATCAACATATAAGGTCACTGATAATTCACTACAACCTTGCATATCTATCAGTAATTGTTGCAAACATTTTGCTTCCTTAATGGCAAATGTTAACGCTATATATTCTGCCTCACATGAGGACAAGGCAACACAATTTTGCTTCTTAGATTTCCAAGAAATTAATGGACCATTATCATTCAACTGGAAACAATAACCTGAGATACTCTTTCTGTCATTAGAGCCTCCCCAGTCTGAATCACAAAAACCAACAAAATTCAAATCATTACAAGACTTTTGAAATGTTAAACCATAATCTAGTGTGCCTTTAATATATTTTAAAGCAAACTTACTTAAGTTCAAATGGACATTGGTAGGCTTAGACATATACTGAGACAGTTTAGAAACCACGTAACATAAATCTGGCCTAGTACAAGTCATGACATATATTAAGCTACCAACAATTTCTCTATATAATTTTGGATCAATCAATTCCTTGGAATCAGAAACTATATCTTTGTTCACACACATATCGCATGGAATCAATTTAGGATTACAATTGGTCATATCAAATCTACGCAATATTCTTTCCAAATATTTTGTCTGGTTCATTTTGATACTATCACCTTCAAACTGAAATTCAATACCTAAGAACCAATTTAATTGACCTAAATCTTTCATTTTAAATCTTTGAGACAAAGAAAATTTGACATCATTAACAGTATTTAAATCACTAGCAGATATAACTAAATCATCTACCCAAACAATTATTATTATGCATGAATCATCTTTATGTTTAGTTTAAACGCAATGATCACAAAATGACTGCTTGAAATTTTGACTAATAAAAAAATCATGAAGTATATTATTCCAATTTCTACCACTTTGTTTAAGTCCATACAAAGATTTATTTAGTTTACATACAAGTCGTTCATCATTTTTCATTGTTTTTACAAAACCTTCAGGCTGCTCAACAAATAACTCGCAGTCTACGTCAGCGTTAAGGTAAGCTGTCTTTACGTCCATTTGGTGGACAACAAAACTAAATGAGAACCAACTCTTTGTGATCGTTTATTTATTTATATAAAGTCAAACAATGACAACGGTCTTCTGAAAAAGGAATAAGCATAATAAGTAATCACTTGAATAAAACATAAACATAAACATAAACATAATCATTGTCCTCTATCTCCTCCCAAGTCTTTGATACTAGATGTGATATGAGGTAATTGCAGTACGGTAGTGCAAAGACTTATATTGTTTTATAAAGTGAATACAGTATAGTACTTTAATAGGAAAACATAGATACTAGTTTATTTAAGAGTAATATGAGAACATAAGGCTTTGCTATTACATCATGATGAATACGATACTGTAGAAACTAAAATATAAATACTTATGGAATTATACAGTACATTATATCCAATCAAACATATTACAATACAATTAGAGAGTTCAGCGAGAGATTGAATCATATATTAAAATAAGGGTTGTACAACGGTATTCCTGACAAAAGTAATAGTACAGTAATGAGGTTACAGCTGTATTGGGAACACAATATAAAGTTCTTAGTAAGTAAAGTGTAAAGTGTACTGTACTCTATCTCTCCCCCAAGTCTTTGAGCCAGCAATTTTATAAAGAAGATTATTAAGGATAATATGGCAAAAAAAAAAAAAATTTGTATGTTTACGGATAAAGACTAAACCTTATTTTGTCAGTGCCCTTAATTTAAAGCATACTTGATTGGTTACTCTTCTTGATTCATATGGTAGTCTTCATGCCAGGTAGGGGGGCGTCTGGTACGGTTCGAACGCCTTAGTGGAGTTGCAGTTTGGGGTGCCGTACCCATTGGCCTAGGGGGTGCAGGTGGTAGTATGTCGATGGGCGGCGTTGACATGTCTTCTTGGGTGGGGGGTGTGGTCTCTTCAGGGTCGGGCGCCTGCGTTCAACGTGTGGGCTGGACCGTGTCGGACTACGGGGTGAAGCGGGTGTCTTTGGTCCTGGTGCTGACCTGGCAGGTGTAGGTGGTGCAGCAGGTGGGCTGTTGGTGGGCACCGCTAGGAAGTTCTTCAAATGTTGGTCTATGGTCATCTTTGGAGCAGGTGTGCTGAAGGGTTCATATTTTTTAAGGAATTTCCTGTTCCTTACAGTTACCCTCCCAGATCCATCGACCCTAACCACGTACTGGTCAAACTGCCTGACTTCGATGACCACACCTGTCTTGTCCCATTTACGGGCGTGTGGACCGACCTGGTTCTGGATGCGTATAAGGTCTCCGACTGCTAGTGGTGGGAGTCTCTTGGTGTGCTCTGACCAGCGTTCCGCTCCCCTCATGTGGCGGTTCCTCAGAGCTTCTTCTCGGGTGGCCAAGTTTTCACGCCACGTGTCGTGTGGTTTATATCGGCCGGGAAGGATTGGAATGAAGTCCCGGATAGGGCGGCCGAATACACACATTGCTGGGGAGTGTTTTGTATCTCTATCCGGCGTGTTTCTGTATTGAAGCATGGCCCGTTGAAAGTTTTCGGTGTTGAGGTCGCCGTTTGGTCCAGTGTTGTCGGTTATTAGGCGTTTCGTTGTCTTGACACCAACTTCTGCCCGACAGTTGCTGTGAGGGAAAGCCACTGATGAGAGTCGGTGGTGTACGCCCCAGTTTTTGAGGAACTGCCGTGTGGCTGCTGCGGTAAATTCAGGGCCCCCATCGGAAGCCAGTTCGTCGGGGATGCCGAAGGTGACGAAGGTCCGTCGGAGGCAGGCGATGAGTCCAGCAGCACCATCTGATGACCTCTCTACTATTGGCCAGTTAGAGTATCTGTCCACCACGACCAGGTAGTTTACTCCTTTGTAGTGGAAGTAGTCCGCGCAGACGCACTGGAAGGGGTATTCTGGTGATGTTGGTGGAGTGGGTGGAGCGCTGGGCTGGGTTGGTGCCATGCGGTTGCAGTGGTTGCAGCTAGCCCGTAGTGCTGTGATGGCTGGTGTGATGCCAGGCCAGAAAATGGAGTCTTCTGCTCTGGAGATCATGGATGAAGTACCTTGATGAGCTGAGTGGAGTGAAGCCAGTACTTCTTGCCTGAGGGCCGGCGGGATAACCGTGCGGTTCCTGTACATTACCACGCCGTCAACAGTGCGGAGGTCGTCGCGAAACTGGTGATATTCCCGCAGCTGTGCAGGGAGTGCATGGCGGGATTCAGGCATGCCGGACTCTATGACATTGGCTAAACTATTCATGACTTCATCGCTGGTCGTGGCGGTGCGTACTCGATCCCATGTCACTGATGCCAGGCTCAGCGAGTTGAGTGTTGATGCGGCTGCAGAAATGACGCAGGCTTCCATGCCATTACCATCTGTCAGTGATGTCCGTATGCCGGCTAGGAAGGTGGGGGGGGGGAAAGAACGCCGTTCCCTCGCATGGTTGATGGATGGCTGCTACGTCATCGGGGAGTGTCAGTGGTATGGGGTCGCCAGTGGGGTATCGTGACACCCCGTCAGCAGCTTTGTGTTTCGCGCCTGGTACGTGGATCATCCGGAAGCGGTACCTGAGGGTTTTTTCCTTCAAGTTTCTGAGGCGTGTATTAGATATGTCCTCTAGGGATCTGTCACCAAACACTTTGAGGAGAGGTTTGTGGTCCACTGCAATTATTAGGTCTTCGCATCCCAGCACGAAGTACCTCGCCTTGTCAAGGGCATCGGCGACAGCAAGTGCTTCTCCTTCTACTGGTGCATAGCGGGACTCAGCTGAGGTAGTGAATCTACTGCCGACCAATGTGACACGCCATCCAGTATGGCAGCAGAAGGGTTCGACTCGTGTACAGGTGCAGTGTTTCTGAAGTAGCCAGTAGCCGATGCCTGTTTTCGACCAGTCTGTGGCGAGGCATGTGGGCTTGGTTTTGTCAAAAATTTTAACACCCTCCTCTATTTCTGTGATGATGACATCCTTTGATTCTTCGAAGATGGTTTCCAATTCGTCATCCCACTTGAAAGGTGTTCCTGGCTTCAGAAGTAGGCGGAACGGCTGCATCCTCTTGGCCATGCTGAAGGCATACGACACCTGGTTGATGAGCCCGAACCATGATCGAACGTCGGTGATGTTCTTTGGAGATGGAAACTCTAGGATTGCTTTGAGGTATTTTTTACAGGGTCGGACACTGTCAGATGTGATCTCGAAGCCTGCAAATTCAACCTTGTCCTGACAGAACACAAACTTGTCGGGGTTCAGTGTGATTCCGTGTCTGCCGCAGGTGTCAAGCCACTGGGTGGCCTGGAAGAAGCTCTCCTCCACTGTGTCTGACCAGAGCAAGACGTCGTCAATGCACTTTGTATTGTTAGGGATGCTCGATACAATTTCGTCGTACCTTCTTGTGTAACCGTCACCAGATGCAATGTAACCCTGGGGAGCGGTTTTGTAACGGTAGCGACCCCAGGGCGTTATGAAGGTGGTCAAGTGGCGGTCTTCTTCACAGATTGGTACGCTGTGATATCCATTCCATGCATCAAACACTGTTTTCTTTTTGCCTTGCGGTACTGATCTGGCCTGGTGGAATGGCGATTGAGTGTGGTGTGTTTCGCGGGTGGCGTGAGCGTTGAGGGGTTGAAAGTCAACGGTACGCCTTGGTTTTCCGTTCTTTTTGGCGCACACCACCATTCTGTGACACCAGGTTACGGGCTCACCAACGGGTACTGGTTCAAGGACACCCAGTCTGACATCTTGGTCGAGGCCAGCCTTCACGTCCTCCTGCCAGTGGATTGGTACTGGGACGGGGGTGTGATGTGCGACTGGTTTGGCATTGGGGTCCACCATCAATTTCATTGGGGGGCCGTCCATCATGGGCAGCGCTTGGTGGTCACAAGTGTTGAAGGTGCTTGATTTGTAATAGTCCAGCAGGTATTCCTTGAGCTTTTGCTGGTTCGCCGCAACAGCGGGTAGCGGTAGCTCGATTGGAGGTGATGGAGGATGTTGGCGTCTTGGACAGTCACAGTTAGTTACAAGTCCGCTGTCACTGTGTGGCGTGCTGGCACTGTTGTTACAGTATTGTGCTGGATCCAGTTGGACTTCCCCCACTGTAGGAAATCTTCCCGAGATAATGCCGAGTGAAACGCATGCCTCTCTGCTGATGAAGAACTTGTCAGAAGAATCTGTCACATATGTTACCTGTCTCGTTTCTACTTGTTGGCCCTGTTCATCCTTGCCAGTGAGGCGAAGTATGGCTGCGCCAAGGATTTTGATGCCCTTGTTGTTGGCGGCGTGCATCTTCATGGTCACAGGGATGAGGTCAGACTGGAGAAGCCCGAGGCGGTGGATAACCTTGATACCGGTGAGGCAGCTCTGACAGCCTGTGTCTGCCATGGCAGGCAGTACCACGGTTTTTGGGTGGGCATTGAGGGTTGCCCCAAGCGCCTCGTAGTCTTCGGGGAGAGTCCTGACTGTCAGGTTGATGTGTGGCTGTGGTTGTGAGTTCTCCTTGATCCACATGTCCGATAGTTCATTGTAAATGTGATGGTCGAGGGCGATTGCTCTTTTCTTATGTGGCTCGGAAGTGTTGCTTGTGGCGCAGAGAAGATCAAATACCGCACCTTCGCACTCATCAGCTTTATTAGGAGTGGCTGAAAGGCTCTTGTCCTTGTCTTTGCTCCTGCATACGGATTCCCAATGGCTGTCGCGCTTGCAAATTTTGCATTTGTGGTTGTACGCAGGGCAATCCTTCTTGCGTATGTGGACTGGGGCTCTTCTGCCGTGTCCTTTTTTACCACAATATGAACAGGGGGCATTTTTGTCTTGTGGGGGTATTTGCTTACTTCTCCTGTATGTGCTGCCTGCGGCCTCCACGGCATGGGAGTCCAGCAGTCGTGATGCTGAGCGCTTGCCTGCTTCCTTCGCCTCGACAAACTGAAAGACGTCTTCCAGGGTCATCTCCTGGTTACTGTTGCCGAGGAGTTCCAGTTGTATTTCCGGGTCAGCAATTCCGCGGGTAAGGACGTCGCGAAGGATGGGGTCAGTGTAATTTACGTTGTTGTTGCAGCTTGGGCATTCAACAAGAAATTTGCAGACTCCGGCCTGACCACGAAGACGGGCTCCAAAACTGCGCACAGTTTCGTCGCGGTCTTGTCGCATATTGTGTAGGGTAACCCTGGCTACCATGGTGTTCCTCTCGGACAGCTAGTTTCTTGATTGCAGCAAGGACTTCATCTTCGGTTTTGTTTGTTAGGCTTCCACCTGCGGATCTTGTCAAATCTTTGCGGAGTGAATCGTCGCAGCATTCAAGTAGTTGTACCACTTTGTCCCTACCAGTGATTTTTGTAGCTTCCGCATAATCTGTCCAACGCGACGTAAAATATGCCCAGTCTTCACTGGTACCTGCAGCCGAAATGGTTGGCCGTCTTACTTTCTCAACCTTTGCAGAGACTGTCGGGCTTGGGACATGGGTCGTGCAGTGGGCTGTTATAAGTGCGGCTACAATGGCTGGGTCCAGGTCTGCTGTGACATAGGTACAACCTGTGATAGGACATTCTACGGCAGGCATTGTGGATAGCGTTTGTTGAAGTTGCTTAATTAGGTTGGGGTGGTTGACAGTTGCTTGAATTTACCACGTATGTAGACTTATTTTATTATTTATTTAATTAATCAGTCATTTGTACCTAAGACCGTTGTCATAAATGAGAACCAACTCTTTGTGATCATTTATTTATTTATATAAAGTCAAACAATGACAACGGTCTTCTGAAAAAGGAATAAGCATAATAAGTAATCACTTGAATAAAACATAAACATAAACATAAACATAATCATTGTCTCTAAAAACCATTCTGGACAGCTAACTGCTTGAGTAAACGGACTGATGTAATACGGGCAGTTGGAGAAAATGTTTCTACATAGTCAATGTTTTCAATTTGGGAATAACCTTTCGCCACATAACGAGCCTTGAATTTTTCTTCATTGCTTGGTCCTAGCTTCACGGCGTAAACCCACCTTCCACCTACTACGGATCGATCCTTAGGCGCTGGTACAAGTTCATATGTATCATTTTCTTCTAGGGATCTTATTTCATCATTCATTGCATTTTTTCACTTAAATGCTTCGGGAGATGCAATGGCTTCATTGTAAGTCCTAGGAATATTACTGACTCTATAACAGTAATCAATAGTGCAGCTTGCAGCGTCTAAGCTATCTGGGTCGACATAATCTTCCAGATATTTGGGTGCATTCCGTCTTCTCTGTGGGCGCTTTTGGTTTTCCTTTTCTGTCCTTGGCTCAGCTTCACCTTCTAAATTTCTTACAGGGGTTCCAACTTTTTCATTTTCTTCTGGGGTTCTACGTTGTATAAAATCTAATGGATCATC
Source organism: Bathynomus jamesi (assembly GCA_023014485.1). Classification (NCBI taxonomy): domain Eukaryota; kingdom Metazoa; phylum Arthropoda; class Malacostraca; order Isopoda; family Cirolanidae; genus Bathynomus; species Bathynomus jamesi. Next base: position 68,453 of record JAJOZX010003661.1, on the reverse strand, counting down.
ATGGGTAACTTCATGTTGTTGGTTCACTTCATGAAATCTGACACATCTTACTCTTCTAACTTCATCTTTCTCTGGAAAGTATACCAGGTAAGCAGGACTGCTAACATCATAGCCTATAAAAACTCCCTGCTCACTTCTTGCATCCAATTTTTGCTTCTTTTGTACATAGGCAAAACAATTGCAGCCAAAAGTGTGCATATTACTGATGTCAGGTTTCCTTTCATGGAACATTTCATGAGGTGTCTTCCCAGTTCTTTGATTAAAGCATCTGTTTCTGGTGTATGCTGAAGCTCTAACTGCATAATTCCATAGTTTCTTTGGTAATTTTGCTTCTAATATTAAGCATCTGGCCATTTCAAAAAGGCTTCTCCATGTCCTTTCAGCAGTGCCATTCTGGTGCGGCGAGTAAGGGGCTGAAAATTCATGTTTAATTTTATTACTCACCATGAGAGACTTGAATTCTGAACTGGTAAATTCTGTCCCATTGTCTGTCCTAAATCTTTTAACAGAACCATATGGAGCGATATCAGCCAAAAATCTTGCTGTAGCAGAAGTAGCATCACTCTTACTCCTTAAGAAATAAACAAATACTACACTTGTATAATCATCAACAAATATAATTGCAAATCTAGAATTTTCTCTTGAAATTGGATCTATTGGGCCCGCTAAATCACAATGTATTAATTCTAAACGTTTGTTAGCTCTTTTATCAGGTTCTCTACATCTGTATTGGCACATTTTTCCTTCAACACAGGTTTTACAGTTAAAATTGTCTTTACCAATAATTTTCATTCCTTCAACAACTGACTCAAGCTTCAACAGATCTTTGACATTACAATGTCCTAAAATTTTATGCCATTCTTCAAGAGAATGCATTTTTTGTGTTTTCACATTGTTCAAAAAATATAATTTTCCAGATTTTTCTATATCAAACAGTACCATCTGGAGCTATCAGTTCTGCGGAATTAAGGTAAAATTTTACAGATACTCCATTCTCTGTTGCAGCTTGAACAGAAAATACAGTACAGTACACGTATATCCTGCTTGTAAGAAGGAATACACAATGTACCTTTAAGGGTAACTTTCCTTTTCTTACCTTGAGAGTCCCTAATAACAACATTAGCATCGCCTCTGGCAGACACAATGCCATTGGATCGGCTTCCATCAGCAAGCTCAATAAAATGCTTTGATGAATCAAAATCCTTATCCAAATTAACAAATTTTGATTTATCCCTAAGTATATGAGCAGTTGCTCCACAGTCAATCAACATATTGCATGAATCTATCTCATTATTGTGTTCATCAAAAGTTACACTGGTATTTACTTTGAAAATAAAAGATTCATCTTTTCTATTATCATCCACAATAAGGCTCACAGAATTTTTCTTCCTACAGAATTCTGTATCATGAGAGTTACTTTTGCAGAAGTCACACCATCTACTAAATTTTAAAGAACTATTTTTATTTTTACACTTAAACTTTTTGTGTCCAGGTTTTCCATATGAGTAACACCTTAATTTTGAATTACTATTGACATTAGATTTGACTTTCATGACATTGTCATCACTAGTACTATAGGTTAACCTACACTTTTCTGACTCTTCATAACTTCTCAATGCAGACTTAAAGTCCACAAAATTCATGGTATCACCCCTCTGAGTGACCACTGTAGAAAAGGCCTTAAAGTCATCAGGTAATCCTTTTAAAATCATTGCTATCAATAAGCTATCAGAAATTGTCTCACCAGCAATCTTCAATGATGCGGCAGCTGTCTCCGCTCTGATCATATATGCTGTCACACTCTCCTGTCTGCTCATTTTTAGTGATGTGAGCTCAGTGTAGAGGGAGATTACCCTAGGTTTGGAACTACCTAGATAATACTCACGGAGAATTTTTAATGCCTCTCGTCCATTGTCTTTTGCATCTCTAATGATTAAAGACAAACTTTTGCCATCGAGCACTTGCACAAGCTCGGCAAAAACTTCGGCATTTTTCTCAGGATCAACACCGCCATCTTGTGCTCCTTCTACGACCGAAAGCAGCTTTTGAAGTCGGAGATGCCCTCTAAATTTAACTTCCCACAATTCGTATTTTTCCTCATCTCCATCAAAATAAAGACGTGACCTGGGCCCATAACCTGTTGATGTGGTCATTTTGTGGAGATGACAAATACGAGCATTGTGGGAAAATAAAACACCGAATACACAATTTATGCAAGTGTACTTTGGAACAGCTGCGACAGACGAATGAGCGAAACGCAAAACAAAACAAAAGAAGAACACAAAAGAGAAAACGACAAAATAAGAATGGTATACTAAAATATACATACAGTAAATGGGCATAATTACCAGTAAATATTTATCAATCAAACTTATGTTTATATTCAACAGTGATGGTGTGTTAAACAACCATTCCCCGTCATCTACCATCCTGCCCTCAAATCCGTCACTCACCATTGCTCCCTCCAATCCCTCACCGGTCAACGCTCCTCAGACTTCAGTAGATGATGATAATCAAAATACAGAGTCCCCTATGACCGAGGTACGGTGATCAGGGCGTACTCGGTGTCCGCCTAGTTATTTTGAGAACTATATTGTTCAATCTAAGTAGGAGGAAAAAATGTAATATTATTTTGCAGGTTTATGATGACTTTATTAGAATGTTATACCTAAGTAAAATCATTTGTGTTTATATTCAATTCGATTAAACTGATGAATCTGATGATGTCTGAATTAAACTGATGAGATGTGAGATACTTTATTATATCAAGGTAATGATATTTTCTTTGATGTAATTAATCCTAATTTGTAGTGTAAACAATTCATATAAATGCCCTATGTTTACTATATCTGTATTATTATTATAACTTGCGTCATTGATTATATATATATTTTGTGTACCATAACTATATTATTGTTATTTATATTAACAGGAATGTTGTTCAATTAAGTTGATTAAAGCCTAAGAAAAGGAGAGCGTTTCATTCCAAGTGTGAAAAATGATCTGTATAAATTGGTCCCCAATTAACCCACCCCTAATATCTCCAGTCTAACTATAGAGTAGATTAAGCCTAGCCTTGTAGGGGTCAGCCTAGAGATTCCGGATATGGTCCAGAGCGGGCAGAGTAAATTGAGGTCCACAGTAGGAGTCCTCACCAAATTAGGTTAGGGTAATTTACCTTAGCCTTTGATAAGCTATGAGTTGATGCTAGGTCTTAGACCACAATGTACGCCTAATTTTACTGACCCAGCTTATATTATGTCCCCAAACTGGGTTCGAAAACACAACTGATCACTTACTGAGTGTTATTAGACTGTCCCTCTCCTCTTTGCTCAATTTTTGAGAGCGTACTTGCTGGTGGGGATCTTTTTCCGTTGTTTAGCCTCTTCCTTCTCTCCCTTCCGTCTTGTTCCCCCGTTCCTTCTTTCCGTTCTTCCCGCGGCTTTTTCCACCAGCGTCCTCTTGGTTTTTTTTCGGTTGGTTGATCGGTAATGTATGTCTATTACCGAGCACGCTCTATCACACAGTATATAAATACTAATGTGGAGAATAACTCTGGTGAGCAACCAATTGGTTTCATCCACCCAGTTATTGACATAAAAGGAGTTTAGTAATTGTTAGATTAACTACCTACCTACTCAGTGGACCATTTTTGTTACCTCCCACACGTATCAGTTTTCCATACCAAGAATACAAGCAGAGCCTTCGGCTTCCTGTCCTACGGGCGGGGCTTGTGCTTTGCAAACTCGCCTACGGCGAGGGCACGTTAAAGTTACCCCTTTGAGGGGGAGGTCATTCTCCCTCTCCCCCTTTATGTAACTTGGGGGCTAACCCCCACACTCCTTGTGCATATCCCCCTCCCTCTCCCCCTACCCCAGGGCCGGCGAGAGCTGCCACGGGCCCCGGAGAAGGATTAGTATATGGGCCCCCCTGTTTACTCAGTATTTTATTATGAATGTGTCTGTGTACATAACAAGCAAACTGATTTATGTCCAAGTCACTATTCAAAACATACAGTATGATAATCTCTATAAAATGTATGTTCACAGGGCCGTTTCTAGCCATTAGGGAGCCCTAAGCAGTATACCCATTTGAGGCCCCACCCCTCCATCCACCAACTCACGCCTTACCACATCACCTCAACACACACATACAAAAAATGGCTGTTAATAAAAATCAATTATGAAACAATTTTAATGAAACATTTATGTCCAAACCAACAAATATGTACTTTCAGAAGACAAACAGAAAAAATAGTCCATGAAATTCCTGAAAATTAGCTTATACATTATTTAGAATAAATGACACAGAACTATGTATAAAAAAATAATGCAATTATCAACTACCAAACAATTACTAACTACGATACAATCGTGTAATAGCTAAAAGTTATACAGAACAGTTTGTATCTTCAGAATTTTTGCCTTCTAGATTTTTACTGGGCGAAATCATCAATAACATCATCATATGAAATCTCCCTGCCAACGTCCTGGTTGATGCTTATGATGCCACGGCCACTGAGGCGATCCTGCCCCATTGATGATCTGAGGTAGTTCTTGATTAGCTTCATCTTAGAGAAGCTCCTCTCGGCTGACGCTACTGTCACAGGTAGAGTGCAGGCAATTCTTAGTGCAACCCAGAGATTGGGGTATAGTTCCTCCAGTTGCTTCTGATGAATGAAGGAGAGAAGCTCCAATGCAATCATGTTGTGTGAAGGTAAAGTCGCTAAGTTCTTAATTTCGAGGGCCAGTTCTCTTCCATCAATGTCAGAGTCAGCTCCAGAGCTCAGTATCTTAGAGAGCTTTTCACACTTGCAGGACAAGTCTTCCTTGTTCATTGTGGGGAAGTTTAGGAGAACCCCAAATATGTCCCTCACCATGGGCGCCCGCAGGATTTTTTCCAAGGGGGGGCAAAATTTAATGTATTAATAGGTAGGGACTGGAGCAAGCAAAAAACTTTTGACCCCTTAGGAACCAGCAGGTTAATTCTAAGCAAGTTTAGTGTTGCATTTTCTGTAATGGAAAATGCAAATATATATTGTATAAAATTGTATATACATACAATGCACATGATAACAATCATTTATTTTATTTATAACAGAAACATGATAGAATGAAGAAAAAAGCACACTGAAGTAAATGTTGTACCTAATTTGAAAACGGTGTTTCGAGCATCACCTACACTACTCATTTGAATAGGAATTGTAGTCGTCTGCGGTCACTACCAAAATTATGAACAACCTTTTCCATAAAATCAGTTTTGTTGGAGTTGATTTTCTCCCGGTGTACACTGAGCATACATAACCCAGAGAGTCGCTCATCAGACATAGTAGACCTCAGCCATGTTTTAACTCGCCGAAGTGTACTGAAGGATCTTTCGACTGTGCATGTGTAAGGATCAAAAACAATGGCTGCCACGCACTGCATGCAGCCAGGTGCTTGAGTTGGCGCTGCCAACTTGGCGGGATAATTTTAAGGGGGGACTTCTGAACAAATAAAAAGGTAGCAACCTTTTATCATGCACACAAATAAAAAATTTCACCCTTTAGGAGGCAGTTGGATACTTTTCAGCAAGTTTAGGATATAAATATTTTCTTAGAAAATATTTAATATATTTTCTTGGCATTTCCAGGGGGAGGCAAGCGCCCCCCCTTGCCCCTACCTGCGGGCGCCCATGTCCCTCACATCATCTGATGTTTTGAATCTCATTTATTGACCCGATGGCACAATCCACCACCACATTGAAAAATTTGACTTCCAGCCTCTTTAAGGCTTCTGTAAATGGTTCGTCAGGAGCTTCGTAAGCAAAGTGCGTTTGTGTGGATCTGAGCCTCTTCTCATTCAGCACAGCCTCCACATTCATTTCTCCACATATGTCCCTAGCTACGACTTGTACTGCAACAAAACCTGTGTTTCTGTAGCTGGTGAGCGAGTCTTTTGTTTTTGTGAGGAGGTTGACTGCCACATCAAACTGCATTGTAGGAGACTGCAGAAGTTTGCTCACATGGTTAACTGCATGAAGAATGTCATACCATACTACCGTGCAAATCTGAAAGCGATAAGACCCTACCTCCTCTGCAAGTGCTTCAGTCCTGGTTATAGCATCTGTGGCATTGTTTCTGACTTCCAACAGGGCCTCTCTGATGTTGTGGCTCTGGTATCGCACAGCCTCAATGCTCTGAAGCCGGCCCTCCTACCTGGTTTCACTCCAAGACTTGAGTGTTATGTTCACGTGCTTCTTTAGGATTGTCCATCTCTGTGTAGCTGCTGCAAAAAGGTTGTACAATTTTTGTACATTGCCAAAGAAGCTGATGGCATCTGTGGAAGCTTTAGCTGCATCAGCCACTACAAGATTCAGAGTGTGAGCCCCACATGGAACATAGAGTGCACGACAGTTCTTCTCTAATAACCTTGCCTGAACACCTTTGTTCTTGCCCTTCATGTTCGCTCCGTTGTCATATGACTGTCCTCTGCAGTCATCAAAGTGAATATTCAGTTCATCTAGTCTCTTCAGAATCAGAACTGATAAACCCAGGCCTGTACTTTCTGAAGCCTCAAGAAAGCCCAAGTATTCTTTTATTTCTGGTACTTCACCCATTTTAAGAGTTCTGATAATAATCGACATCTGTTTTTGGTGGCTTATGTCTAGAGTGCAGTCTAAAATGAGAGTAATATTTAGCTTGTTTTATTTCTACAACAATGGCATCCAAGATCTTCCCACTAATGGACCAAATGAGCTCATTTTGAATGATGTTTCCTAGGTAACTTGTATGACTATATTGGCCACTTTCGACTCTGCTGATGTGTTGTTTCATCACTGGATCAAATTTGGCAAGCAGCTCAACCTCCTTCAAGAAGTTGCCATTGTCTCAATTGTACAATGTAGAGGAAGACCTCCTGAAAGCAAGGTTTCTCTCTGCCAATGATTGGATTATACTTACAAGACGTGTGAGAACATCTCGCCAGCGTCTTCACTCTACCTCCATTAATGACATTTCAGTTTGGTCAATGGTCCTCCCAGTTTTTAGCCGCAGTTCCAGATCCTTCCATGTTGCCATGTTATCTGCATGTTCTGAACTATTTTCATGGCCTTTCAGAAGCGAACGAATGTTTATCCAGTCTGAAAGTCCATCCGTAATTAGTTTGTAGACTTCCTTGAAAACAGCTTGCAGCAGAAGCAATAAAGAGCATCATTCCTTCTAGAGTACATCAGCCAGCTTCGCTTTATTTTTCCCCATTAATTAATGTTCTGTACATGTAATGGTGATGAACGCTTCTACCGTCCTCTCTTTTAGGGAATGTGAAATCTGGACTGATTTGAAATGGTCCTCGAGACACCAGATCTGTCTTCAAGGCATCTGACAGGACAACTGGCCAGTCATACGGATCAAGCGGTGGAGCAGATCTTGGTTCTTGTTGCTCAGTAGAAATGTCTGTGTGTAGTGTTTGAAGCTGAACAGAAGATGGGCACTTGTTGGTTCATCAGGCTCTACTTCTACTGGTGTTTGAGGTTGCATAGAGGATGGTCCTGCTGTTGGCTCATGATGCTCATCAGGCTTTGCTGAGGATGGCTTTTCCAAATATTTCAGTAGTGCTTCCTGAGAAGAACATAACATTACATATTCTGTTAATTTTTGCTAAAATACTCTTTCTTATCTTGTTTGATAATTGATCTGTGTGAACAGAATTTGAGGTGATGTGATCCATTAAATTTCACATTTCGAAATATTATAAATATTACAGAGACTAGCTTACCTTACACGATTCCTGAGCACTTGCCTAGCTTGATGGTCTACCTAACCTAGTTGCCTGAACTGTAATCATAAGAATATACAAGTGGCACATCTCACCTGTGCTACTGGTAAGCTTCTCCTCCTCTATTTTCTTCTTTTTCCGTTTTTCAGCTCCTGATGGATAATGTCGTTTCATTTTCCAAGATGCACGAAGTTGTAAGGGTCTAATTTATTATAGACCTTTACGTAGATAATTAATTAAATGCCAAGGTCACCAGCGCCCAAATACTGGATTGGCATCCGGCACTGCGACGCAAAAATAATTTTAATGAAAAAGGAAGGATGGATTATAAAAATTGTCAACATGATCTTGGTTCTTGTTGCTCAGTAGAAATGTCTGTGTGTAGTGTTTGAAGCTGAACAGAAGATGGGCCACTTGTTGGTTCATCAGGCTCTACTTCTACTGGTGTTTGAGGTTGCATAGAGGATGGTCCTGCTGTTCGCTCATGATGCTCATCAGGCTTTGCTGAGGATGGCTTTTCCAAATATTTCAGTAGTGCTTCCTGAGAAGAACATAACATTACATATTCTGTTAATTTTTGCTAAAATACTCTTTCTTATCTTGTTTGATAATTGATCTGTGTGAACAGAATTTGAGGTGATGTGATCCATTAAATTTCACATTTCGAAATATTATAAATATTACAGAGACTAGCTTACCTTACACGATTCCTGAGCACTTGCCTAGCTTGATGGTCTACCTAACCTAGTTGCCTGAACTGTAATCATAAGAATATACAAGTGGCACATCTCACCTGTGCTACTGGAAAGCTTCTCCTCCTCTATTTTCTTCTTTTTCCGTTTTTCAGCTCCTGATGGATAATGTCGTTTCATTTTCCAAGATGCACGAAGTTGTAAGGGTCTAATTTATTATAGACCTTTACGTAGATAATTAATTAAATGCCAAGGTCACCAGCGCCCAAATACTGGATTGGCATCCGGCACTGCGACGCAAAAATAATTTTAATGAAAAAGGAAGGATGGATTATAAAAATTGTCAACATGAATTTTGTATTTTATTGACAACAATTAATAAACTATGTGCAACAATTATTTGTAAATGCAAAGTGGATTTTTACCCGTAACAACTTTGATTGATATATAAATGTGAAATTAAATAATGGCACCGTTTAGCTAATATATAACAATCTGCAACTAATACTGATACTAATAGCTGTAACTAATAATAATATGTAACCAATACTAATATGTAACCAGAGCTGGGCAATAAATACATTGAATGTATTTAAATACTAAATACATGGGAGAAATGTATTTAAATACTAAATACATTTTACGAATGTATTTAGATACTAAATACAAAATACATCAATTGTATTTAAATGCATTGTAAATACATTTTAAATACATACAAATTTTAACATATGCATTCACTAATTCATGAGTAACAACAATATAAAATGCTTGATAAAGGATAAAGAAATAGTACAATCTAATTTCCGATTATATATTCCCTTTTAGAACAAAACAAAAACAAAAAGAACTTAGAACTTACGATGTTCACCAGTGACATATATACTCATTATATCATTGCAAAATGAGTAACAATTAATGAGTAGATGAGAACATAAACGTAAACATAAGACGTAAACATAAACATAAGGCACCTTACGAATTCTCTTTTATTTCACGGTTGCTGCGGATCAAAACCAATCTTTCAAAAGTTTTGTCTGAAGAGTTTTTTTGGGAGTCAAAGTGATTCCCGCGAATGAGAATATTCGCTCTACCGGTGCCGAAGATGGTAATGTCGTGTTATAGTGGAGGAACAGTCTTTTTATGAGGATGTTTCCCAAACTGTTGAAACATGAACCATGCTGTACTACACTGTCGACGCGTCGTACTGTGCTAGTACAGACATGGGCGCCCGCAGGTAGGGGCAAGGGGGGCGCTTGCCCCGCCCTGGAAATGCCGAGAAAATATATTAAATATTTTCTAAGAAAATATTTATATTCTAAACTTGCTGAAAAGTATCCAACTGCCTCCTAAAGGGTGAAAAATTTTTATTTGTGTGCATGATAAAAGGTTGCTACCTTTTTATTTGTTCACCGGGAGAAAATCAACTCCAACAAAACTGATTTTATGGAAAAGGTTGTTCATAATTTTGGTAGTGACCGCAGACGACTACAATTCCTATTCAAATGAGCAGTGTAGGTGATGCTCGAAACACCGTTTCAAATTAGGTACAACATTTACTTCAGTGTGCTTTTTTCTCATTCTATCATGTTTCTGTTATAAATAAAATAAATGATGTTATCATGTGCATTGTATGTATATACACAATATATATTTGCATTTTCCATTACAGAAAATGCAACACTAAACTTGCTTAGAATTAACCTGCTGGTTCCTAAGGGGTCAAAAGTTTTTGCTTGCTCAGTCCCTACCTATTAATACATTAAATTTTGCCCCCCCTTGGAAAAAATCCTGCGGGCGCCCATGAGTACAGAACGTGTATTAAACCAGTAAAAGTATTTGCATTTTTATATTTTGAGTATTTAAATACATTGTATTTAAATACTCATTAAAGTATTTAAATACTATATTTAAATACATGAAAAACAATGTATTTATAAATACAGTTCTAAATACACAAATGTATTTAAATACGTATTTAAATACAAATGTATTTAAATACTGCCCAGCTCTGTATGTAACCAATACTATGTAACCAATACTAATATGTAACTAATACTAATATGTAACTAATAGCCACAATGACAACCTTGTCTGCAAAGAGACAGACAAGAATACTGTAAGTGATATCCCAGAAAAAAATGATACATAATAAAAATGACAAAAATTGATAATTAAAATATATATGCTATATAGGCCCAGTAACCTGTGGATGATAAATTACAGTTAATCCTCATTATGGGATTGTGCTAATGAACAGGAAAACTATCTAAGAAAGTATGTAGGCCACAAATGATTAGTAGGCCATCTGCTAAGAAAATAACATGAAACATAATAGGCTTATAAAGTAAAGTATACTAAGAAAATTAATGGGCAGGCCTATGCCTCTTCAATATAGTAGGCTGAGGTTAATTATCTAAAACAAAGGCTACGGTAGGCCTCAGCTAGGCTAGAGTAATTTACAATTTGGCTTTTGCATAGATCGGCCTAACTTAGTCTAAGATAATTTATAATATGAATCTTTCAGTACTAATCACAAACAGTATAAGGCTTGTTAATGTCCACAGTATGTGGTATTGCATACAGATATTCAATAGCAAAAAAATAAACATTATGAACAAGAAACATACCACAAAGAAAATTTTGCTTGCTGGCGCCGTGCTTTTAAATGTATATAAAATGCGGAAACTTGGCGTCCCTTGTGTTGTCGTTGCAAATACGTTTGGTTTACTCCACAATTTACCAACAAGCCAAAAGAATCCCTAAAAGCAAACTCAAGTCTAGTCACACCATGCCCCAAAATTTACATTGTTTGAAAGGCACAAAATATATTTTTATATTTGCTTTGAACCTCTTAATAATTGCACTTTAATTTTTAATTAAATTTTCTATTCACTGAATGCTTAAGAATTAAAATTAATCACTGGACATGTTTAACTGGACATTTAATTTGTATTTATTTATTTAGATTTAAAATATTTAATTCGTGCCAATTTGTGGCAATCTATACTATAATAAGAGAGCCGTCCGTCTGTCTGTCCGTCTGTCCGTCACACTTTCAGCGTGTGTGCGTGCGTGCGTGCGTGTGTGCGTGCGTGCGTGCGTGTGTTTCAGCGTGTGTGCGTGCGTGCGTGCGTGTGTTTCAGCGTGTGTGCGTGCGTGTGTTTCAGCGTGTGTGCGTGCGTGTGTGCGTGCGTGTGTGCGTGCGTGCGTGTGTGCGTGTGTGTGTGTGTCTGTTCCAGCCATAGCTCCAAAATGAAAGCAGTTACAAACATAAAACTTCACACACATATTGATTAGGTCCCGAGGTTGTGCACCTGGGTGTTGAATGCCCGGTTAGGTCAACTGTACGCCCTTGACGATTGGTTAGGTTAAGTTAGGTTAGGTTAGGTTAGGTTAAGCTTTAACGAAAATATCACGACTCAACCTAACCAACCTAACCAACTAACCTAACCTAACCTAACCTAACCATTCAATTAACCTAGCTAATAACAGCCTTCGAACTACAAAAAATATTCCGGCCCTCTACTTGGATATGTTTTACTACCCGCACGTAGGGCGGGTCTTTAGCTAACCGTCAGCGAAGCGACGGGTATTGTACTAGTTTAAGAAAGAGAACATAAGAAATTTTTATAGTGGGCACACTAGGGGCCACTTCGGCCCATCGAGGTGGCTCCACTATGTAAAAACTGCCTGTACATTGGCAATAACCAATTTTTACAAAACTAATTAAGTATCAATTTAAAACTAATTAATTATCAATTTAAAACTAAAGATAGAATCTCTGGATCCAGAGGATCAAAGTCATGATAGGCTACTATCCACAAATATGTTACACACTATATCTATTATAACTGACATGCAAATATATCAGATCCAAAGAATCCAGTCAATTTCATTATGGTACCCATCAATACCAGTACCATGCCAACCAAAAATAAGTCACGGTCCATATCAATTGCGGACCAAGTCACAATTTACATCCATATACATTACAATATATATACTTAAGAGGAAAAGTGTAGGTGTGGCTGTAAAGACTGTACAGTAATGTAGAAATGTGTGTGCACCCATTTTGGGTTCCCATTTAAAGGTGTTTGTGGGGCAAGTGAAGATCATGAGTTTTTCAATACCTCACAGTACTATGGGGGACACCGCTCAACAGAGGAATCTCTTTAAATGGGGTGGTAAGGACAGAGAGTATCCCCTAACCCAAGATGCTGCCTCCCTATATCCCACAACACCTGTGTTGAGCTGTGGGATCTATCACCCAAATGCACATAATATATATGAAATAAACTAGTACCATTCATGCAATAAAAATGGGCTTAAACACCATCACCAGATGTCCCTTGCAGACATCAAACTATCCAACCTTCTTTTGAAAGAATCAAGCGTATCTGAAGTCACCACTTCTTCTGTCAGACTGTTCCAAAACTTAATTACTCTGTTTGTAAAACTATGTTTTCTTAAATTTGTTCTACATCTTGGCTTAAATAATTTCATACTATGACCTCTAGTCTGATTATTGTGATCTTTAATGAAAAGAGACTCAAAATCTATCTTATCCAACCCTTTTATCATTTTATACACCTCTATCATATCACCCCTTAACCTCCTCCTTTTTAATGAGAACATGCTTAGATACGCCAGTCTTTCCTTATATGTCAATTGTCTTAGAGATGGGATCATTCTTGTTGCTCGTTTCTGTACTTTTTCCAGCTTTTCAATATCTTGTATCAAATAGGGACTATTAAATTGAATGCAGTATTCGAGGAGGGGTCTTACATATGAAATGTATAGTTGCTTTATAATATTGGGTGATTTGTATTTAATGTGTCTCTGCATGAGATTGAGTCTAGCATTTGCTTTATTTCTGATTACCATACAGTGATTTGAGGGTTTAAGTTCATTTGTCACAGTGACACCCAAGTCTTTCTCTTTATCATCATTTTTAATCCAAATTCCATTCATATTGTATTCAAATTCTGGATTTTTTTGGCCCAATATGCATAACCTTGCACTTATCAACATTAAATTTCATCTCCCACTTATCTGCCCAGGCTGTTACTCTGTCTAAGTCTTTTTGTATTGTCATTGCTCCTGCTACTGACTTAACATTATGGCCTAATTTTGTATCATCAGCAAATTTTGAGGTTTTACATGATAGGCCCTTCTCTAGATCATTTATATAGACAACAAAAAGCAGAGGTCCCAGAACAGACCCCTGTGGGACTCCGCTCAATACGGGTCTCCAAGTAAACTTATTTCCATTTAGATGAACTCTCTGTTTTCTATTTCTCAGCCATTCTTCTATCCAATCAGCTATATGACCTCTTATACCATGGGCTTTAACTTTTACCAACAATCTTGCATGAGGAACAGTATCAAATGCCTTTGCAAAATCTAAGTATACTATATCTACTGGCTCTTTATTGTCCAAATGCAATAGGACTCCATCATAAAATTCAATCAAGTTGGTTAGACAGGACCTTCCATTTCGAAAGCCATGCTGGCTATCATTTATAAGGTTGCACTCTTCAAGGAACTCAGTCACTTTACCTCTAATGATACTTTCGAGCAATTTGCAAATAATGGAGGTGAGGCTGATGGGTCTGTAGTTTTTTGCTAAGTTTCTATTTCCTTTTTTAAAGATTGGAGCCACATTTGCTTTCTTCCAATCCTCTGGAATTTCAGTACATATCAATGATTTATTAAAAATAATTTCTAGTGCCTGTGCTATATTCTTTTTGGCAGCTTTTATGACTATTGGATGCATTTCATCTGGCCTTGGAGATTTTTCCATTTTTAATTTATCTATTGCTTTTAAGATATCTAGTTTTGTTACCCTTAATTCATTTATTTCTCTATCTTGTCCTGGTAGTATAAGATCAGGAATATTATTTAAATTTTCATTTGTGAATACTGATGAGAAGTATTTGTTTAGTTCTTCAGTTATTTCAAGATCATCATCTATAGTTTTCATTAATAAGAGATAATCCTATGGTGCAAGGCACTACAAAGTCACATCTAGTTAACCACAACTAATCTGCTAAATAATAATAATCATGATAATAATAATAATAATAATAATAATAATATTAATAACAACTTCAGGTATATTCCTATTCTTGCCCACTGAGCTATGACCTGGGAACCTGTCTAGGGGCCCCATAGTAGCAGCGGGGCCCTAAGCGGCCGCTTAGTCTGCTTATGCCAGGAAACGGCCCTGTATATTCATTAATTATATTTCCTCTCTGTTTACTCAATTGCTTTATTAATATTTTTAGATTTTATCCCTCCTCTTTCCGGGCCCCGGGGATATAACCCGGCTTTCCACCCCTGTCGGCGGCCCTGCCTCCCCCATTACCCCCACCCCGAGGTCATTCTCCCTCCCGCCTTTATGCAACTTTGGGGGGGTTAACTCTCACCTCCCCTTGTTGCATAAAATGGTTGAAACATTGTGGGTCATTTTTTTACCCAAAAATTGGACCACTTTGTAGGTTTTTTTTAAATGTTTAAGGATAATTATATTTAAAATGGCAATATATAAAGGGGTAACTAATACGAGTATAATTTACGAGTGTGAGAAAATAGACAATTTTCCTCGATAAACCCCAGTCTTCATGTTTTCCAAATGGACCAAATGAAATGTAATTTAATGTAATGTAATGGTCTCCACACACTCATCACGGGACAGCAGAGTCCTAACTTCAGACTTTTATCGTGAATTCAGCCAACGGCCCAACAGTTACATTAAATAAGGACTAATCAGTACCTTAGGTTTGCGATCCTAGGCTAGGCCAATATAGGATCAAAATTACATTGCTTGAAAGTTGAACATCCCATTCTTACTTAAGTTTTATAAATTGGTAAATTTAATCTAGAATAGCGTTCTGATAACAGTAATATTTTCTTTTCTATATGGGCCTAAATAATGCAATGAATTCTCAAAATATCTTTGATTCTGAAGAGGACAATTTGTTTATTTACAAAAAGTAACGAGATTTTTCTGCATATATGGATCTGACTTTGACAAATTCGAGTCGTCTCGTCGGATCTTGTTTTGAGCGAAAAGAACGCGGTAGAGTTGAGTTGATTTGACCAAGTCAGTTGGGAGAAAAGAAAACGGCTTGAGTAAAGCTGCTGGTCCTGATCTTAGAATTCTCAAAAAAACAGTGTTGGTAAAAATACAACGTTAGGCTTTAACATTTTCAACATGCTCGGAAATCTGTTTGAGTCAGCTGGCAGCTGCTCGGTGCCTAGGTTGTTCAGTGAGAAGTGGAAGTATGAGGGTGTTCTTTACTGGATTCCAAAGTTTTTTTTTTTACAAATTATTAAAGGATTATTGTATTAATTCTGTAGATTTTACTTCCAGTTGAGATTATTCAATAAAAAATAGGTTAATTATTCATTTTTGTGCTTTTTCTCCTTTCTGAAGCATTTTTCTGATGTTTTTTGGTGTGATTTGTTCAAATCTGAACTTCATTTATTTGGGAAATGAGCCGTTTTTGAGAAATTTTAAAATTGAAAATTTCTCATAAACGGCTCATTTCCCAAAGACACGAAGTTCAGATTTGAACAAATCACACCAAAAAACCAGAAAAATTATGTTTTGCTTCAGACTTAACCTAACTTAACCTAACCCACATTTTTTCACAATTTCTTACCTTAAATAGCAGCATTGGGGTTTTGCCATAGTTTGAGGTGGGATTTTTCAACCCATGTGACCCACGTGCCTTTTGATGGGAAACAGAGAAGGAACACTTTTTTTTTCTACTCGTCCTTAGTCAATCTTGTGCAATAATATTGGTCAGCAACTTCTCTATAATTACACTCATGACCACACTGCGGACAAATAATATGGGTAAATATGGATATTACGGCCTCCACCCAATTTTGATGCCAAAATGTATTTTCCTAGTAGTGTATGATGTGCTTTGTTCAACTCTGGCCTTCATTTTATGTGGAAATGAACCAATCAAAAGTTATGAGCCGTCAAAGTTTTAACATATTTTGGTTCATTTCTCCATAAAATGAAGGCCAGATTTTAACATTGCACATCAAATACTACTAGAAAAATGCATTCCAGTGTCCAAATTGCTAGAGAACCTACCTAACCTAACCTAACCTAACCTATCCTATCTCCACCTTGATTCATCGTAGGAACACTTAGATCCACACTCTCTGCATTTAAAATATGACTAACACACCATGTTTAAAAAAATTTCTATAGCAGAATTATCACTATTGTTAATTTCCATAATAACATCTTTGAAATACATCTCACATCCTTCACACGCCATATTGGAAAATCAACTAATGAAGAAAACAGAAAATACTATACCTCATTTTTTGTTTTTTTCCACCCAAATAGATATACTTATGATGATGTCATTCAAAAAATGGAGTTACGAAAATAATTTCTTTAAAAGCCTATAACATTATAAATACGCATTTGTACAAATAACATATACCATTAGACTCCTAAAATTATGCTGAAACATTTGATAATAGGGTTATTATGTATTTTATCACACTCAGTCATTTTACACACCAAAATACATTTTTCTAGTAGTATTTGATGTGATTTGTTCAAATATGACCTCCATTTCCATCGGAAATGAGATCTAACAAAGTTATAGTACTTTGAAGTTTGGCTCATTTTCAAGGGAAATGGAAGTCAAAATCTAAGTAAAACACATTAAATATTACTAAAAAAATGTATTTTGGTATTAATTAACCTAACCTAACCTAACCATGGCTAAACGAGCCTAACCCTGGCTAAACGAGCCTAGAGTATTACCTTATTATGGATTAGGTGGTGGATACAGACGAGAGCTCGTTTAGCCAGGGTTAGGCTCGTTTAGCCAGGGTTAGGCTCGTTTAGCCAGGGTTAGGCTCGTTTAGCCACGGTTAGGTTAGGTTAGGTTAGGTTAATACCAAAATACGTTTTCCTAGTAATATTTGATGTGTTTTGCTTAGATTTTGACTTCCATTTCCCTTGAAAATGAGCCAAACTTCAAAGTATTATAACTTTGTTGGATCTCATTTCCGACGGAAATGGAGGTCATATTTGAACAAATCACATCAAATACTACTAGAAAAATATATTTTGGTGTGTAAAATGACTGAGTGGGATAAAATACATAATTACCGATAATAGCCAGTATTGTCAATTTGGTGGAGGCTGTAATATCCATATTTACCATAATATGAGTAGGTAAAACACCGTGACTCATAAAGAAAACTTCAGCACCATCTTCTTTTTTATAAAATCTTTTATTAATTGATAGTAATCCAAATCACAACCTCCGCAAACCATAGTGAAAAGCAAACTGAAAAAGCATTTTGGAATGAGTATGCATTATGAGAGATTCAAAATGCATGTCTCTGGTTGGATAAGGTCACATGAAACAAAAACCAGATTTAATTGGCTGATTTGACCTATGTTTCCTAATTTTGTCACAAAATGTTTCCCCATAAAACTGGAGAGGACGAGGACTGGCAAAATTTTAATAGCGGAAAGAGCTAAATACTCAGTCAATGGCCTATAATGGCTGCTTTTTACGTCTAAATTTTTTTTTTCCATAAAAAATAATTATTACATTTCCTTGATTTTTATCAGTTTTCCTAAGGTTTCAAGGTGTCTGAATACGAATTTATATGTTAAATTGTCATAGAATGTCTCCTATCAAAAACGAACGAAGCATTAAAACGAATATTAACCAAAAATAGCTCCATTGTTGTTTAAGTTTAATTTATTTTAGTATATAGTAAGATTCAGGGGTTCATTCAGTGCAAGCCCAGTTTTTTGGCCTTACGAGCCGAGCCAAGGACCCCGTTAGCTCATTCTATCCAGGAAGTTGTTTAGGTCCCATTAGTCATTCCATCCAAGAGATTGCCTAGACCCTAAAGTTGTAAACTGACTTAAAGAATAGTATTTAAGATAACTTGTATTACATTACATTTCATTTGGAAAACAAGAAGCCACTGTGGCTATCAAGGTAATCCAAGTCATGAGCTAGATTTTAATAATAAGGATACAACTACTTACTATCACCAAAGTAGCCTAGGTGCACCTAAAGCAAAAGTACCCCTATGTAATTTCTTTATTTATGGTCAGATTTTTATGAAATTTTCAATATAGAGGTTTTCAAGACAGACATTGAAATAACTGCACCATTTTTGAAAAATGTTTGACATTTTTTTTCTAAAAAAAACCCAGATATATAGTTGACTTAGCTGTGCTTTCAATGTTATTCGGATGTCTGCCATTGAAGGCCTGGTTTGGTCAACTGTATGCTCTTGACGGTTAGGTTAAGTTGTGTTATTTTTGTTGTTATTTTCCTACAACATTTCTCAAAACTAAACATGGGGCATTCCAGGACAAATCACCCAAAAATTAAAAAATTTGTCACCACCAACCCGGATTTTAATGAAAATTGACATATGGGGTTCTTCCAGGTGCTGATTTCACTGGTTCAAATAAAAAAGTTCTAAGACCCATAGTTTTTGAGATATGGGCCCCCACTTTACCTTGCTGTCAAAATTGAATAGCTTGATTGGGAAAAAATTCCACATCTATATTCACCAGATCTTGCACTATCAGATTACCAGTCCAGGGATGGGGTCAAATACACACAAGCAAATACAAATACACTCCTACAGGGAATATTAAATACAAATATACACTATTACTTCCATTGCCATATGATATAAACTTTCAAAAATATACAAAACAATATATTTAAATAAAATGCTAAGGATCTGTCAGCTTTTTAAACTATACAGAATTCAGCATATTTAGACAAATGTAATCTGTCATGCATAGGTTAGAGTTGTTTGTATCCGATCAAAAAACTCCATTTTTTGGTGCTCTTCCAATACGTGCTCTACCGTAAAATGTACATTCCAATATGTGCTAACTAACGAAAATATCACGGCCTAACCTAACCAATCGTTAGGTCAATTGTACGCCCTTGATGATTGGTTAGGTTAGGTCAGGTCGTGATATTTTTGTTAGTTAGCACATATTGGAATGTACATTTTATGGTAGAGCACATATTGGAAGAGTACCCATTTTTTTCTGATTGCTGATCTAGACATGAAAAAAATGACAAGAACTTTTGCTTACATTTGCATGTGTACACTAATCATAGATGTTTGTGATCACACTATCATCATTTTCCTGTTCAAAGTAATTTTTTTTTTTAAATAATTTTTTGGTCAAGCGATCGGACATAATGGTCTGACTGCTAATTCCAATCGCTTACTATTACTAGTAAAGATAAAGAACTTAAAGCTAGTGTTTCTAGCAGGGTTGTGGAGTTGGTCCAAAATTTTCCGACTCCACACATTGTAAAAATTCGACTCCGACTCCACACATTGTAAAAAATCTAAAAATCCGACTCCGACTCCTCACATTTTAAATATACGACTCTGACTCCTCTAGTGTTTCACTCTATAATTATCATAATAATAAGACATTTCATCACCACCACACTAAGTGTGAAATTTTATATTTTATATTTAAATAAATATTAATTGTATATTCTGAAAATATAAAAAAAAAATATTAAAAAAACTTAATCTAGGTGCTATCAATGAATAAGGTTTATTGACCAAAAAAACTAAATAACCTAAATGTTAGTATTTAGGATTTAGAAATTAAGGGTGACACAGGACACAGAAATTGGAGTCGGAGTCGGAAGTTTTTTACCGACTCTGACTCCGCCTCCACCCTGAAACGTGCGACTCCACGACTCTGACTCTCCGACTCCGACTCCACAACCCTGGTTTCTAGGATACTAATTTGCAACAAATGAACAAGGTTTGAGCCAATTTATTTCAAAATCCCATGCAAATTGTGTACTGCATGACAAAGTAAAGACAACTGGTTTTTTCTTAGAAAAATACTTGCAAAAAACCCAGAAAAATAAAAGTTGTACATATTGGTAGGAATAACAAACAGCAGTGGGGGTTAATGAAAATCCTAATCTGCATGAAATAAATGAACTTTGTAGGCTAGATTACTTTATCCTAATATAAGGTAAATAATTTTTTTTTTTTTTTGCAAAAAGCTTCAAAAACTAAGAAACTTGGATCTTATTTTCTAACAACACTCACAAAAATCAAATAGGCTCTTTCCACATACCTCCTACCATGCCTTCAAATACATAAGACTTAAAAATTTCACTGTGGGTAGGCATAGGTACGGTATGACCCTCTCTCTACTAAATCTATACTATCCCGAGGTAGCTTTTCCTTTAAGCTGTCACCCCTCTCTCAATCTTGATGGCAGCAGTTCTGCCCTGAATAACATCTGAAACACGTGTGTTTTGAATTACACAAACTTCATCTGGGGTGACTGGGAAAAAAATGTCATTGGGACTGCCCCAGACAAATTGATCCGGTTGACCTTCCATCTCCTTCAGGAAGTGTACCTCCAGACCCTCTTTTGGAATGCTTTCAACCTGAAAATAAATAAATAGCCAAGGCATAGACAATAGTATCTAGGTAGAGAAGAAAATATTCCTCTTATTCTTTAAAGCACATTGTGAAAAATTTCTTGTGCCCTCAGCAGGCCATAGACCCTGGCCTGCAACCATTTGCATCCCTCACTTGCAGTGTGTGCACTATTGAAAATTTTTTAAAATAGGCCCTGGGGTGGACAGCATTGCAGGTCTGACTCTGAAGATGGTGAACCCCGAGGTGGAAGGTGTTGGTTCTAGTGACATTGACTCCATCTTGGGTTTGAAGAAGCTTGTGATGGTTGCCTGGCACGCCACCAGCTTCTTTGCATAGTACATTTCATGATAGCAGCAAATGCCCTGCTCCATGATGGGTGCAGCCTCAACACTCCTGTTGGGGTTGGAGTCATTCTCTACCAACTTGGTAAGGCAGTTATCAAACTGCACAATAATGTTAAAAAAAAATAGATCACTAAAGTGAGTGATCATTGAGTGAATGATCATTAAATGAGGGATACCTGTCTAACCCCATTTAAATTATGGGGAGATAGTTCTGACCTGCACAATTTCAGGCTGCACAAGCTTTTTCAGGAATAGAACCCTCGTGCAGGTCGGGGGATCACTGTATCCAGTGATTATGAGGTTATTAAAAAATAGTGACCATTTGATCATGTGTTTTAAAATAGAATTAAATAGGGATCTAGTCAACAATGACCATCTGGGTCATTCTCTGTCAGATCAACCAGTGCCTAACACCCTCATCTCTCAGATTTTGCTGAAATTTGGTTTATAGGGAGTTTGTGGGCCCTGAATCCATTTCTGAAATTATAAGGTCAATCCGACCAACGGTTCAAGAGATATGACCTCGGGAAATTTGAGGTCACTTGCGAGGTCACTAACATTTGGCGACCCATAACTTGGGTAATAATGGTCACAATTATATAAAAGTATATATATTTAGAATCAGAAAACGACAAGGAATCCAAATATGCAAGTTTTAGAACTCTAGGTTGAAAAATAAAAAAGTTACACTGTAACCAAAATTTGAGGTCACGATTTGACCTCTGGGGTATCAAATGAGAATTTTTTTTTAAATGTAAAAAATGAAGGCATAGGCATTGGCTATTAGAATCAGCAAAAAAAAGTTTGTTTATGTTAGTATTTTTCATGTAACTAACATATAAGTGAACACCATATTCATAAGTTGTGCGTCAATTCTACCTATTTTTTCACACTTAAGCTCATAATTTGACCTATAGAAATTAAAATTACATTTTTTTATAGATATAAAAACAAAGGCAAAAAATGTAAAATTGTATTTCACTGCTAATCTACACTGGCAATAATAGTTATAATAGTGAAAGGGGAAGACCTACTTAGAGGATTCATGTGCTAGCCTAATACAATTTTTGCATGCTCGATGCTCTCATCAATTTCTTTTGTGGAAAAATGTATTGAATTCTGCTGCCTCCTCTTAGGGTAGGACAACTCATTACAGTTAATATATGATGTCCTGGCACTGCACATGAATCCTTGTTTGATGGATAATAATATGTACTTGATCCTGATGACCCAGAGGGATGTGTAGAAAGTTCACAGTGAAATCATCAAACTCTTCACAATATTCCTCCACAATTCCATACCAAACTTGCATGTCATAAATGCAGCCAACATACTCTCCTGGTTTGACACATTTTAGGTTACCAAGCATTGCTGGTTCATTAGTAAAATGACTTTTCCTTATTCTTTTCTTTTCTCCAATGCCACTTGAAATGGGATACACCATCAGTTCTTCCTTGTTTAGGGGAACAAATCTATGATATTTCTGAGTTCCAGGAATAGCCCTACTATCCTTGAATCGATGTTCCAACTGTTCTTCTGCATCTTTCAAATCAGCTGTAGTTACAAAGAAAAAATTTATCTTCTTGCTCAAGTTTTCTTCACAAAACTGAAACATGTGTTCTGGTGTAAGAATTTGCCTCTCTGTAGTTCTCTGCAAACTGGCATGAGCAGTAGCTCTTTTCACTGTTCCTCCAATCCCATCACATGCATTTTTGCCATGGGATGTAGCAAAGAAGTGCCATTCACAAGACAGACCAAAATCCTCTTCATGGTAACAGAGATTTGTGAAGTTGTATCTGTTCTTATATTGGCCAGCACATCCATCTGAGAAATAGTGCACCTTCTTCAATTGTGGGCATCTGAATTTAACATATGTCATAAGCTTCAATATGAATGAGTAAACCATTATAGTGTTGTGTTTTAGTGATGCAGATAAGAAACAGACACTAAAATGGCTAAGTTCCTGGTCTGCAGATGATCTATAATAGATGACAAAAGGGTGAACTGTACACTGTGAATTGTCCCAGTGAAACCCTTGGGCAGCATCCTGGACAATGAAAGAATAATTCTCAGAGAAATCACCTACTATAACTACCTCGCTCTGAGGTGGTAGTGTTTCTTTCAACTGCTTGAAGTACTGTGATTGTTGCTGAGCAACAAAGTGATGACGAACCAGGGTTGTGGAGTCGGTCCAAAATTTTCCGACTCCGACTCCGACTCCGACTCCACACATTGTAAAAATTCGACTCCGACTCCGACTCCGACTCCACACATTGTAAAAATTCGACTCCGACTCCGACTCCACACATTGTAAAAATTCGACTCCGACTCCGACTCCACACATTGTAAAAAATCTAAAAATCCGACTCCGACTCCTCACATTTTAAATATACGACTCCGACTCCTCTAGTGTTTCACTCTATAATTATCATAATAATAAGACATTTCATCACCACCACATGAATCGTCAGGTTACTTTCTAGGATAAGGGAACATTCAAATATTAAGAAGGATGTTGACTTGTAGATATTATCATATTAAGGGATTTTTTTTTTTCCAATAATATATATATATATAAATGAAAAGATTCTCTTAAACATAATTAAGGTCTAACCAGTAGTAGTCCTACTTAAAATTGAATAACCCTTAACCTAGTGGCTATAACCAGGGTTGTGGAGTCGGTCCAAAATTTTCCGACTCCGACTCCGACTCCACACATTGTAAAAATTTGACTCCGACTCCGCCCTGAAACGTGCGACTCCACGACTCCGACTCCACGACTCCGACTCCGACTCCACAACCCTGTGACGAACCATGCGGGATATTTTCATGCTTAGGGATGATAAGTATTCATGAAGTGGCTCCACCTTATCAACCATTGTACAACGGTCAACAGTCACCCATTGCTTGTAAGATATTTCATTTGGAGCTGATTTCACACTGTCAAGTAACTCAAGAAAATCCAGGACACCCTCTTCTCTTGGGCAATCATTGCAAAGTTGCATCATGCAAGTCTCTCTTTCTGTACTGCAGACACTGTAATCCATAAGATCCTTGTATGAAAGACCTCTTTCTCCCAATGCAGCCAGCTGCAATTTTGGATTTTGATGAGTCCCACCACTACCGGCAAGCACACAATATGATGGCCGTAATTTTGCAAATGTGGAAAATCCTATTTTGGGATTCTTTTCATCATTTTTATATAGTTCAAACATCTCTCTTAAATTCCCGAGGACCAATCGTTTTTGCACCTTCATTGCACCTTCAGCACTGATAACTTTCACGCAATCCTTTTGGCCAGGACACATACGACTAACCTCTTCTGACTCATAGAATCTTCTAACTATATCTTTGTGTTCTTCAGATATCACTTTTCCTTTGCTCATTAGTGGAATCTTTGGAAGGATTCCATGTTCTGATTTAAGTGAATGGCTTCTTTTCACCATGTATGTTGTAGTTTGAAAGAAACTAGCTGTTTTTTCAATTGTGTATGGTAAGAGTGTCAATATTTGTAGTTTGTGATGGTGACATTTGCTCTCCAGGAATGACTGTTTCAATTCATTCATTAATTTGTCTAGATGTTTTTCAGATTTAGTTTCAGGTTTTGAAGTATCACTTACCTCCTCGGTAATTTGAACACCATAACTGAGTTCTAGTCTCTCCTTCAGGTGTTTCTGAGCAGATGATAGCTTACCACGACCCTTGCGCTTTTTCTGGCTTAATGACAGCCCTTCTGAAAAGAACAGAAAAAAAGGTTTCACACACCTGAATATTAGTAATTAAATATTAATTATAGTACCTTAAATGCTATATAGTAGATCAAACAGACCTTGTAGTAAAGTATAAGTTATTATATTAATTTATTACTTACTTTTTTTAACTGGTGTTTGGTCCAGAAATGCTAGAACTGGTTCAACTGAGTTGAAGGATTTTCCTTTATCAAGCAATCACTGTCATTGTCCAGATCTTGAATTGAAGAGATGTTACTCAAGCCACTGATAGTAGATGATTCATTTGAATCCTGCTCAGACTCGTTGTTTTCAGTGGTACTAAGTATAGTGGGGTTTTTCATTATCAGTGTCCAGCAGTTCACACACAACAATGAGTCTTTTTTCACTCTTCCAGCACATTTTTCAACAAGTACATCAGTCACTTTTCTAAGATTGATTGTTATATGTTTCTTGTGTTTTTGAATAGGGTCCTGGCAGTATTTCAAGTGCCGAACCATTGTATTTTGATCTGTAAAGATATAGGATTTACAATTAGGTAATATATATTTTTTAGAAAATATATAGCTATACACACTTAATATTTTAGGCCTTGATAGTCTCTGAGGCTCATTAAAACACATACCCACCAGCCACCCACAGTGCTGGCTGGAACTGTACTAACCTGTAGACAAGGAATTTTGCAACTATCTGTGTTGATTCTGCACTTAGACAAGTAGCAACATGTTTCAACAGGTTTGTTTAGGCTACATGTGAGCTTAGTCTTCCCCTTTCACTATTATAACTATTATTGCCAGTGTAGATTAGCAGTGAAATACAATTTTTATTAAATTCTTGGAGCTTGAGGTCAAATTGATAGCTAAGATATAAAAATTCCTTGAAATGACAAGCAATTTATAAATATGGTGTTCACTTATAAGTTAGTTACATGAAAGTACCAACATAAACAAACTTTTTATGATTGTTTCTATTAGTCAAGAACTCTGACTTTGTTTTTATATCTATAAAAAATGTAATTTTAATTTCTATAGGTCAAATTATGAGCTTAAGTGTGAAAAAATAGGTAGAATTGACGCACAACTTATGAATATGGTGTTCACTTATATGTTAGTTACATGAAAAATACTAAAACAAACAAACTTTTTTTTTGCTGATTCTAATAGCCAATGCCTATGCCTTCATTTTTTACATTTAAAAAAAAAATTCTCATTTGATACCCCCAGAGGTCAAATCGTGACCTCAAATTTTGGTTACAGTGTAACTTTTTTATTTTTCAACCTAGAGTTCTAAAACTTGCATATTTGGATTCCTTGTCGTTTTCTGATTCTAAATATACATATATACTTTTATATAATTATGACAATTATTACCCAAGTTATGGCTCGCCAAATGTTAGTAACCTCGCGAGTGACCTCAAATTGCCCGAGGTCATATCTCTTGAACCATTGGTCGGATTGACCTTATAATTTCAGAAATGGATTCAGGGCTCACAAACTCCCTATAAACCAAATTTCAGCAAAATATGAGAGATGAGGGTGTTAATTTCAATTTCTTTTGGTTGATCTGACAGAGAATGACCCATCTAGTTTCTTGCTTCTTGAAAGGTAACTAGTAAATTTAGGAAGTTGTTAGGCTCAGTAAAGTGGGATAATGAATTTGCCAATAAAAATGTTGAGATGTGGTCTGGGTTCAAAGAAATTTTAGAGGATGTACAATGTAGGTGTATTCCTTTCAGAATTGCCAGGAATAACAAGATTAGGAAGCCTCTGTGGTGGAATAGGGAAATAGATAGTGATTAAAAATAAAAAAAAGGGGCGTTCAGGGAATTTAACCTCTTTGCTACGAAGCCGCCGTGTCACGAGCTAGGAGTGTTGGTTTTTATGATGTACAGAGTATGTCATCATAATGAAGGGGTTAAAAGCAGTAACAGTCTTGCAGACTTGGATAATTATAGGCAGTTAAGAAATAAGCTAAATAGTTTGATTTGGAAGTGCAAAAGGCATAGTGAAATAAATGTAGCTAGAAATAGCAATAAAGATCCAAGGAAATTCTGTGGTTTTTATAAATATAATAATAAAAAGCATGATAGGATTGGCCAATAGAACATGAGGATAGGATATTTGAAAATGATCAGGATATTGATATTTTTAATGATTACTTTAGCTCTGTTAAAGGGAAGTGGTCACCCTGTATCCCCCGTCTCCAGTGAAAGCTCTGAGATATATATATATATGATACACATAGACAGTGCATGGAACAAGGAACTTTGTGAGTGACCCGTTGCCCACGTCGGGCTAGCATCATCAAACAGAAAAACTATGGTATTTGTCATTTACCATTACTTATTCGGATTATAGTGGATTTAATTATCCCAGAAGAGTTCCTTGTTCCATGCACTGTCTGTGTGTATCATAAAAAACTCAGGGGACCATTCTGAGTTCATTCCCATATATATATAATATATATATATATATATCACACACACACACTAAGGATCAAGGGTAGTTGTCATTGGTACTTTTATTGTTAATGTCATTATGTATTACAGGTTTATATTGTATCCATTTAAAGCTTGATGATTAAACTGAATTTCTTTTAAAAATGAGTAAAAATCATCATTCGGAAAAAGATCTTGATTGTACTAATTGTGGCAGAGGAGTATGGCTTGTGAAGGTAAGAGAACATAAATGTTGGCTTTATAAATTAATTATTATGGGTATAAATTTAACTTCAGCTGATCTGATTCTTACCAGTGTTCTATGCCACAGCAAATGCGGGGTTCAGCTGGAAAAGAGAACCACAACCCAATTGTGGTTCCTGTGAAGTATTTGAAGATATAGAACTTAATAAATTTAAGCTCCAAATACTTAGTTTCAACCTTGCTAGAATCAAATTAGTTGACATCATTAGTTTGCATCATCATTGTCTTATGCACTGATTGGGTTAGCCAAGTTGGACATTTTGCTGTCACCTGGAACACATTATATAAATTAAATAACCTACCAGTACCTATTCTAAGTAGTTATTAATTAGAAATGATCACACACACACACACACACAACTTAACTTAACTTAACTTAACTTAACTTACTTACTCACTCTACTTACTTTACTTACTCTACTTACTTTACTTACTCTACTTACATTACTTACTTTACTTACTTTACTTACTCTACTTACTCTACTTACTTCTAACTTTACTCTACTCTACTTACTACAAATGCACCTCATTGGTGTAGTGGTTAGCATCACTGACTACAAATCCATCAGCCCCAGGATTGAGACCCAGTGATGGCAGTTGGCATGCAGCAAAACCCAGCTGTTCATCTTACCACACAATAAAAATTAATTGGTAGATAAATGGGTATCCTGGGTAGCCTAGTGGTTAAGATGCATGAGATTAAGTCTGGATAAGGACTTTGTAATTTCTGATCACCTGTGGTGGGGCATGGTTCAGGATTCCACATTAAACCATATGTCTAAGGTGGAGTGACAAGCCTTGACTTTTGTCAGAATGAACAATTCAGGTGGAAGCAAAACCAAGGTAACCAAGATACAGCTGCATAATGATTTTACTGAATGCAAATTACTATACATTAAGTTTGGCCCTACAGAACCACTGTCCAAGCTAAAATTATTTCTCTCTCTATAAGGTGCCCAAATATATTCGTGAAAAATGGGCAGATTCTGCTCCAAATGCTGAAGTTGGGAGACTCAGAGTTACAAGGTATGTATGATATGGCACACCTAGGTGACTACTTTGGAATTTCATTATGGTTGAAAGCTAAGTATGGATTATTTATACTCGTAATTTTAGGGCAAATATAACCTTTTTGAAATTCCTGGCTCTCACCCCCTAAATTTGTTCCATTTGACCAGTGATCACCCAGCTGAGTTAAACTTTTCCCCATATAGGCCTCCATGTCTGGCAGGTTTTGATGCTGATAGCCAGGTTTCCCCAGTATTGTCAGTAGGTATTAGTGGTTCTAGGCCATTTTTTCCATTCGTCAAAATATAAAATTTATAAAATAAAATGCCCAATCCAGACCCTCCCCCTCTCCAATTTGTTAAAACAACTTGTTTAAACAAGCTCTGGCACATGCATTTTATTTTTTATTACAAAATTACTTTTTTAACATTCAACTTGCCAAACTCTTTTACAAAGGTATTAAGCTATTCTACATTTCATTGCCACCACTGGGGGCAATTTCTCCTGTAATTGTGAAAGCCTGATGTAGTGTGTTGCATTTTCATGAGTAGTGGCTGCTAACTTCTTGTTCCTCCACTCATTGTCACCTGGATTTTGGCAGTGTGCTTTTATGGTGGTGGCATATAGCTGTTGATGGTCTGCAAACTATCTGAAAAAGAAACTGTAGTTGAACTGGAACAGTGCCACTCCTCATTCGGCATGATCATTAACAACCACAAGGCCTCCCACTATAGCCCAGGCCTTCTGGTACTCATTTCCCTTCCAGGTATTTGGGTCCCTGGACAGGAAACCAGAGAGTAGGCTCAATTGCTTGAACAAAATCATGGTGTTGCTGGTCACAAACTGTTCAAGTGTCTTGCTCTGATCTTGAAAGGCCTCCACATTGATTTGAGGGTGCTTCAGAGGTTGCTCTGTGCCTTGTATCTTGAGAGTTTCTACCATGAGCCTCTTCGTTGATGTGAGTACCTTCTCATCAAACAGTGCTAAGCCCACCAACTCCTCTGAGAGATACCAGAGGTGGAGGGCGAGTTTCTTTTGTGGCTGTTGAGATTTGAGAATGAATGTTGGAATATTGGAGGAGGAGGAGGAGGAGGAGGAGGTTCATTAACTGGAAATCATTGTACAGGGCTGCCACAGCCAGGGGAGACTTTATCCATGCCTTCAGGTACACTCAGACAGCAAAAATGGCAAAATCTCTGTCTAGTCTCTTCCCTCCCAGTGAACTTGAACTGGCTGTGGAACATCCACATTTTGAGAGTGTAGAGGACTTTAGCCATCCATCGAGAGTAATGCATGGATCTTGGTGCCATGAATCTCGCCCCATGTGAGGGAACTTCTCCAAGGAAAATAATGCACAACTCCAGGGCCTCACAGTAGTCATCTCTGAGTTGTCCTTCATTAAGCTGGGTTTGTGTGAAGTCCAGAAGGTTGTCCTGAACTAAGCCCAGTGTACTTTGCATGTACCCATTGCTGGGCCCTGGCTGAAATTTTCCCTGGTCTATGAGGCCCCATTGTTCCTGGAATTGCTTGAAAAGAACAACTTCAGCCCCTGAAGATCCTGCCACAGACTTTTCAAATGCAGCTAAAGAAATTTACATAATTATACCAAAGCTTTTTCTGGTTTATCCTCATCATTCACTCGGTTTATACAAATTGTACCAGCATGTACTGTGTGTACAGGCATATATATTATCTGCATATGCACAATAATAATGATGATGATGATAGGCTAACAAACACTGGAACATCTCTTCTAAGCTATCCCTTCAGCTATGAAGCTATGAATTCTTTCCATCTTAGTCATACTATTACCAAACCCACTCGAGTCTGCAACTATGGCAATTGAATAACAGATTCTACGATTGATAATATATTTGTAAATAAGAATGCCCTCATAAACTCTGGAATTATAACCACAAACATCAGTGATCATTTTCCTACTTATGCTATATTCAGTAACATTGTTCAGGTTGCGGACAAAACAACTATTGATTACAGAATATTCTCAGAGGTTAACAAAAGAAAATTTATTGGGGCTGTAGAAAATACTCGATTTGACTGTGATGAACCTATAAATGACCCAGATCATATGTTTCAGTTTTTCTATGACACCTTATTCCATATTTTTAATATTTGCTTTCCTTTAAGGAGAAAAACAGTTTCGCCCAAAAGTGTTGCAAATCCAT
The DNA here is from genome assembly GCA_023014485.1 of Bathynomus jamesi. NCBI lineage: Eukaryota > Metazoa > Arthropoda > Malacostraca > Isopoda > Cirolanidae > Bathynomus > Bathynomus jamesi. The sequence continues at coordinate 37,569 of JAJOZX010003661.1, read as the reverse complement.
GGATCACTCCAGGAATTATCACTTCAATAAAGAACAGAGATAAATTATTCAAATTGCAATTACAGAGCAAAATTCCTAAAATACAATATACTCAGTACAGAAACAAATTAACTAAAATAATCAAAATTGCAAAATATAACTATTATAACAATAAATTTTCCAAACATAAAGGAGACATGAAAAACACTTGGACAACCATAAACAATTGTCTCAGAAAACAAATTAAGAAAAATTTGAGAGAGAAATTAAATGTTGATAATAAAGAAATTACTGATGATACTGCTATTGTAGACTCTTGAAATGCACATTTTACTTCAATAGTGGATAAGCTTCACTCACGATTACTAAATAATGATCACTCACCTCTAGAATATATGCCACCCAGCCCACTAAATTCATTTGCTTTTGTTCCTGCTACCTCTACTGAGGTCTGGAATATTATTATTAAATTAAAAAATATAAAAAATAACATAACATTCCTGTACCTATATTGAAACTTGTTAAAGATAAGATATCTGTAACTTTGGCTAAAATTATCAAAGTATTTCCAAAGGAATATTCCCATCATTGCTAAAAACTGGTTGTATAACACCCCTTTTTAAAGGGGGTGATCCTACACTAGCAACAAATTACAGGCTGGTGTGTTCATTATCTGTGTTAGGGAAAGTTTTTGAAAAAAACTGTAAAAAGTAGAATGCAGCAATATTTAGAATCCTACAATTTATTATCTCCCAAATCAATATGGCTTCCATAATAGTAAAACAACAGAAATTACTATTTTAAATCTTATGGAAATTGCAAATATAGCTAAAGGGAACAAAGAAATAATTATATTATTTATTGATTTGAGTAACGCGTTAGATGTAGTAGACCATAATATTCTACTTAATAAATTATATTGTTACGGCTTTAGAGGAGCAATCAGTGATTGTTTTAAAAGTTATTTGTCCAATAGATATCAGTTTGTATCAGTAAACAAGTTTTGCTCAACTAAAGCGCTTGTCAAACATGGTGTGCCACAGGGCTCAGTTCTGGGTCCACTGTTATTTTTATTATATTAAATGACCTTCCACATTCATCTGATATACTGAACTTCATAATGTTTGCAGATGATACAACTCTCTCTTTTTCTTGCAAAGATGTTAATACAGCTAAGAATATGTTTAATTCAGAATTCATCAGGGTAATTCCAGGACAAATAGACAAATGAAAGTGCCAAATGTACACTCCACCATCTCCAAAATTCATGAAACTTGGTGTGAGGGTTGGTTTTGGTCCAAATTACAAAAATCTGAATTTTTTTGAAAATTGGCCAAGTTGGTCAAATTTTATGGCTTGACCAAATTTTGGTCAAATGAAAAACCAACAATTTTCAAACATAAATATCTCAGCTGCTAATTGTGGTAGCGTAATGTCTTAAATGATAAAATATGTAAAATTAACTGTAGTTTCTAAATATGTATCATTTTTTTAGGGTAACAAAAATAAAATTATGATTTTTTTGGAAAAAATGTCTATTTTTTTATTTTTTTTGCGATTTGGCAGCGAAGATATCATTTTTTTAAAAAAAGACCAAGAATAAAAAATGTTTATTTGATGTATGTACACCATAATAAGTAATAAAAAGTCAGCTTATAGTTTATTATAAGGCTCAAAACTGAGTTTGAAATTAAGTAATAAAGTTTTTTTTCAGACGACGAAGATTTATTACAGACTTGTTGGTCCCAAAAAAGACTATTTTCAAATCATATAAAAAATACATGTAGATAAACCAAAGGAGAAAAATCTTTTAAAATATATGTACAATGTACATACATAACCCCTCTTATATTTAGGGACAGAATATATTGACCATAATAATGTTTAATTTATAAAGCGCTTATCAGAGTATAAAATACTCTTCCTAATACTACACGTACACAAGTCTTTGAGAATGAATTAAGAGACAGTATTCTCATCCAGTGAATCCAAATTTTAGACACTAATAATATAATAATAAGAAAAAAGAATTTGAAAAGATTTTTATAACTATTAAGTAGATACACAAATCTTAGATAAAAATTTTAGAAATATTATATAGACAATCTTAAATAGTATACATTCGATAGAATTTATTTTATCTTCTTTGAAAAGTTATTTAATTCTTGAAGCGGAAAAATGTATTGTATTCTTGTTCCTCCTCGTAAACTTGCTTCAATACTCCCAAATATATTTTCTGTTGGAACGTGACAAACATCATCTTGCGCAGGAAAAATGTATGAGGGACATACGCCCGAAGGATGGAGAAATTTTATCAGAAAATCATCATATTCACAGTCAAAGGACTGGACTAATCCGAGCCATAGTTTATTTTCATACATACAACCCACAAAAGAGCCTGTTTCAATTTCGCGTTGAGAGACAGTATTATGTTCTTGATCCGAAGCAGAAACTCTAATGAGCTCTCTTATTTCGACTGACTGTGCACTCTGAGAGAGTGGATAAACCTTCAATGAATTCTTGGAAATTGGGACGAAGCGATGTAATTGTTGAGTACCTTTGATAGAAGTAATAGGTTCACTCAGACGTTTTTGCAAAGAAAGCTCTACATCTACAACTTCTGCCTCAGAGACGTAAAAAAAGTCAATAGCGGTTAGGAATTCTTGAGAGCAGAAATTGTAGAAGTCCTCAGCTGTTAAGATTTGATGGTCGAGAGGCCGTCGTAAGCTTTCTCTGGCGACTGCTCTTTTTACCATTCCGCCAATACCGTCGCAGGCATTCTTCCCGTGGGATGTCGCGAAAAAATTCCACTCAGCATGAATTTTGAAGTCTTCGAAATGATGGCATAAATTTAGAAAATTTGTTTTATTCTTATACTGAGCCGCGCATCCATCTGTGAAATAATGAATTTTAGTTAGGTTTGAATTTTGTTGTTGGATGCACAGGATTAATTTTTTGAGAAAACTATGAACCAGAATTGTATCATGCCTGCGACGGTTTGAAACGAAGCAGTAACTTTTGCAAATTAGTTTTCCTGCATTGTTTTTGGAATAATAAACGAATGGGTGCACTGTACATTGCGAGTTCTCCCAATGAAACCCCTGGGCACAATCTTGTACGATGAATGAGAAGTTTTCCGCGAAATCACCCACCAAAACACCTTCATTTTCGGGCAGTTTCTTTTAGATTTTTGAAGTAACTCGACTGACATTTATTCGTGAAGTGGTGTCTTGTCAGTTGTGCAATTTTTTTGGTGAGATTCCACGTATTCCTCTGGAGTTTCGGTGATATCTTTTAACATACAGTGATCGACGGACACCCATTGTTTATATTTTATCTCTTCCATCGCCATGAAGTCCAAACTTTCCAAATAATTTTTTATTCCGACCTCTCGCGGGCATCTTTTGCATCGGTGCATCATACAATCTTCATTGTCCATGCCGCAGATGGATAAAGACATTAATTTTTTGTAGTCTAAATCTTTAATGCCTAACGCTGATATTTGTAGTTTCGGATTTTGGTGATGCGTACATACGCAGACACTGTGAGTTCCGCTTTGTCCCGCAAGCACGCACCACGACGGTCGAAGATGAGCAAAGGTACTAAAGCCTATTTTGGGATTTTCATCATTTTTTGCATATTCAGCATATAACTCTTTCAAGTTACACAATACCAGTCTTTTTTGTTTTTTATTTTTTCACCCTCTTCATTTATTGCAAACTTATAATCTTTGATTCCCGGGCACATCCTACTATATTCGTCATTTTCATAAAACTCCAATGATTTTTTTCATTTCAGCTGTGACGACCTTCCCTTTCGTCATGTTTGGAATGTTAGGAAGAATCCCAAACTGTTTTTGAAGATTGCGGCTCTTACGCACCATATACTTTGTTGCTCCAAAGAAGTCAGCAGTTTTTTCAATGGGATAGGGATACAATGATAGTATTTGTAACCTAAGATTGCGATCGTTACTTGCTTGAAATTTCTCCTTTAATTCTTCCATAACCTTTTGATACCTGAAATAAAGTGTATTTGACATTAAGTTTAGTATATTTTTAATTAAACTTTTCATAAAATATATGTATATGTATTATATTGTCCGATTATAAAAATGTAAACAGATAAAACTTAATTTAGTATATACTTCGATGACTGTATTAAATTTAATTTAAAATGTCAAATTTCAATAACTATGTCCGAAAAGTAGTCTTGCCTCTCTAAATCATCTTCCAAACAACTTTTTTTGGACGGACCAGCTTCAGAATAGTCAATAGGAGCCCCATAAGCAGCTTCAAAACTTCGTTTAACCTTTTCCGTTGTCGATCTGAATTTCGTAGAAGCCTTTATCTGTTTTTGTCCCGGCTTCAATCCAGCTGTAAAACAAATTCATAAATTTAGGTTGCGTGAAATAATCAAATATCAAATATTTTGTATATATGTATTCAAGTGCTGATGCTAATATTTAAAAACAGAAAACTACGAATTTGGCATTAAGAAACAAATGTCCTGAATGGAGTCTCTATTGTTTTATTACCTGTTTTAATAGGGCTTTCATCAAATAAAGGTAAAATATTGTCGCTGAGCAAATCTTTATTGAATTGCCTGTCTTGAATGACAAATTCTTCCAATGGTGGTGGATTCGTGGAATCGCTACTGCTTCGCTCCATACATTCGTTAAGTATGTCTGGCTCAGGTATTGGTGCAGGTTCCGGCTCTCTGGATGAACGTTGAACATGTTCTAATACAATTGGCTTCTTTTTAATTGTGACATAGCAATTGCTGCATAGTAATTGATTTTCTTCCAAAATTCCATAGCTTGCAGCTAGCTGCCAGCAGAGTTTACTTTTTTGATGTTACAGAAAATTCTTCTTGAGTGTTTTTTCATAGGATCGCAACAAAATTTTGTGTTTTGAGGCATTTTAAGGGTTAGGTAAATTTACGTATACTAGAAAATTAGGTATATACTGAAAATCTGGAAAGAAAGCAAAAAATTTTAAAATTTGGAGGATTTTTTTTTTTAGTCATTTTTTTTCATAATAATCGTCGATAAGCTGACTTTTTATTACTTATTATGGTGTACATACATCAAATAAACATTTTTTATTCCTGGTCTTTTTTTCGAAAAATGATATCTTCGCTGCCAAATCGCAAAAAAAAAAAAAAAAACCAAAAAATCATAATTTTATTTTTGTTACCCTAAAGAAATGATACATATTTAGAAACCACAGTTAATTTTACATATTTTATCATTTAAGACTTACTACACTACCACAATTAGATGCTGAGATATTTATGTTTGAAAATTAGTTTTTTTCATTTGACCAAAATTTGGTCAAGCCATAAAATTTGACTAACTTGACCAATTTTCAAAAAAATTCAGAAATTTGTAATTTGGACCTAAACCAACCCTCTCACCAAGTTTCATGAATTTTGAAGAGGTACTGTGTACTGTACTTCATTTGTCTATTTCTCGTAGAATTACCCATCAGTGTAATGAAATGGTTGACCACCAATAAACTCTTCCTAAATACCAGTAAAACAAATTTCATGATTTTTACGAATAAAAGAAATGTATATCTTGATGAACTTAATGGTAATGAAATCTCTATAAAGGAGTGTACTGTAACAAAATTTCTTGGTGTAATGCTAGATAAGAATTTGCAATGGAGTGATCATGTAAATTATATCACAAAAAAGATTTCAAGGAGCATTGCTATAATGTTTAAACTTAGAAATGTAGTCCCTAAACAAGTTTTATTGACTCTTTATCATACTTTTGTTCTTCCTTATATAACGTACTGCACCCTTGTTTGGGGAAACTGCTAACAACTCATTAAATGGTATCTTTGTCATCCAAAAATGAGCAATAAGGTTATTATCCGGTGCTGATTTCCTTGATCACTCTAGTGCATTATTTAAAGAGCTAAACCTATTAAAGCTCAGTGATATAACCAAACTGGCACATTTTATTTTTATTTACAAGTGTAAGAACAAAATCATTAACTTACAATGGGTAAATAGATATTTTGTAACTCATCAAGAAATCCACTCGTATCAGACCAGAAATAGATCAAAGCTTGTTATACCTCAATTTAGATTGTCTTCATCTCAAAAACTACCCATGCTGATATAAAAAAATTGCGAATGTAAATTTGTTTAAAACCAAGTTGAAATCCCAATTAATAATGGTATACTAACAAAAATCTAGGATTAATGTCCATTAATATTGTTCACTAATTATTAATTTCTCGTGTGTAATCTAGTATTAAAAACACATTTCTTAGGATTGTTCAGTTCTTATCTGTCATGTATAATATTGGTTTCTTTGTATGGTATTGGTTATAGTGCCTTCAATGGTGACCTTGTATTTGTGATGTCAGTCATGATAATTTAAGATTAATACGTGTTTTAACTATTAATAATACTTATTTACTTATTTATTATTATTAATTAATACCAACTAGCTGTTTATTTTTAATAAGAGCCCAGTAAAGCCTAAAGCTTAAGGGTCAAATTAAATAAAATAAATAGTCAAGCTTCACAATTATTCATGTCGTAAATTGAAAAGACTGTATTTATTTTATTATTAATAAAGGTTATTTAATCCCAAGAAGGAAATAAGCTCAGATAGGTGAGTGTGTGAAAATACAGAAAACTTATGAACATTCCTTAAATTTATTAATGCGCAAAGCTTTCACAAGTAGTATTTGTAGAAGTAGTAGAGAGACTTCTCACACCAACCACTGCTGACAGAAAAAGGCTGCAGGTGAAAAGTTTAGGAAAGTAAGGAAAATGGCTGAAAAACAACTTTATAGTGCTTCATAGCACCACCACTAACCTCTTGTGTGTCCAGGTGCATTAAAATAAAATTTAAAATAAAGGACAGCATGAAAAGCTACACTACATAATCCACACATATTTAGGAAGCTTTTTTTACTTCTTAGACTAATTATTAATAATAGGAGTTATTTGAGTAATGACTTAGGTTTTGTTTTGAGGGGAATTTTAAGAAAATGCTTTTTTTCAGAACTCAGAGTAAATTGCCGTCTGTAAACTTCACGGTCACGGAAGGCACCAGCAAGGAAACAAAGTTACCGAAAGAACACAAATTTATTCTTCATTCAAAAGAAACACTTCTTGGAGTATTTTCGCAGACAGTTGGTACGTTTATGTTAAGAGTAGTTTGTCTTCATTTAGCTGCTCAATGTTTGTTTCCGATTGTTTACGTTACCAATATTTAGAATCGCGTTCATTATTGGATCCAAATTGCATTCGTCCGTCCTACCGTCTGTTTGTCACATTTTCGTATTCGCACAATAACTTTTGAACAGCGCAACGTAAGTTGCTGAAACTTCACACGCACATGAAACATTGTGAGATGATGTGTGGCGAGTAAGAATCAGGTCGTTGTATTGAAGAACAACGTTAAAAGTCAAATGAGGGGTTGATGCTGTAACTTATGAACCACTGAACATAAGTTGATGAAACGTCATACTCATAGGTATTACAAGTCAATGCGTCATGAACAAGGATCAGGTCCTCGCGTCAAAGGTCAAGGTCACAAATAGAGCTCAAATATATAATGGAGCTTTTTCATATCTGCATCATCATTTTTTAATCGCTCAACATAAATTGAGAGCGAGTCATATTCAGAATACCACCCTTACCATGATAGTCTATATTTAAATACTATTCATATGCAATTTAGTAAATTATTTGTAATCATCATTATTACCTTAGGTTGTAGCTAAAGAAGGTTTTCTGCAGTATTTCACATGTTTGAAGTTGGTACTTTATTGGGGAACTAATTAAATCACATTTGAACATAAATTCACAGGTCTTGATAATTTATATTAAAAATTATGTAATCATAATAAATTACTCTTGATATTCCAACAGGAAATGTTAGTACGATTTTATGGCAAAAGATTTTTTGCACATTATTTGATTACTTTAAGGTTTGTGTGCGAAGTGAAATTGTTTTTGAAGGGTCTATTTTTTAAATTTTAAACAAACCCCAAGAAGTATTGCATATATACAGGGTGGGCCAAAAGTCAGGAAACACAGGAACTATGCTTTTCAATGCGCATGTATTTGCATTGAAAAGCATAGTTCCTATGTTTCCTGACTTTTGGCCCACCCTATACAGAGTGTTTCAGGAGGAAAGGTCAATACTTCGGGAGGCGATAGTATCGGTCATTGTGAGAAAAAAAGTTCATATGAACATGTGTCTAATTCTGAATGGTTACGGAGATAGATCTGTTTGAATCTACACATACAAAAGCATTGTTAATGGTAATCAAGAAAGAGAAACTAATTACTGTTTCTAACATTTAATGTTTAAATATTGGCATTTTGAATGGTATCAGATACAGAAATTACAAATTTGTTACAGTTTACAATACGTTTTCGAAAATCCCACCGTCAACCTCAATGCACTTTGCAACTCGTGTGCGAAGATCGCGTGTTGTTCGTCTGAGTTGATCTTGACGTTCTTTTATGATGGCAACAGCATCCAGAATGCGCGCGAGCAATTCGTCTCGTGTATGCACCTTTCTTTTGTAAACTTGACTTTTCATCCACCCCCACAAACAATAATCTAACGGAGAGAGGTCTGGAGACCTTGGTGGCCATTGAATGGGACCACCGCGGCCGATCCATCGACCAGGGAAAGTTTGATTTAGGTATTGCATCACCAGACGGGTAGAATGTGGAGGAGCTCCGTCATGCTGAAAGTACATACCTACCAGCGCGTGTAGCCAAAGGAACATCCTCCAATAGTCCTTGCAATTCATTTTGCAGAAATTCTAGATAACTTTGTCCTGTAAGACGATTCTCTAAAGTAACAGGGCCAATCAGCTGATCATCGATGATACCGCACCACACATTGGCAGAGAAGCGATGTTGAAAATTTTTTTCCACAGTGACATTTGGATTTTCGTCTGACCACCGATGAAAGTTACGAGTGTTGTTGATACCATCACGGATGAAAGTAGCTTTATCGGTGAACAGTATTAATCGAAGCAATCGGCGATTAGCATTTACCCAATGACAAAATTCCAGTCGCATGGCAGCGTCTCCTGGTTGAAGGTGTTGTACACGCTGTACATGATATGGATGCAAGCCTTCCTCACGTAATGTTCACCATACTCTTGTGTGTGGTACACCGAGACGTGTAGAAATTCTTCGTGAGCTAGTAGTAGGACTACGCTCTACCAACTGAAGAATGTTTTCCACTTCATCCTCATCCACATCTTGTTGACCTTCACGTTCAGATGAAACATGAGCGCTGGGAAGTGTACCAATCTCACGCAATGTGTTGAAAACCCTGGTAAACACACTTCGATCCGGAATTCTGCGGTTCGGAAACCGTCGACGGTATTCTGCAACAGCAGCTGTTGCACTTCCATCGCAAAAACCGTAGACATACACCATATCTGCATATTCGGCATGTGTGAAGGTGTGTGGCATTCTTAACACTGCTTCAAACACCAAACAATGTCACTCACAACAGTCAGCTGTCGATTGGCTTATGTTACATGCTTACATTACAGCTTACATGGTTCAAGGTTATAGGGGAGGGAAGGGGGAGGAAGAGCTGCGCGCACATCAGATTTAAACAGCTCTATCTCCGTAACCATTCAGAATTACACACATGTTCATATGAACTTTTTTTCTCACAATGACCGATAGAATCACCTCCCGAAGTATTGACCTTTCCTCCTGAAACACCGTGTGTGTGTGTGTGTGTGTGTGTATATATATTACGGCCTTTTTGCAAAAAAAAAATGCTGATTTAGGTTAATTGAATGCCGGGTGAGGTCAACTGTTCGCCCTTGACGATTGGTTAAGTCGTGGTATTTTCGTTGTTTAGCAAAAATATCACGACTTTTGCAAAGAGGCCGTAAAATAATAATATATATATATATATATATATAAATATATATATATATATATATATATATAATATATATATATATATATATGTTACTAGAAATACTCAGCAGGCTTCGATTAATTAGTACCAGTTTATATGCATGAAAGACGCCGATTCCATCATTCTCTCTCCCCCCCCCCCTTTTCAGCCAATGCCGATTTAGCGTCTCCTGAAAGTGAAAAAGTGTTCATGGAAGGTCATGTCATTCAGAAGTTCGAGTGTCAACCTGTTGGTAATAAGACTTTCGTTTTGAGTTTGTGAAGATTTTAAGATATATTTTTTTACACTTACTCTTAAATGTATTGGAGTCAAATTGGATTGATATATATTTGAGTTTGGAATCTATGGAAATGCATTTTAGATTTGTAAGTCCTTGGTGGTTAGTTGTCTGTATAAATTACTCAGTTAGTAAATGACTATATTAGGATCCTAGCTTTGATTTTGTTCGATATATATATTTAGGAACGTACGTTATGTGGACCTGCGACATCGACATCCCTTGTATAGATTCCAGAGGTAGTTTTAATGTAAACACTATTAATCCGCTGAGAAGAGAGAGAGCAATTTTTACGCAACCAATATTCTTCATAATTTTGGGGATTTTTGTTTTTTCTGCTGAAGCTAAGATTTCATTCTGTTATAATTAATATCCAACAGCAGCTGCTTCACGTAGATATAAATTTATTTTTCTTACCTTGTGAAGATTTTTTAATTTGCCAGTATGGGCTTTCTAATCTTTTTCTCACTTCGATTCAGGCAAAAATCTTTGGATCTGGTTCCAACCAAAAACTTGGAGAGATTTACAATTAGGGCCAAGACTTGAAACGCCTTAAAAAATTTTGGAATGAGAGGGAAACAGAAATTACCTATAACATCGCTGCTGTGTTTTTAGTGACACTTGTCAAGATTTGTGAACTTCATCAGAAAGATTTGGCGTAAGTATTATTTGCTGTATTAGTTTTAATGTCATACCTTTTCAGTTTTGCGGTTTCTTGGTAAGTATATATAAACTAGAAAGTGGTATGAAATTCAATATATCAAAGTTAGGGATGCAACTCTATTGGTCAAAAGTGTTTCATCACCTTGCAATTTTTTTTTATCCGACCCGCGTCACTTTAAGTTTTAAATGACTATATCTGTAAGACCTTTTTTATTTCTCGCATGGACTTTAGAAGAAAGCACCCCGGAAACTTAAAAACGGCATATACAGCTTTGGCCAAAGAGGTATCACCCTAGAACTTAAGTTTGGTGGATAAAGTTAAATAAAACCCGCATTCTACTCCTGAGTAATAACGTGCCGTTCATGTGTTGAATTTCATACAACTTTGTAGTTTAACCCTTTCACTACGGGCATAGCTTTGAAGCGAGTTATATGAATTCGAATTATAATACATATCCCCCATTTTCAACCCCAGAGGGTGAAAAGAGAGGGATATACCCTTGGTTTATAAACTACACCAGAGTTCAGAAAAGATTAGGAGTTGGTTTATTTACCACACCCGGATTTGAGCGCAAATTGGACGTGTAGTGTATAATGCCACACCCGGAGCGAAAGGGTTAAATATACTTAAGAAAAAACTGCAAAAATTGAAAGTGACGTATTAAAATTAATATAGCATATATATAATTTAACACCAAATCTTTCTGAGGAAGTTCACAAATCCTGACAAGTGTTACTGAATTCATTATCAGTACTCTAAATACATCAGTGATATTATTATGATGATAATAGCTCTCATTCTAAAAGATATTAAGGTGTTTCAACTCTTTGGCTTTGCTGGGGATTCCTGTTAATAAAAGGCTCGGCAGAAATATAGAATCTTCATTTCTTACTATTTTATATATTAAAAAGTACTTTCTGCATGAGGAAACGTTAAGATCATGAGTTGCCTGAGTTCCCTTACACTGGAGCGCCTAGCTCGTATTTCGAGGCCAGTCAAATATAGTTCTTTTTATTTATGCTAATTTCTCCTTTTTACGAATAAAGTTTTTTCGGGCTGACAACTCGCAGTTAGTTTGACACCTGTTTGACAATTATTATTCGAACTCGCGTCAGTAACGGTAAATGGGGATATCCAAATCCTTATAGAATAGAAAACGCGTCACGGGGAGGATGGGTAGTAAGAGAAAATGTAAATCAAACAAAAGGAGATTCAGAATGAAGAATATGATTTTTAATTAACTATCGAAGTTTCCCTCAAAAGACTATTCAAATTAAAGCATACTCTCTAATCCATCAAGAAAACTGGTCTTAAGATTTATTTATTATATTTTTTAACATATCCATTCCGGGCATCAATTAATAATTTTTGGATTAATTTATTCCAGTGATGTCCTATTTAGCAGCTTTGCACGAGTTGCCTTAAAATAGTATTTTCATTTTTGTTAGTAATTCACACTAAACCTTTGTATTTTGTTAGTTGATAACAACTACTTAAAACTGAAGCGTGAAGCTGTTCAGAAAGCTTTAACTCCAATGCGACAAGCCTTGAAAATTGAGCATCCTGCGCCGACCTACAAACCAGTATCGGTACACGCCCACGCAGTAAGTAATTCCCTTTACCATAATCTATTAATAATAGTAAAAAATTTTGTTTTTCCAATACTGTCTTGCAAGAAATATCGAGATAAGTGCGAGCTTGGATTTTTTCTTTTATCCTTAACAGAAAGAATCTCAAGCACAGAAGAAAGCCGAAGGGAAAAAATCGAGAGATGACTGGGAAAAAGTACAGGAAGTGCTATTTGCTGCATTTGAAAAACATCAGTATTACAATATAAAAGATCTGCAAAAAATCACAAATCAGCCTATAGTAAGTTTTTTCTTGATGTAAAGGGGCGGTGTCAGTCTTGAAGAATGATACGAAAATTTTATTTGGTACGAAATTCATTTTTTTTTTTAGTCTTCAAAGATACATTATTTTACTTTTATTTTTCAGACTTACCTGAAAGAAATACTTAAGGAAATGTGTGACCATAATGTGAAAAACCCTCACAAAAATATGTGGGAACTTAAACCAGAGTATAGGCACTACAAACATGATCAGAAGAAGCATTCACAAAATGCTGACTCTGATTAGCGAGTTCAGGGCGTATTTGTGCCGTGCCGAGAGGAAGACACTACAAACGAAGGAAATAAAGGCACTAGTTAACACAACACTATTTTCATTGTTTTATTATTAGTAAAAGTTTAGGAACCTAATTTAATACATGACTTTGTAAAGTTTTATTTTATTAACTTTATCAAAGAAAAGGTTGAAAATATATTTGCGGTTTTTTAAAGCGAGATAAATTGTGGTTCTATTTTTGTATTCAGTAATAAAATATTAATGAGGACGTTTCTTTAAGCTGAAGATCCTTCGTCCCTCAATCGTCTTTTCCTCTCCATCTCCAGCATTTTGGCGCTCTTCCAAATGTCCTCTGTCACTTCCAGTTTTCCGCAGCTTTGAGCTAAAAGCCTAAAGACGAGACTATTATCAATGCTACTCAAGGGGAAAAGGCACGGCACTGTAACCCTTCTTCCCCAAGAGTAGCTTTCGAGCAAAATTTGTACGCTATTCCACGTCTCGGTCTCGCATTCCATTTCTGGAACAGTTTTTTTTTTAAGTTCATTGAAAGTATTGCAAGTTTAGTCTGCCAATAAATCTCATTTCATTCATAGGCCATACAACAATCTTTAATACAATGACATTTCACATACAGTTACTTAGAAATAATCCAAGATGCAAGCCTAAATACCAGAAACCACCACATCTTCAATTTTCATAAAATCCATGGAATAAGTTTTATAAATTATAATGGTCGTTAAGAGTAAAGTTTATTTTACAACCTACGAAACGAAAATTGTGAAAAAGGAGTCCTTTCATTTTTTAAGTAATTTGCTTAACATTAGAATCGCTTATACACTGCAGCAAATGCAAAAATTAAAAGTATGATGTAAACTAAAGAATTCGCGCAGTCCTTCCATTCGTTCAAAAAAATTGTCAAAAGATAACCAGTTTACCATCGTCCATATATGAAATTTCTTTGCTTTAGCCTACATGTTCTATTTCTAGAAATTAATTCTTTGAAACCAGATTTAAATACGAATTAGAATTTTTTTTTTTTTTTTTTAAATCATACACAAATGAAAGCCTTAAACGTTTATCTTTTTATTGAAGAAAAAAGTTGCTCGGGGCTGATGATAAACAAGACTTACCTAAAATACCAGTGTGGTATATTGACTTGTCAACAAAATAATTAATCACAGACGTGCAAATAAAAAAAAAAAAAAAACGCGTCGTTCTCAGTTCGCGTTTTCCGGGAGCCTGGCTTTGTTTTTCAGTTTAGTTAAAAAAAAAAAATTGTGTAATCAGAGGTCCTATTTTTTTTTTTTGCCGTGTTATTCATGTACCACGTTATCCGCATCGAGTAATTAAACGTATTGTACATTACCAGATAAATGAACTCACTACATACGAATTTAAACGCTGTAAATTACTCGATTACTATGAGAGAAATTACCAACCCTTCCGCTGCGGCGAATTTCGTAACGTTATGATTTTTGGAAGTTAATGTTCTGTTTAACATGTCTTTTATCTTGATCTACATCCTACTTAGTGTTGGGGCGTATGAAATTGTTTTTGGTAAAACTACCCACCGTCTCAATCAGCCCTTGCTAAATCTAATAATAGACGGACTCGTATGTTAGTCACAGGATGTCGCTTACTAAGCAAATACAACAAAATTTCTATATAAAGTAGTGATCATATCTACATTTTTAAGAAATATACGACCTCCTTTAAGAACACTTTACTTTAAGAAAAATAGAGAACGTCAATGTGTAAACACGATTGATTCTGAAATGAAGCACCTACAGTGCGTGATCGAAGATGTCAACGGGTAACATCTGGAACTTTCCGACAGTGATGGGGGGGGGGGGGGGGGGGGGGGGGCGAACGTGATTTCAGTCACTTGAGCCTGAGCAATCACGGAGTAACAGTTGGACCAGCCCAGCCGCGGCAGCGGTCAGAATCGAACCCATGCCTTTTCAGCATTAGTCCGAAACCACAAGAGTTCTCTTGGTTGAAAATCACGTATAATAATTCCAAATGCTTCAAAATAAGCAAGTAATCATCTCTACTATCGTAATGAAGATATGACTTACTTCGTAAGTGTAAGTAAACTGTGCAAATCATCAGCGCTCATTCCGTCTTCGTGTCTGCGACTAGAAACAAAATCATCCTGCACGGTCTGTTTAGAAAGAAAGCAAAAATTGAGAATGTAATTATTGGCTTAAATCCAAATGTCCCTCAGGTACATCTTTTCCTTAACTCAAAATACCCGATGAAAAAAATCATTACTATAATATTCTATGAATCTAAGACTGCATGAAGTTTGCAACGAGTTACACAATCCAAAAAGTTAACATGACCAGCTGCGCTACACACTAAAATGTGGTATCATTCCACTCGAAGTCATTCCCATTTCATTCAGCACCGAAGAGTAGGAAAGACGAGAAAGAATTTCAAAGAAGGTTCAAATCGGTTTATTCCCAATTTATGCCACACTCATCCATGACGGTTACGAAATATTGGCCAGCCCCATTTGGAGCCTTTACCGTGACTGGATAAGGGAGCGATTTTCTCAAATCCAGAAACTCTCACACGTAGGGAGTTTCCATTTTGCTCATTTGCATTTGCGAACCACGGATAGGACTGGGAAGGGCAGCGAGTGGAAAGTTTTGCATTTTAAAAAGTTAAGCTTTGTACCAAAAATCTATAAATCCTTCAACTCGGTATTTTTAACCGAGTCAATCAATTTTATTAATAATTTCATCGTACAATTTACTGCACAAAATCAAAGATATTCTAAATAAAGGGACATCCAGGAAGTAACGCAAGTTACAAAAAAAAAAAAAAATACATTCAGGCACCCATTACATAGTTTTTTTTATAATCATTCACATCTACGACAAAAATTAAAATTTTTATAACGTCACTAGTCAGTATTTGTTTTATTCCTTTCATTGACCAATTTAGAAATTATACATTCAAACAAATTTGAAAGTTCACGTTTTGACTGGGATGCGGTCAGGGGTAAGCGGGGCATGCGCCGCCTACCCAGTTAAAGGTCAAATTACAAAAAGTCAGTATCCTATGAAATAGGATGCTTCTATTTTTATATATATATATATATATATATATATATATATATATATATATATAACACACACACACACACACACGGTGTCCCAGAAGTCTTAGAGGGGTTTTATTTAGCTATAACTTTTTTTTAATTTTATTTACTTATTTTTATTTTTCAATTAAAGTACCCTTGCTGCGATTAATGAAAATGGAATCCTGGACAGTGCAATAAAGAGTGGCTATTGTGGAACTTTATTTGACAAACAACTCTTCCAAAGTTGCCGCTCAAAGAGCTTTTCGATTAAAATTCAACACGTTCTGCTCCTTCTGATCGAGCTATTCGACGGGTACGTCGTTAAATTTCGTATGGGAAAGGGGCAGGGAGACGAACCACGGACTGGGCGTCCTCGGACAAGCCGAAGTCCAACTCGGGTTGAGATGGTTCGTGAAAGCGTTGATGAAAATCCACATCAGTCCGACGACGCAACCAGGAATTAAACATTTCAAGAAGTTCCTTACATCAAATTTTAAGAGAGGATATCAATCTTTACCCGTACAAAATTCAAAATGCTCATGAAATTAAACCACAAGATCATCAGAGTCGGATAACGTACGCTAATGCGATTTTAGATTTACGCAATGAAAATGAAGATTTTCACCAGATATTAAATTTGTAATTAAAATCGCAATAAATATATTTAAGTGTTACAAACCTTTTTTTTTTTTTATTTGATCCCCAAACAAAAAAGTTATAGCCAAATAAAACCCCTCCAAGACTTCTGGGACACCCTTTATATATATATATATATATATATATAATATTTAGGAGAAATCCAATGACAAGGAGAAATGTAAATGCCATGAAAAGTCTTCTTTAATGCGCAACGTTTCGAGCAATACGCTCATCTTCAGGCTGTTTAATAACAATGTGAAATTAAAATCAATATTGAATGAAAAACAAAACAGAAAATTTCTATAACCTATTCGTACAGACAAATTTTAAAAGACTGAGAAAAGAGGGTTAAATTCTAAGTTATACAGATTTACATATAAAAATTAAGAAGTTATTTTTAAATACATGTAGTAAGTGTGAAATTAATACACTGGAAAAATTACCAATAGTACACTGGAACAATGGAACTATCTACCTTACACTGCAGTATCCGAGGCTGACTAATTTGAGCAGAGACAAAGAACGGGAAACACGAGAGATGGCGAGGGCGATTGGGGAAGGAGGGATTATAAGGAATTGGGGAAGGAGGAGGGATCATAGCAAATTGAGAGGGACGGCCGATGAGTCAACATTCAGACTAGGGGACAATGCTTTAATGAACAGCGATTCTAAAATTCTTAGTGAGTTGGGACAAGTATTACAACCAAGAATTTTAAAATTGTCTAAAGTGACATCAATTTTACATTTAATGCTGTGTTCACGAATACTCGAGGCTTCTTTAGTTTTTAAAATTTTACCTGTTCGGCCACTTATTCCCATATGCGAATAAAATCTAGCCCTGAGAGAGCGAACAGTGCTGCCGATGTAATTCCCAAGGAGACACCTGGGGCAGGTAAATAAATATACAACACCGCTACGCAACGAGTCAGGGGTTCGATCCTTCGCTGAGAAAAAGCTACCTAAAGACGTTTTATTAATAAATATGATGCAGAAAAATTTCACTCTACCATCTTGGAAACACATGAACGTAAGTTAAAGGCTTTGGGAATGAATTCACCAAATTTTTTCAATTCAGAGAAGGTAATTTCGAATCTTTCTAGTTACACACTCTCCCCTCGGGAAAAGTTTTTACTGTCACTTGGTTTGCAATTTAAGCTTCCGTTGTTTCAAATATATAAGCCTTCGTTTTTTCTTTACTTTGAAAAATTTTTCAATGGCTTGAAAAATGTTCCCCATGTGGGGGATTTCAATAATTTCAAATGTCAGTTCTCAAATTTAACTCAAGAATTTTTTCTTAAACTTAGAAATCTTAAATTTCAATCTTTCATATTTAGGAAGAGTGATTTGCAGTGTATTAAGAATTTGGCAAAGAACCAGGAGATTGTTGTGACTAGACCAGACAAGGGTAACGGAGTGGTTATTTTGAATAAATCGAACTACATAAACAAAACTAATGAAATCCTAAGTGATCTTACTAAATTCAAACAAATTCTAGAACCTGTAAATAAAGTCATTGTAAGGTTAGAAGACCAGGTTAATAGATTTCTGTCACGACTAAAGTCCTTAAAGATAATAAAAAATGATACTTACTCTCAGTTGTTCGCATCTGGTGCTAATCTTGCTCAATTATACTGTCTGCCTAAAATCCATAAAGCTGGAACACCTCTCCGTCCTATTTTAGCTTCGTATAACTTACCCACCTTTCAATTGGCAAAATTTGTTGTTCGTCTCCTGTCCCCCTTTGCGAAAAATGCTTACACTATAAATAACTCGTTTGAATTCCAAAAAGACCTCCTTGGTAAAAACTTCGATTCAAAAAAGTTTTTTGTCAGTTTTGATGTAAAGTCACTTTTCACAAATGTACCTGTATCTGAAACTATTGCCATTATTTTAGATAGGGTTTTTAGCTCAGTTGATAATTTTCATGGTTTTTCATTGTCTCATTTGAAGGAACTTTTAGAATTGGTCTTCAAACAATGCTATTTCACTTTCAACAATAAGGTTTACCAACAAATTGATGGGGTAGGGATGGGATCACCAGTCGGACCGTTAGCAGCTGACTTTTTTATGACTCATTTAGAAAGTGTAATTTTTAGACAATCTCCCACTCATCTCAAGCCAATTTTCTATCGACGCTTCGTTGATGATTCGATAGCAGTCTTTGATAATGCGGTACAAGCGCAACAATTCTTTAACTTCCTAAATTCTTTGCACCCCAATATAACGTATACAATGGAAACTGAGCAAAATGGCTCCCTCCCTTCTTAGATCTTTTAATTTCGAAAAACGGTGATTCTATTACTACATCAGTTTACAGGAAACCCACTTTCACTGGTTTGGGCATGAATTTTTTTAGTTTTACTGATTTCAACTATAAGATGTCTTGTATTAAAACTCTCCTGTTCAGAGGATATAATTTGACCTCTAATTTTACCTTACTTAATGATGAATTTAATAATCTAAGATCATACTTTACTAATAATAGTTTTCCTGTTCAATATGTAGACAAACTAATTAGATCCTTCTTAAATAATGTTTATAGCCCTCAACTTCCATGTATTACAGTGCCGAAGGATATAAAATATTTCTTGGTACCTGAAATGGGTCCTTTGAATAAGGAATTTAAGCTTAAATTTACAAAATTGTTAAGGAAATTTTTTTATCATACTGATTTCCGCATCATATTTATTAATAAAACGTCTTTAGGTAGCTTTTTCTCAGCGAAGGATCGAACCCCTGACTCGTTGCGTAGCGGTGTTGTATATTTATTTACCTGCCCCAGGTGTCTCCTTGGGAATTACATCGGCAGCACTGTTCGCTCTCTCAGGGCTAGATTTTATTCGCATATGGGAATAAGTGGCCGAACAGGTAAAATTTTAAAAACTAAAGAAGCCTCGAGTATTCGTGAACACAGCATTAAATGTAAAATTGATGTCACTTTAGACAATTTTAAAATTCTTGGTTGTAATACTTGTCCCAACTCACTAAGAATTTTAGAATCGCTGTTCATTAAAGCATTGTCCCCTAGTCTGAATGTTGACTCATCGGCCGTCCCTCTCAATTTGCTATGATCCCTCCTCCTTCCCCAATTCCTTATAATCCCTCCTTCCCCAATCGCCCTCGCCATCTCTCGTGTTTCCCGTTCTTTGTCTCTGCTCAAATTAGTCAGCCTCGGATACTGCAGTGTAAGGTAGATAGTTCCATTGTTCCAGTGTACTATTGGTAATTTTTCCAGTGTATTAATTTCACATTTACTACATGTATTTAAAATAACTTCTTAATTTTTATATGTAAATCTGTATAACTTAGAATTTAACCCTCTTTTCTCAGTCTTTTAAAATTTGTCTGTACGAATAGGTTATAGAAATTTTCTGTTTTGTTTTTCATTCAATATTGATTTTAATTTCACATTGTTATTAAACAGCCTGAAGATGAGCGTATTGCTCGAAACGTTGCGCATTAAAGAAGACTTTTCATGGCATTTACATTTCTCCTTGTCATTGGATTTCTCCTAAATATTAAATTGAAGCTCTGTAGAAGCAACCCGCATGACTATATATATATATATATATATATATTATATATTATATTATACACACGTGTGTATATATATATAGTGGACCTAGTTTTAACCGTTTAAGGTGATAATGATTTAATTGTATGCAATGATTAACTGATGCAATGACTGATTGCTTATTATTGAAAGCTGGGTTAATAATTTATATTGTTATACAGTATCACCGATTGGAATAAGTGGTTATTTGATTAGGCCCACCATACTATTGGAAGTGACCGAAATGGCAGCGAGGGTCACCAGCTTGGTTTACACCCAAGCAAATTAATATTAAGGTTATAAAAGACACCTTATAGTTTGTTTTGCATTTTATTATGAAAATAAAGCCGTTATTTATTCACTGTGATATAACAAAGAATTGACAGTAATTATTTGGTAGTCATACGTTATGCTTATGAAGTTATGACATACACTTAGCTAATAAGATGAAATGTTAATAGCTTAATTGACACGTAATAAGTAATGTAGACGTTGATGGTATGTAAATGGCATGCAACATGGAACATTGAATGGGCCTAGTAAATGATATAAAGAATGCACGTGCGTTTGGTACATTGAATGGAAAACATGACACTGATTAAGTAGGCTAAATGATTGCATGGCTGCACAAGGAATAATTGATGCGGCCTAATAATAATGGATTGAAATGCTTGCACAAATATCATTTATATACAGGGTGTCTCAAAAGTCACTATCTATTTCGGTGACAGATGTTTTTTTTTAAAATGCTATGCTGGCATAAAGATATGTACAGTGCCCGCGAAAAGTATCCGATCACTCAAGAAAATACAATATTTTCCCTTGATATTCAGAGACACATAATTCACTTTCTATTTGTTCTAGCGACATCTGGTAACTTTGAGGTTGCTCGCTGATATGAGAGCTATCCAACGCATTCTCAAATTAGTGTTCTGGTAGCCTTCGTTGCGGGTGGCTGTGTCTCAAAGTTGTCAGATTTCACTGTTTGTGTAAATTTATTGATATTTTGTTATTTTTTACAGAAAGTGGTGTAAATAAAATTTATATATAATGTGTGCTAAAAAACAACTTAAGAGTGATTGTCGAGGTGCTATTGTTGCTTTGCATACATGTGGGAAATCACAGAGACAGATAGCTAAGGAATTAAACATATCCCAAAGTACCGTTAATTTATGGGTTTCACGGGCTAAGAACAATGCCGGCCTAACCACGCCAGTCCCTAAAAAACGATCTGGCAGACCGAGAAAAACAAATTCACGAACAGACAAACTTATGAAACGTTTAGTATTGAAAAACCCAACAATAACTGCGAAAGAAATAAAATTTAATATGAATAATTTGTTATCTGGTGTTTCTGAACGAACTATCCAGGAGCGGCTCCAAAAAGAACTCGGATTACCATCTCGCCATGCTGCTAAGAAACCGTTCATTAATGAAAAAATGCGTAAAAAACGTGTCGCATTTTGTAAAAAATATATTCATTGGACTGTTGATGACTGGAAGAAGGTTTTATTTAGTGATGAGTTGACATTTTTGACATTCAGAAGTTGTCCAAAAAAGGTTCGCCGGCCCATTGGCTCAAATAGGATGGACTCTAAATACACCCTAAAGACAATGAAACACCCTCCAAGTGTGATGGTTTGGGGTTGTTTCGGTTACTATGGGCGTGGAAACCTATATTTTCTTCCGAAGAACACAACTATGAATGGTGCACGGTATTTAGCAATGCTACAGGATAAACTTCCAATGGCAATGGCAATCCAAAGGACAAAAACATACATGCATGATGGTGCACCATGTCACAGGGCCAAAATAGTGACAAAATGGATTACTGACAATAAATTTGATATTTTGGATTGGCCTGGTAATAGTTCAGATCTCAATCCGATAGAAAATATGTGGCTAATAATAAAAAATAAGGTTGAATGCCACGACCCTGGCTCAGTCGAAAAATTACAAGAAGCCATCAAAAAGGTATGGTGCAAGGAAATATCAGTGGAAGTTTGTCAAAACTTGATTAAATCCATGCCAAAACGTCTAGAACAAGTCATCCAAACCAAAGGACAGATGACAAAATACTAATATAAGGTTAGTATACATTTAAACATTGTTTTTTATGTAAAAAATACAAATTTCCAGGGTGATCGGATACTTTTCGCGGGCACTGTACTTCTGGTGCAAATTTGTGTATTTAAAAAAAAGTTAATTGGTTTATTATCTTGACATGCTTGAACAATTCCTCGAACCTCAACTTCTTACAGATGGCATTCTTGACACAGTAGTTTTTCAACAGGATGGAGCACCGTGCCATTATGCAATAATTGTACGTGATTATCTTGACAGACGCTTCCCCGGTAGCTGGATTGGTCGTGGAGGAACACAACCATGGGCAGCACGTTCACCCGATTTAACACCATTATATTGTTTCGCCTGGGGTTTCATTAAGTCTAAGGTGTACACTGGTAGAAGAATTAGTGATGTAGCCGAACTTCGAAATCGTATTACCGATGCAGTTCAGAAAATAACACCTCAAATGCTGGAAAGTGTGTTCCGGGAAACAACTTATCGCTTTGAGCTCTGTAGAGACACTGATGGTCGCCATGTGGAGACAGATAAATAAATAGCACTAATTCTTTGTGGCACTTACTTTGAAATAAATATATTTTTCATGTCTTAAACCAGTTTTCCGTAATTCCCATTATTTTTCAAAATAGATAGTGACTTTTGAGACACCCTGTATAAGAACATTATGTGATGTTAAGTGATTACGTCACGAGAATATTTAGTTAACACACAAATATATGAATTGAACATAATGACGGATGATACGCGGAATTACGGTATTGAAATGACACTTGAATTGGATGACAGGCCTACTGCGTTCTTTCACGAGAGTCAGTTGGAACGCTTGATTACACACTTTGGGAGTATAGCCTACCGTTCGGCGGTAGGCTAATGTAGGCTTCACAAGAGTACTTAGAATAGGAGGTACTTATCTTAGGACGATGTAAACTCTTGAAGGCGGGTTGAAGAAAGATCTATTACCGAAAACTCGAGTTGTCGTTGTCCGTTAAGCCTCTTGAGATGATGGATGTAGGCTTCGTACGGAAGCCTGAGGTGATGTTACTTCTCGAGGTGCAGGCTGGACCTTATGATCTTGCAGGCGTAGGTCTGAGGTGCTGAATATATCTCGAGGAATGTAGAGAAATTTGAAGGCCGACCCGGCAAACCGCAGGCCCGAAACGATTCCGGTTGGGCCTCGAAGGATTGCTTCTGCAGGTGGTCTGTAGATCTTACTTGATGATAAATTGTAGGCCTTGAAGGAAGCAGCAGGCCTCGCCTCCGGCCGGAGCCGGAAGGCGGTTGAAGAGATGATATCGTACAGAGTAGTCAAACGAAATGGAAGCGCTAACGAAGTGAGGAGGAGTGAGAGTGGGTGCTCGCTTTTATACGTAGTTCCTGTGACGTAGGACTTCCCACCAAATCTTAAGACGCTTTGTCCGCGCGTCCTTTAGTTGATAAAGGTTTGCGTTCGCGCCCTTTGGGAAGAAACAGACTCTCCATTGTTTGACTCTTGCCCACGTGTGTTTTCCAAGTTCTTTGATGATAGCGTGGAAGCAAAAGATTTCTGTTTATTTGCTGGTCTATTTCTTGTCGATCCGCTACATATATATTGGGGTGGTCCATAAAATCGAACTTTCGATTTTTCCAGCTCCCACCCGCCTAATCTGTCACTATAGCAGAAAATAAATTGTGAAAAATATCACTTGCATCGGTGCATAATTAGTGGTCGCCCATGGGGTTACATGTTCTTCTCTGAGTCACTCATTACTATGATCTATTGCAGGTGTTAATTAATGCCGTTTTCTGCTCTTACACAGGTTGGAGTGTTAAGTATAGCTATATGAAATAGATTTTAATAGACATTGGTATATCATACATTGGTTTATATTGGATACATTTACTTACGGTGACGGTCATGTCAAAAACACGTGATTTTTACGTGTTGGACAAACCGGACCAAAAGATTTTAAGCAGTAAACTGCCTTCAAAGGGCCAGGTCCTAGGTGTTTTTTTGCACCATCATGTTGTGAATAAGAAAGACACCAAACAAAGCGTTCAAGAAGTGCTGGAGGAAGTTTTCTCATTTTGGGAAAGAGCCCACATACCAACACGCCAGAAGGACCACTGTTTGGAGAAACTTTTGGTCTTGTTCAAAGAGTGGCAGGCTTTGAAAAAGAACAAGGGAAGGCGAAATCCAAAACAAGTCCAGAACGAGACGTTTTTCAAAAGCAAGCTGACCAATTTGTTCGACATTGCACATGGAAACGCTCCCCAGATGATCAAATTTCAAGAAGATCGCGACTTCCTTCTCGCTCAGAGAGAGCCCGGTCGGCGTGGCACAATGGGCTCCATCGACAAAGAATTGGCGAAGGAGGAGCAGAAGGTTGCAAAGTGGAAAGCAGAGGAAGACGTTCGAAAGAGGAAAGCAGTCGAAGAGCAAGCCTCGACATCCCAAACAGCCGAACTTGCTTCTTCAAGCTCTGCCGATGACGAATTTCTTGAGGAAGCCACTGGAGGTTGTCCTTCTCCCCCCTAAAATATAACACGCCAGACCAAGAATATTTTCAACTCAGAATTATCTTGTCTTAGACATGACGGGGTGAGTGACCGGATGGCGCTTTACATTGTATTGGACACAGCTCGCAGCCTTGGCCAAAACCTCGAGGAACAGACTCTCGGCCGATCCTCTGTGAAGCTCAGCCGAGAGCATCATCGCAGGAAGCAAGCTGAATCGCTCCAATAAAGGATTCCATTCCGGACCAGTGGTGGTGCACTGGGACGGAAAGCTCCTGCTAGACCTTATCAACAACGAGCATGTGGACCGGCTTCCCGTTTTAGTGTCCACCTCAGATGGCAATTGCCAGCTCTTGGGAGTGCCAAAAATAGCTTCGGGAAGTGGGCAACAGCAGGCACAAGCGGTGTTCGATCTCTCGCAACTTTGGGGACTAAGTGAAAGAGTGGTGGGGATGTGTTTCGACACTGCCACTGCTAAGACTAGCCGTCACTCAGGATGTTTGCTCCTAGAACAGAAGTTGCAGAAAAAGCTGCTCTACTTTGCATGCAGGCATCATACCATGGAGCTAGTTGTCGCCGCCGCGTTCACGGCGTGTTATGACGCAATTTCTGGTCCTAAAGTTCTGTTATTCAAGAGATTCCAGCAACAGTGGAACTACATCGACAAAAGCAAGTTCCAAACAGGTGTCGACGACCCCACTGTTGGTCCATCCCTATTACCAGTCAGAGAAGAACTTCTGAAGTTCGCCAAAGACCAAATCCAGCGCAAAACGTACAGAGACCATTACAAGGAATTTTTGGAATTCGCCAGTGTCTTCCTTGGTGGAAATCTTGAATCGCCGATTCGATTCAAGCGCCCAGGTGCGATGCAACACGCTCGCTGGATGTGCAAGGTCCTGTATTCTATCAAGATGTGGATGTTCCGGGAGCAATTGCAACATGTCGCACCGAAAGAGAAAACATGCTTGCAAGACATGAACAGCTTCGCTGTGACAGTCTACCTGAAGGCATGATTCACTGCTCCAACGGCCGCTTCCGCTCCAGCCCAGGACCTTTGCCTCTTTGAATCATTGAGGTCGTATCCATAGCAGATCTTCAAAGCAGCCAGTCAGAAGCTGGCAGGACAGCTTTGGTAGCTCTCTGAGGAACTGATTCCATTGGCCTTCTTCGATGCCGATGTTCCATCTGCAATGAAACGTCGGATGGTCGCAGCCCTATACAAGAGAGAGGGTGGAGAACAGATTCCAAAGCGTGTCAACCCGCCTCTCAGTCATCCCATAAGTAATGTCGTTTTTTACAATAGATTAAGTTTAAACTAGTCCTACTCGATTTAAGCATAAATTTTCCGAAGGTTATATCTAAGAGGAGATCTATCGTGTTTCGCTACATCTTACAGACTTTGACCAGTGAAGACGTGAGTTTTGCTTTATGTGAACCCCTCATAAACATGGCGGTATCAGAAGAGCATATCAGGCATATAATGCTTTACGAGTTCAAAAAAGGGAATAGTGCTACTGAAGCAACGCGAAACATTCAGGACATTTATGACAACGATATTCTGCATGTGAGGAAATGTCAAAGATGGTTTCAAAAGTTTAGGAATGGTGACTGCTGTTTGACAGATGCAGCACGCTCTGGACGCCCTGCTGAGTTTGATGATGACCTGCTGTTAGCCGCACTTGAAGACGACTGTTCAACAACTGTCGAAGAATTGGCCCAGAAACTCAATTCATCCCCGTCCACCATCCATCGACATTTGCAACAACTCGGGAAAGTGCCTAAGTTAGGAAAATTGGTGCCACATGAATTGTCAGTCGACAATCTGAGGGTGCGGGTAAACATTAGCACAGCTCTTCATTCCCGTGAACTCCAAGATCCGTTTTTGCACCGTTTAGTGACTGATGATGAAAAGTGGATACTGTACCAGAATGTTAAGCGCCGTCGACAGTGGGTTTGTGCCGGAGAACCAGCGACACCACAGCCAAAACCAAATCTTCACCCTCGGAAGGTGTTGCTTAGTGTTTGGTGGGATAAAGGTGGTGTAATACACTTTGAAACCTTACCACACAACCAAACAATCACCGCTCAAGTCTACTGTCAACAACTGGATCGATTGAACACTGCACTAAAAGAAAAGAGACGTTCTTTGGTTAATCGGAAAGGAATAGTGTTCCACCACGACAACGCACGTCCTGATACCGCTCGGATCACTTCTGCAAAAATTGAGCTGCTTTGATGGGAAAAACTTCCACATCCTCCAGACCTTGCGCTTTCAGATTATCATCTCTTCAGGAGTCTGCAAAACTATCTTGACGAGAAACAGTATACTTCTTTTAGTGCAGTAGCTTAGACCCTGATTTTTGAAGTAAGTGGACATTCTGGACAAAAGCACCAAACTTGGCTCAAATGTTGTTCAGGACCTTAGCTACCAATTTTTCCCCGGAACCAAGACGCACAACCCTATCTTGGCTGCCATTTTGGAAATCCAAGATGGCTGCCAGCTAGAAATCAACAAACTATTGTGAGGAGTAATTGTAAATAAATAGTCCCTAAACCTACATATTTCGATGCCAGGATTGCTATAAAATAATCAGAATTACCCTTAAATGTTTATTTAATGTAAAATATTTAATAATATAACTATATAATATGTGCTTTTCTGTTTTGCAGGTGATTTGTGAACATGGATTGGAGCAAATGCATGGTTTGTCAAGAGAGCAAAGGTGAGACTCTTAAATGTCCACTCAATGCTGTGAGTGGTAAAAAAACTGAAGCATATGCAACATTTATGGAGAATGTCAACGCATTCAAGAATCTTGGAAGACTACCAGTTCCTCTTCTTTTCAATGAAGAGGTGACTGTTGAAGATCTGGTTCAGAATAAAGCTGTGTGGCACAAGTCATGCCATGTTAAATTTAGTAAAGAAAAGCTTGAAAGGGCTACAAAAAAGAGAAAGGGCGGATGAAGGTGAAACCAGTTCATCTACGGGGAAGCGGGTTCAGCGGCATCCTATGGACAAAGCAACTTGTGTGTTTTGTCAACAAACACATGGGCATCTTCACGAATTCAGTACATTTGGCGCTGACGTCAATTTACGAATGATGGCTACAGAACTCAGTGACACAGAACTAATGTCTAGAATAGGAGGTGGTGATCTCATGGCCATTGAAGCCAAGTATCATCTGCAATGCTTGACATTTTATCGGAACCGTTACCGCTCACTTTTGAGACAAAAACAGAGCAAGGAAGAAGGCTATGAAGAAAACTTGATGAAAGCAAAGGCAATAGTTGAGGTCGTTAATCATGTAGAAAATTGCGTGGAAGAAGGAATCTTTCAAATGAAGTTTTCTGTGCTATTTGATCTGTATCAAAAAAGACTTCGGGACTTAGGTATTAATAAGGAAATGAACAGAGGACGATTCAGAGAGAAGATTCTGGAGTATTTCCCATATGCCCAGGAAGTGAGTGATGGCAAGAACAAAATCTTAGTTTTTCAGCAGGGAATTCAGGAAATGCTCAGAGAGACAAATAGACAGAATTTTGAAGGAGATACTATGATTCTTGCAAAAGCTGCTAGAATCATACGCAAGGAAATCGTCAACTTTACTGGATTCAAGTTTGCAGGTGCCTTTCCATCTGGTTGTCAACAGGAATCGGTACCTACAACCTTGAAAACCTTTATATCTATGATCACAAATGGTGCTGACGTGAAGGACCAAACACCAGAAGACTCCCCTGCAACTCTCACTGTCTCGCAACTTATCCTTTTTAATTTTAGGAACAAGCATACATCATCATCTAAGGTTCGCCATTCTTTGGAAAGAGAACCACCATTGCCTCTGTATCTTGGTCTGAAAATTCATACTGAAATTCGGTCAAAATCATTAATTACACAACTATATGAATTGGGTCTCAGTGTGAGTTATGACCGAATTCTTCAAGTCGAAAGCCAACTTGCAACAGCAGTGTGCCAGAACTTCAAGACCAAAGGAGTGGTTGTACCAGCTCAGTTTCGTCATGGACCATTTATTGTTGGGGCACTTGACAATCTGGATTACAACCCATCTAGTACAACTGCCGTTGGATCATTTCATGGTACAGGGATTAGTCTGTTTCAGTTCCCAACTGTCTCAAACTGTGGAACCAAACAAGGTGATCTTGTGCTACCTTCTCTAGGTTCAAAGGACTTGGAGTTACTCATGTCCTACTCAATTGTACCAGCTGTTGCAATGGACAAAACCAAGGTAGAAGTCCTGAAGTTGTCTAATGTGTCTGACCCTATTGAGGGACACTACCATGAAGCATGTTTCCAGGAAAAGGAGTGGATGAAAGAAGCGTTCAGGATCTTGGAGAAAGACACGATAGAGAAGGGTGATGTTATATCATGGTCAGCATACCACGCTACAAGGCAAGAACAAGATGAAGATCAAATGAAAACCCTTTCCTACCTCCTTCCCTTATTCCATGAAAAGGCCGCTACTCCAGCGATGATCAAGCATGGAATGAATGTTGTTCGGTCTGCTACTGAATTCCTTAACCCCGGGCAAATACCAGTTGTTGCATTCGATGCACCCCTATATGCCCTTGGTAAATTCATTCAGTGGAAGTGGCCAGACACCCACGGAGAAGACAAGGTCATCGTCATGTTTGGAGGTCTACATACAGAGATTATCTAGAGGGATCTGGGTGGACAAATGCCTTGACACAAGCAGGCATTGCTTCGGCAGGAACTGTTGACTCATTTCTTAAAGCCTCTCATCTTACAAGAACCAGACATGCTCACCAGGTAACAGCTTTGACATTGGCAGGGGGTGAATTGGGACAGTAGGCATTGCAATGCTAAATGCCAAGATATTTCCATTTTATGGTGCCCATTTAATAGCCCTGCCCTTACTCTACAAATGTTGTTAATACAAGTTTTCTATAGAACCACGAATAATGCATGAAAATTGTGCAAATATGAATGGGTAGCATTTTGACCTTTGTAGAATTTTTTTTTTAAATGCACATATTTTGCCAATTTTCCTCTCCCACATTCAGTTATAGAGCTAAAGGTCTACTTTTTGGTGGGTGAAATCTTCAATTGTTATAGTTTCGTTGATTTTTCTTAAACATGGTTTTCTTGAACATGGTTTTCGTGTTAAAATATTCACGATTTTCACTGTATATGTTGTACGAAGTGTGATTTCTGCAGTAAACATACTTCTGATCAGCTTAAAAGTTGTTTTATTGATCTGATCATGCCAAAAAACATATAGTTTGATGCCAAACATGCCAAGGGAATTCTCTATTGAAACTTATATCAGAAATTCCATTTTGTCTATGGCGGCCAAGTAATGGTCTCTGAAGGTGGTTCCGGGGCTATTTTTAATTGTTGGTCCAAAATATACAAGTAGGGAAAGTTTGGTGCTTTTGTCCGGATTGTCCACTTCAACTTGTTTAGCTGCCCTACTATTTAGATGACCTGCACACCAGTCTTTGTACGTTTTTTGCCTCAAAACCGCCTGAATTTTATAAACATGGCATTGAAAAGCTTGTAGGACGTTGGCAGTGTCATTGATTCCGATGGAAAATATATACTAGATTAAAAAGTTTCAATCGAGTTTTTTTTTTTTGTCCTTCAAATTCCGATCTAAAAAACTACATTACTTATGGGATGACCTGATTATATATATGATATACACACACACACACGAGTATATATGTGTCTATCTATACAGATGGTGTAGTGGTTAGCATCGCTACCTACGAATCCATCGGCCCCGGGAACGACTCTGGTGACAGCAGGCGGCGCGCAGCTAACACAGCTGTTCATCCTTCCACACAATAAAAAAAAATTGGTTGGTAGATAAACAGATACCCTGGGTAGCCTAGTGGTTAAGACGCTGGGCTGCTGATCAGGAGGTCGTGAGATCGAGTCTGGGCGAGGACACTGTAATTTCTGACCGCCCGTGGTTGGGCGTGGTTCAGATTCCACGTTAAACTGTAGGTCTAAGATGGATGTGACAAGCTTGTCCTTAGTCAGAATGAACAATTCAGTTAACCAAGGTGTATATGGACCCCCTCAAAGGCGCTTTTTGTTTTTTAAATGTTGCTGAAAAATAATTTTATTAAAAATAATCACCCAAAAAGTGATACAAAAAATGTAAAGATCTTTTGCCATAACTTAGGATCAAATAAAGTCCGTGTTCAGGAAAGGTGCGGAGTAAAAAAGTTACTGAAGAGAGTACAGGAGAGTATGCTACATTGAAATGGTCATGGAGAGAATGAACAATGACAAAATTGTGAAAAAGTGTACAATAGCGAGCGTGTAGGTGCGAGAAGAAGAAGACCGCGTAAAAGATGGAAGGCCGTATTAAATAAATGTATGAATAAACTGAGTTCATATAAATGTGGTGCAAGAGTTAACGAGAACAGAGATGGGTGGAAGCAGCTTGTGAGGTGCGTAAATGGAGACAATGGTCTCACCTGACGTACTATTAGAAATATACCCCCATCCCGGTAGTAAACCGTGTATCTTTGTCTGTGTAATTGATCTGGCTTCAGTCATAAAATATTATATATATATATTTTTTTTTTTTAAGTTCGGGAAGAACCGATTCGCCTCTATTTAAAAGGGCATATCTCGGCGGAAAAACATCTCTTGTTTTCCCGTATTGCCTCTGTTCAATTCAGTTAGCCTCGGAAACTGCAGTGTAAGGTAGTTAGTTTCATTATTCCAGTGTACTATTGTTAATTTTTCCAGTGTATTAATTTCACATTTACTATATGTATTTAAAAATAGCTTCTTAATTTTTATATGTAAATCTGTATAACTTAGAATTTAACCCTCTTTTCTCAGTCTTTAAAATTTGTCTTCATGAATAGGTTATAGAAATTTTCTGTTTTGTTTTTCATTCAATATTGATTTTAATTTCACATTGTTATTAAACAGCCTGAAGATGAGCGTATTGCTCGAAACGTTGCATTAAAGAAGACTTTTCATGGCATTTACATTTCTCCTTGTCATTGGATTTCTCCTAAATATTAAATTGAAGCTCTGTAGAAGCAACCCGCATGATATATATATATATATATATATATATATATATATATATGTTAAACACAGACCGTGCATGGAACAAGGAACTCTTCTGGGAAAATTAAATCCACTATAGTCCGAATAAGTAATGGTAAATGACAAATACCATAGTTTTTCTTTTTCAAAGCAAGCCTAGTCCCACTACATTCAGAACCTCTATATAAGTAAAAGACTCGTTGCATTCACGTCGGATTGAATAAATCAAAGAAAAAGGGGTAACTATTGTATTTTTAGCCAAAAAAAACAAAACTTAAACCTCAACCGGGACATTGAGCGTCCACTTTTCAAGGCACGTAACACGTCCGTTTAATATACACAAACTCAGAATGGTCCCCTGAGAAACTTATATGTTAAACACAGACCGTGTTTAACATATAAGTTTCTCAGGGGACCATTCTGAGTATATATATTATATATTTTTTTTGTATTGGGGCGTTTACCGCCATTTCCCGCTATACGCTAGCGGATATCATGGCGAAGCAGAATATGAGAAAGAGAAACGGAGACGGGGGAAAGGCACTAGAAGTGGGAGGACCACGGACGACGGGTGAGAAGTCACCTAAAGCTCAGAGAGGAGGCGAGATTGGGAGAGGAAAAGGAAAAGACGGTCAAGCGAGAAGAGAGGGCTCTCAGCGAGCATAAGACGTAAACGATCGGGGAGGGGGGAAATCAGAGAGGAACGGGAAGGCGCGACGACGTACTGACGACAGGGTGGGGCATTCCACAAGGATGTGAAAGACGGTGAGGGGGGACTGGCAGGAGGCGCAACAAGGAGCCTCCTGCCGGGACATAAGATAGCCGTGCGTGAGGCGCGTATGGCCGATGCGAAGCCGCGCAAGGACGACCTCTTTGTGTCGGGATCGGTGGAAAGAGGACGCCCAATATGACAGGCGGGGGCGGATGGACCAGAGTTTATTTCCGGTGGCATCGTCCCAGGACTGCTGCCATATGCGGTCGTAGAGGGACCGAAAGACCTGCACATAGTCAGAGAAGGGGAGCGGGCGGGGGAGGGGAGGCATCGAGGCGGCGGACCGGGCTGTGCGGTCAGCCGCCTCATTACCGGAAACACCGACATGGGCAGGAACCCAGCAGAAGGTGACCCGGATCCGGTGAACGGTGTGCAGGACATGGTACTCCTGTTGAATAATGCGTACGAGGGGGTCCGGGGAATCATAGCGCGAGCGCTTGAAGGGCGCTCAGCGAGTCCGAAAAGATGGTACAGGAAGACCGCGAAAAACCCGATACCAGACGGAGGGCTTCCAGAAGGGCAAAGAGTTCCGCGGAAAAGATGGAGGCCTGAACCGGCAGGGGGATACCCCGGGAGGTAGGTGACAGCGACGGAGAGAAGACGGCGGCCGCGACACCTGCAGGGGAGCGCGAGCCGTCGGTGTAGACGGGAACATCGTCCGAGTGTACGGGAAGATGGGCCAGAAAAGAAGACCGAGGGACGGTAGGAGGAGACTCCTTACGCAGGCCACGGAGCGCCTGGCAGCGGCAGATAGGGGTGGTCAGCCAGGGGAGCGACAGGTCGAAGGAGAACGGCAGAATAGAGGGTGGGGGGATCCCCAGGGACGAAAAGATGTCGGCCAGGGAGGCAGCGAAATGCCACGTGTCAGGCCGGGGTAGCGCCTGGGAGATCGCGGAGAAGAGTAGGGACCTCGGGAGGCGGCAGATGCGAAGGTAACACTTCGCCATGAGAAGGCCCCGGCGAAGGGGCAGGGGGGGGGTGTCCGCAGTCCACCTGAAGACTAGCGACAGGGGACGAGCGGAAGGCACCCGACGCCAGGCGAAGGCCACGGTGGAGAAGAGGATCCAGCATACGGAGTGCCGGAGAGGAGGCGGAGCTGTAGACCACACAGCCGTAGTCAATGCGGGATTGCACCAGGGAGGTGTACAGTAGGGTGGATCACTTTTCACTTTTTTTTTAAATTATAGCTGGTCAAAGTTTTTCCCATGATTTGGTTCAGTGGAAGTACACTGACACCATTTTTACCAAAATCGATCAATATTTAGGGGTCGCGCATCGACCTTGAAAATTTCAATTTTGGAAATTTGGCCAAATTGACAATTTTTTACTGAATAAAGATAAATCATCAAATGACCATATTTTCTGAATCCTCTCAGTGAAAGAAATCCTCTTAGATACTTACCAAGTTGATCGGACAAGTGGTTTAGAAGTTACACTCACCTAAATATAACATTAAAATTTAAAATACCGTATTTGTCCCCCGTTATGGACGTAATCATAGCATCAGTAGCTGGCGCATCCTAAAATCCCAATTACACACACACGCTATGTCTATGACCAATATTTTTACTAATCGCAGTTTGCTTTTTACAGATGAACTGTGTCAATTGATTCTTGTTTGATAAGTCTAGACTTTAGTACAATGGATAAACTGTTAACAACCAGGAGTGGGAAGACTCTGAAAGTTACTTATTCTGGAAAAGAGAAAGCAGCAACAACAGCACCACCTTCTCTAAGGTCAGCCACGGACGTCTTCTTAATTGGTCAGCCATCTTCCTCGATCGGTGGTGCCAAATTGCCAACCACCCATCAAGTTCTCCAGTACTTCTTCTATGCCAAGCAGGAAACTACTGACAGGAAGGCCGCCGGTAAAAGACACGGTGGCCAATGTTCTGGCATTTTGGAACATGGCACGTATAAAGACGATCACGAGGCGTAACTGCGAAAGAAAACTGGAGTTACTGTGGGAAGAGTGGCGCTCGCTGCAGAAGAGCAAGATGAGAGACAGTGACGCGGGAAAAGGCAGGGAGAAGTTTTCAGAAAATCTGAACAAGCTCTGGGACATCGGAGCTCCCGATGCTATTGAAGAGATACAGAAAAGTCGACTGCTCTCAGACAACAAACAAGAAGATATTAAATTTTATGAGGATCAACGGGGCCTGCGCCAGGCAACAATGAGTGGGAATGATAAAGTGTTCGTTGTCAAGAGAAAACGGCAACTCTCAAGACAACAATCTCGTGATGAGCCAGGCACTTCAAAAACGAAATTAGGAACCGAAGCTGAGAGCGACGATGAATCTATAGAAAGCAGATCATCGAGCAACTCCGAATCACAGCTAGAACCACCATACCGACAGCCGAGAGAATCAACTGTATCAATCAGCCTTCCTCACCGCACCGGCTGTTATTGAAGTGGCTGATCGCTTCCGGATGTCCAATAATCAGGTGTGTATATATCAGTAATGATCTTTCCTTGACAAAGATATAATAGACGTAACGACGGAAAATTTAGTGATTATTTTGTCACATAAAAACCATACGCATCCTTGTCAATTTCCTTTCAATTTCGCACATAGGTGGCAAGTGTCGTGGCGGCAGTCCTACTTTCGGCAGATCCGCCCGTAGACCTGGACAAATTCAGTATCTCGAAGGACACGTCTCGCCGTGGAAGAGTGGCACATCGTTGTGAAGTGTCGACAGCTGTGCAGAAATCCTTCGTATCTCCGAGGCATGCTGTCGTCCACTGGGACGGTAAAGTAATGAAGGTCAGTTTTGCCTTCACCGTGGACGACAGTGAATTAACATGTTCCAGTGACGAGAGTGGATTGACATATTCCAGTGGACGATAATGGATTGGCATGTATGACATACGTTTCAGGACTCTCTTGGATCATTGGAGCACCGCCAGGCGATTCTCATCTCCGGAGCTCCCCAATGCACAGAAGGAAAGTTGCTGGCCGTTCCGACTGTTGCTGACGGCACCGGTCTGTCCCAGGCCCAGGCGACCTTTCGTGCTCTCAAAGACTGGGGATGCGAGAACAACGTGATTGGACTGTGCTTCGACACAACTTCCTCCAATACGGGGAGGGTGCAGGGTGCGGTGGTCCGGCTGGAGAACATGCTTGGTAAACCGCTCTTCCAGCTGGGCTGTCGCCATCACGTTATGGAGCTCATCGTCGGGGCAGTGGTCATCACCGCGTTTGGAAGAACCACAGCACCAACTGAACCTTTGTTCCAGTATCTGAGGAGAAGGTGAATTTCAAGTCTAAGGCGCATTTGTTTTCTCCAATGATTTTTTGCCTTCAGAGCAATTGAGATATCAGCGTCCTTCTACTAATGATGTTAATAGCAGTCGAAAAGGGAAACTTCAGTCGTTT
Organism: Bathynomus jamesi; assembly: GCA_023014485.1. NCBI lineage: Eukaryota > Metazoa > Arthropoda > Malacostraca > Isopoda > Cirolanidae > Bathynomus > Bathynomus jamesi. The sequence goes on along the minus strand of JAJOZX010003661.1, from coordinate 1,521 downwards.
TCATGCAATATTTGCATAACTCCCCTTTCAGGTGGGACAAGCTCGACCTCTCGACTTATCGCGAGCTGGAGATCGAGCATTTGGCGGAGGTGACGTGGCTGATGGAGCTCCGAGATGAGGCAGTCAAGTTCCTCGGCACCGCTTCTGGTCTTGTCAGAGAAGACTACCGAGAAGTGGCGGAGATTACACTCCTGGTACTCAGGGCCCAGCCACGTCGTGGCACACACTTCATGCGCCCAGGAGCCTACCATCATGCGAGGTGGATGGCCAAGGCTGGTATTTTGAATTAGAAGTTAAATATTGTATTGCCTTCTGCAAACAGCCATTTGAAGTCCCTACCAGAAAAAAATAAGATAAATAATTTACCATTAAACAAACTTATATGGAGTGGTATCGGTATTTATACATCACAGTGCGTATTCGTTTCAGATCATCTACTACACGAAGCTCCTGATGTTCAGCGGTCAGCTGGAGTTCGACGACGAGCTGGTACAGAAACTTCAGAGAGTGGTACTATTTACTGCACTCCTCTACGCACCTGCCTGGCTGGCGGCTCCTGTCGCAGCTGATGCCCCGCTGAATGACCTTGTGTTGTACCAGCGTCTTCTGCAGTACAGGGCTGTGGATCGCGAGATTGCAGAGGCTTCACTGGCAGTGATCAGGCGGCACTTGTGGTATCTGAGGCCTCAGACCGTCGTTTTCGCCCTCTGCAGTGACAAAGTGGAAGACACTGTGAAGCACGAGATGGCAAAGAAGCTGTGCCGCCTCGCTGTGCCCGAGGACTTCACGTATGAAACGTCTCGGTTGATGACACGACGCGCCTTCCGGACCTGATCGATGAGTCATCGTGGTTCGTGTTCACAGGCCTGCAGGTGTGCGCGTCTACGTGGCTCACTCTGCCGGTGAATAAGTGGGATCAAGATAAGAACTACTGTGATCTGAAGAATGTCATCTCGCATCTGAAAGTTACCAACGACGTGGCAGAGAGAGGGATAAAACTGATAGAAGATTACGCGAACACTCACAAAAGACGAGTCACAGCTGCAGGGTCTTCTTCAGCTCGTGGAAAAGAGCCGGAAAGAACTCGGTGACTTCAAGAAGTCGTCACTTGCCAAGATGACGTAGCGCAGAGGGAAAGGGAGTTAGCAGAGAGACTACATGGCGCACGCCTTAAGGTGACGTGTGTTCTAACCACGATTCATACAGTTTTTGAACGTAGTTAGGGGCACCGGAGTAAGTGCCTTTAGTGATATCGGTAAACCGTTTTAATACAAAATACATTTGATCTTTCCTTATTCGTTTTATCTTATCCTAAAAAGCAGACAATGGCAGACAGCATATGGAGGTACGGGGACAAATACGGTATTTTAAATTTTAATGCTATCTCAAGGTGAGTATAACTTCTAAACCACTTGTCCTATCAACTTGGTAAGTATCTGAGAGGATTTCTTTCACTGAGAGGATTCAGAAAATATGGTCATTTGATGATTTATCTTTATTCAGTAAAAAATTGTCAATTTG